>JBBBDQ010000493.1:262500-520000 GCA_037127315.1 Ascarosepion bandense | reverse complement strand
ACTGAACTAATAACTGGAAGAAGATATGAATTCATATATTTTCCATCGTTATTTGTTCCTAAGTGATTGCAATGAATTGAACTAAAATTCGAACTCTTTTCTCCGATTTCTCATTACGAGCCGATATCCATTGCACAACAACGGACATCACATGAATGATATACTGAGATTCAGTCCAAATTATTCACTTATCTAAAATCTATTTCCTTAAATTTAAAATTTCTCCGCGAAGAGACAAGTTTGTTCAGATTCAGAACTCCTGTTATGCATAAACGTATATTCTTTACTCATCTGCGACGAAATTTGCAAGTAGACTAGTTTCAAATGGAGGATATAAAAGTCTGAATCTAGTGTAATCGCAAGGAGAAATTGGAAATGACTGACACGAATATTAGCATTGGAATCCTCAGCCTTTTCTTGAATTCTATCGACAGACACGTATGAGAAATATATGTTCCTGTTCATTACGTCTCAAACGATATAGAAACTGCTATTATACATAAAGATTATCTTATCCAAAACTTTAAGATCGCTTAACTACCCGGATTTTAAATCAAGGACTTAATTTATTTCCTTTTACAATGATTCGTAATAAATGCATAGTTCTATCTACCTATAGACACGCTTCTTCTTTTTCGTCTTCTTTTTCTATGTGCCATTTTCTGCCAGAAATTAGGCAATCATAGCCTTCTACATCTCTATATCCTTTGTAGCTCTTAACACCCTTTCTCTTGTTACCCTGCCCAAACTCTGCTCAGTCATCTATTTACTCAAGCCCATCAAGTATCTCAAGCGTTGCTTTCCCCTGTCTCTCTTTTGCTATATATCTCCTGTGAGTATCAGATTCTGTAAACCCTCCTTCTTCATTACATATCTTAGAAACTTCAGCTGTCTTTTTCTGGTGTTAAGTATCAGTCTCCTTTTAGTTTCTATCTTCTCCAGATCCTTCTCGTTACTAAGATATTCGGTCATAGTATCCTCAGCATTCTTCTGTATAACCACATTTCGGTGGTTTCAATTTTTGTTGTTTATCTTTGATGAGATTGTCCAGTATTTGCTGCCATATTGAAGGACAGACATCACATAACAATCCAGTACTCCAACAAATATATCATGCCAATACGCCTTTTGAATTTCAGTGTCCCAATTTCCTTCTTCTGTCTGAACGTTTCCCAGATATTTACATTTCTGTACTTGGTTGATTTTAGTATCCCCGTCATGTAGTGGGCATTTTGAGCTCCTCTTTTAAGATTCACTTTTCTTATAGTTTATCTTTAGTCCTGTTTTCGGTTTCTTTAGCTACTTTCTGTGGAAGGTTTTGTAGTTTCCTTTCAGTGTCTGTATCAGATCTGTATCAACTATGTATTATATCTTTTTCAGACTGTGGCCAACAACAGCGAATCATGGCTGGACTTCTAGTTCTCTCAGAATTGCCACGCTGTTTATATTGAATAGATCAGATGAAAAGACATATCCTTGTCTTTCCCCTCTTTCTGATTTTGCATATCTGCTGAACTCATTTCCTATATCTATTCATGTGGATTCCTGCCAGTTCAGGTTCTTGATTGTTCTTAAATCTTTGCCGAATATGTCTAGGCTGCTGAGCATTTTATGAAGACTTTGTGGCGCACTTTGTAGAACGCCTTTGTGTAGTCTGTGAAACTCACGTGTAAGAGTGATAAAGCAGGCGAGACGAAATTAAATCACTGAATTTTAAACTATGCTGTAACAACCAAGACGAAATTGTCAATACGCACATTTACACTGTTGACAACTCTCCTTTCCAAAATTTGCCTTCTTTAGCTATATTAGACGAAGTTTCAAAATGAACGGAAATATTACTTCAAAACATAATTCTACATAATCAGAGCTTGGCAACTGATCTCTCCTATGAACGAGCTCTAACAACTCCGTAAGGGAAAAAAAGTCTGGTCACATTGAAGACATCGAAAGCCAAACTAGTGATATTTCAACATTGCCATGCGGAACTTTTACCAATTGCGATGAATTGATGTTCCCTCACGGAAGCCATTATCCTTGAGCGCTAATCGGGCCTTAAACGCAACACAGATCTCGTGGAATTCGTATATACGATTCAGTTATAAAGTTGCAAAAATAGGAGCTTCCAAGTCTTCCATTTTTAGTCTTCAAAAGCGTCCCCTCATCCTTGTAGGTGACAAATTATTTTCCCTCAAACGAAATGTCGCAAGCTTCTCCCCATGGAAATTGTTCAAACATTCCTTAGTTCCATCGGTTTTAATCTCCTTGTCTAGGACCCGCCATGCCACGCAGATTGTAGCGAACCACATTTATCTGTATTCCATTGCCGAGATATAAGTTCCACTCGAGTAGCTTTTTCCCATGAACCTTTTCTTTGTGGAACCGTTTCCCAGTAGCATGCTTCCCTTGTTACTAAAACTTTAACCTGTTGAAATCTAGGATTAACCATTGTCTTTCTCAAATGTCCCCATATACTTTCCCTCTTACTCTGTAGCCCACTACCTGTAGTGGCTTTTAAGCCTTGTACAGAGATAACGTCATTGCTGGATAGTGTTGACGTTTCTTTAATATTTATGACAGATTCAACGAGGCACTAATGAGAACTCAATATAACCTAGGTATCTAATTAATTCTCAAGAACTTATTCTGTGCAGTTAATATTTGTTTTCATTTCTTTTCTGGCAACTTTCATAGACATTGAGGAAATAGACTAGTGACATTATAAGGAAGCATTGTGAAGAAACAGGTTAAGATCCTTCAGGGCAATCGCTTCTCAACCGCGTAAAAAATAGTCGTAAATGACTACCCAAAATGGCTATAAAAATGTTGGCAAACACGTCAATTAATCATCCCTTGAAGGCATCGACAATTCAAGATATTCATGAAACTTTTGTTCGTGAAACTTTGATTAAATTTGCAAACTTGGTGGAATCGACATTGTTCTGTTGATGCGTTCTACGTGGTTTGACAAATAAATTAAGCCAGACTGCACATCCTCCTCAGCTCTTTTCTCTTTTTGTAAATGTTTCACTCTCTTAATATATATAATCACATAATTAAATTCGTTTAAATTTGTTAGATCTAACATTACCTGATGACGAGGTAAAGTCTCAAAACATATAAAATTTTCGTTTTGCATTGTATTTTTAATTAAAAAAAAATTCAGTTATGTGATTATATTATGCTCCACAATATTGATTGTATTGAGCACTTTTATAAAAAAAAAACCGTAAATGCCGGAGAACTCGGAATTGTAAAACTGTTAGTTCTTATTACCTATATATATATATATATATATATATATATATATATATACCCAAATCTCTAATTTTGTCTGAAGAAATTTCGTGAAAAGCAAACAAGTTTCCCGAGTTAAATGTAGTGCTATGTAAGTAGTTATGAATGAGATTTCCTATTATGCTAATAACTTGACTATCAAGAGACTTTGATCACATCAGATTTAAGTGCGTGTGCTATTAAATGCTATGTATTTTATTAACATTCTGTTAATAAGCCTGTCTTTTTTTCCTGCCAATAAATGCAAAACATTTCTATTGTTTACAATATTTCTCAAACTTTCAAACAAAGTCCATCACATTGCATATGTATTCGCTAACATGAGAATTCATTTAACACAAACAAACCTATGGGGATAAAACTATCGCTACTCTCTGTCCTCTTCTCCTCCTCTCTCTCTCTCTCTCTCTCTCTCTCTCTCTCTCTCTCTTACGCGCGTTAGTTCCATGGGTACAATTAGATGATATTCATTTCCCTATGTTTTGACCTTTGTCGTTAAAACTACACATGTTACAAATTCAGATTTACCCTGATTGCTACTTGTAAGAAAGACGTTTCGCAGAAAAATATTTTTCATAGCAGTTTTACTTTGTGGAACACATTTTCCTGCTTAGATATTTTAATTCTTTGTACGACATTTTAAATTCATATCAAACACCTCATTCACTGTCTATATCTAACTTGAGAGGCTCTTAAATATTTGATTTGAACGTTGGCTGTTTCGTTTATTAACAATCTTGTATTCCGTCTTCATGCCATTGACTTGTTCAGTTCTTTTTTTCTGGCTTTCCTTTAGTATCTTCTGTAAGATCACTTTTAGTTTCATTTTTGCCTGCTATTATCACTGTGTCATAGATATATTTATGTTGTTACGATTGTGGCCACCTGTAATGCATCCTAGTATGGCTTTTAATTCTGTGAGAATTGTCTACCTGTACAGGTTAAATTAATCCGGTGAGAAGATACATCCTTGTCTTACACCTCTTTCTATTTTACGATATTTACGGAAATAATTTTTATCTGTATGCAGGCTTCCAATATAGGTTCTTTATTATACTAATATTCTTTATAAATATGTCAAGGTTACTTAAGAAGTGTTTTGTGACATACATTATCAAGCGCTTTTATATAATCTATAAAACGTAGGTACAAATGTAACAACAATAAAACTATTAGTTTGTTTGAAAAACAATGTCAGCTTTTAGAATAAATATTAGTATTCTGTTATATTGTTTTAATAGTAACACAAAAATATAACATTATTTCATTTGATTAATGTATCCTTATCGATAATTTTACGTAAGTCTGTTACAGATTTTAACTTAAAACATTATTTTCCCTCTCATCTAGAACATAAAAAAGATATATGTTTACTTTTTTGCATGAGTCTAGTCTTGGTTAAAATGTTTCTAAACTTCCAACATAAAATGATCATAGAATGAAGGATTATATTTGTGATTGGATAGTACGGCGAAGTTCCTCATTGGGGATACGAATCTTAAAGACTAAGCTTGTATAGGGCGTAAATCTGCAATTCGCAATCAAAATCTGAAAACACTAGTCTTACAAAACACACGGTAATTTTCAGAACAATATCTCAAATTATGGGTGTCAGCTTTTCTACAATATCATATCATCTTAAACAAATTAGAAAGGTGAAAGATTCGATGAGTACCTCACGCACGCAGTTAAAGTCAAATAGTTCAATATTTTTCCAACACTACACTTGCGAAATTCAAATGATCCAGTTTTTGAACGAATAGTGGTATTTTATGAAAAGTTACCCCTTTAAAATAATAGTCAGCAATCGGCTCATTGGCTTCACCATGGCAAAGGATCCAACATTTTCCAAAAGAGAAATTGAATCGACAGAAGATTAGAGTGACTAGTGTTCCGTCATCGAGATAATCACTTACATCATCTTGGCGTCTAACCAGAACATTTCTAGCAAAGTCTGTTGCCAGAGTAAATGCGCATTTAGTTAAGCAAGATGCGATAATTAACGAGATATATTTCTGTTGCATGATAATGCACGGTCACAGGACGATACTATAGAATCTCACCAAGTTTGAGCTTGAGTTTCATTTACAGCCATATCAATCTCCGTAGGTTATTTAATGCCAAAAATGTGGGATTTTAAGGTATTTTTTAATGTTCTTTTATAGGGGAATTTTGGTTTAGTCAGATTTTAAAGATTTTTTTTTTAGAAAACTGCAAATGTTTTCTAGTTTTGTATTCAAAAATCTTTTACTGACAATAATTTTTAAACTTTACAAATATATTATGGCAATAATTCTTTCTTCGAAAATGTATTTTTGACAATTTTTTTTCTTTAAAAAATGTAAATATTTGTATAAAAGTCTATTTTTATGTATGTATTTCTATAAAAGTCTATTTTTATACATTTATAGTGTTTTGACCTCAGTTGGGGGATTAACTATTTTCCCATAGCCGGGACCCTAACAGGTGCTACCACTCCATGTCATGGTGGACCTGAGCACAATAGCAATTAATAGGTAGTTCTATGCTCCTCACAACCTCCCAATCAGAAGCCTTGCTGAGGGATGCAGTGTGCCGACATGCTCAGGACCAGAATGTAACCGATTTGGAATACAAGACTTTACCACATCCACTATATTTCCATTCTTGTCCATCGACTAACACTTTTTCAAAAATCTTGATATTTTTCAACCAAAAGTCATTTCGATGCAATGATGAAGAAACTACATTCAAAAATGTTATGGTGTCCAAACCTTTAGAACTTTATCAGAAAGGCTTGAATAATATAATTCGATCACAGAAAAGTCCGTTATTCCTATTTTGACTGATGTAAACAATGTTTAAATGCATTAATTCAGGAATAAAAGTTCATTATATTCCGAACCTAACAGTTTTAAGTTTTGTTAGCAAATATTTACTTTGTAGATGGTGTTTTGTTTATTCAATTAATTTCATTTTGAATTGATCTCAAATTTCCGTTTTACTTAAGTAAATAACTGTTTGCATTGTTTTAAAAAGCTGGACTCTATAATGAATTAATCAAAGAATTATTTAATTTTCCTTCTTGGGTTCGAATTGTAATTTTGATGTGCAACAAAATAAACTAGTAAAGATCGTGAAAACAAATTTGTATTGAGTATCAGGGACATGACAAAGAAATTGAATGAATTATTTCCTTATTTCTTTAGGCGTTCTCTTTTTTAATTGTTACAATTTTTTTATTGTCATTAGAATGAATAAAGTCCGCCTCATATCAACGTTCCTTTCAGAAAAAACGAAAGCTTGCAGCCACTTGTTCGAGGAAAAAAATTATCGATAAAAGCATCTATTGATATATCTGCAGACATCTTTAAGTGATGACATAGTAAACAGGCAAGAAGAAAAAAAAAGACATTCATAAGTAGGAAGGGTGACGTTTGCAAATAAAGAAATGTAAATAATATGATTTTTGTTACAGATGGGTACATCGATAAAGACATATATGCAATTATATTTATGAATACGAAAAAGTACAGTAAAGTTTCTGGGACCGACAAAAATCAATATTTTAATGGCCAAACATCAAAATAACGATTTTAGAAGTACGGCTTACTTCCAAATTCAGTGTTCTGATGTTCGAAAATATTACAGCATTCTTTTGGATATGTACACATATAACATTCTATCTATATATATATAAAGACTGGCTACCCTTAACGAGCAGACCTGTCTACTAGGGAGACTACTAGACAATCCCTTTTACAGACACCTGCTCATATACGTTTGTGTTTTCTCAACGCTCACAGAAATCACCCATGGTTTACATTGAAACTATACTGAGCAAACCTTAGTTACAGTTTCTGGAAGAGAGTGCCTAGTCTGTCAGGAAAAGCATTTTGAACCACGACAGTACGTTCAATCACCTCGGTCACGATGATATGCGATATCATGAGAGAGTCAACATTGACGGATTTTAAACAGTTTTCTCTACCCAATTTATATGGCTTCCCTGTGTCTCTTCTACAAATACTTCCACGGCTTCTACTCCGATGAACTTAGCTTTCTGGTGCATTCTATATATGAATTTACTCGAGCCACAAGATTAGCAACTAGGTCTCACTCTTTTACTGCGAAACCATTAAAATGTAAATGCAACTTCTACTGCTCAGCTTCTTTTCTCGCACTTCCTGCCTGTGGATTTTCTTTCTGTTTACTTGCTTCTATGACAAGTACATTCTCCAAGATTTTAAATGTAACGTCAATAGTAATCTCCTATCTCATGGACTTGCATCCTCTCTCTCACGCTTCTTTCTCCGTCCACTCTACTCTCATCAGTATTCTCATCTTTCTCTCACCTACTTCCTGACACGCCTTATAACCTGTCACTCCTTCTCATAACTTTCCTCCTATGTAACCCCCTGCTTTGCTTGGTGGGGCGGTTATGATTATAAAGAGAAAGGTTACAAGACTTGAGGCAACTGGTGCTATTGTTGTCAGGAACTTACCACAGGTGCCGACACCTGAGATCATCTCTCCAGTCTGATAGCACCAAGAAGTCATCTTCCTGACAAAATGATCATAGTGAGATTCGAACCTGGGTTTCATGGTCTCACAGTCGGAAAGCAAATGTTCTTACACTCGACTATGCGCTCAAATCTATCTATCTATCTATCTATCTATCTATCTATCTATCTATCTATCTATCTATCTATCTATCTATCTATCTAATCAAATAAACGTTTCTTTAGTAGATACTGATATATGATAGACGTTCTGTTTATTTATTAAACTTTATATTGATTTTTGTCTACCAGGAATTATATTCTTTAAATCATATTAAAGAAATATGTGCCCTCTAACAGGATTTAAACTGACAGGATAAACTGTCTTTAGATGATCAATGCTTATACTGTATCAACCACAAAAGACACCTGCCGATCATGCAAGGCTGAAGAGTACTTTTAAGTAAAATCTTTCTCGTCATAGATTCTCAAAATTTCATATCAACTCAGTAAGCAAAGCAATTTTTAAAGAAGTAATGATGTTTTTAAATTTATTAATCTGAGAGATTTATATCTTGAACGCTATTTTGACTTGGATATTCATATTTGAGTAGACTTTCCGTTCATTTTGTAAACCGCATATGTATTTACTTTCGTCTACTGGCCTCAATATTCGAGGAGTCTTCTCAAAGCACGTTGAATCTAATGACTGCTTCTCCAACCAAGGCGAACGCAGATTCGATTCCTGTCAAGGAGCACATATTTTTCTTTGATAGTATTTGTCAGATATTTATGTTATCTATCTATCTATCTATCTATCTATCTATCTATCTATCTATCTATCTATCTATCTATCTATCTATCTATTATTGGATTGATATATGTTGGCTTATTTATCTATTTCTCTGTATTTTTATGTCTGGCTTTGTTGAATAGAAGATAAGTCTAATTTATATTTATTCTTATGTAATAAAGTATCGGATAAAATTCAGATTTGTATGCAAATTTTGAAGCAAGAAATTTTGTGATATTTTTGCATTATATTTATTTCTACTTTACCAACCGTTACTGTGTAGCAATGAGCACCTAAAAGTTCATAGCTACACAGTGCATCCATTAATCAATCAAACAATCAATCAATCAATAAATCAATCAATCCATCTTACTTGTTATGCCTCTATTCTTTCTCTTATAGGGTCTTTATTGATCGAGCGATTTAGAGATCAATTTATCAATCTATATTTTAATGACTATAGAACATTTCTTCTAAATAGATTACTTGTTTTTTCGACAAATTAACGTTATAACGTTTCGTCAGTCTTATATATTATCGCCGTTCATTATTTGGCCTCTTCGGAACTCTATATATTATCACCATCTGTTATAACACCACATCGGTCCTATACAGGTCGTTATGGACAAATTGTCGTCAAAATTACGCAAAAGGAAAATGATACTAACATCTCTTTTTAAAGGATATATTTGCCAAAATTACACAAAAATATCTTGAAACACTAAACAGTAAATTTATTCAATAAAATTGCCATTGGCCTTATCTTCCAGACAACTTTGGAATTTCCTGCTAATCTTATCGGCGATTTCCTTGTTTAGATTGGTGAATGCTAATCTTTTTGTTCAAGTCATCTTTAGTATTACCAGGGTTTATTTGTTTTCTGGCTCAACTGCAGCCCACAAAATAAATAAAGATGTTGCAGAGTAGTGAGTTAGGTTGCTAGATGTAAGTGTTTGTGTGATTGCAGAAATTCTCGACATCCATAACTGGTTCCATCTACTTGTGTGGCATGATTAACAGTCGTGTTACTGGGCATAGCTTCTTCCAGTAGCAACCCTTTTGACCCAGGTTTGCACTACTTCCTCAATGCACTTTCTGTAAGACACTGTGTTGAGTATGGAGCCCTGGGACAAGATGAACGGAGGCATAACTCCTCGTCATCACTTGCGATCCCTCCAGACCCCTTCCTAAACTTTACTAGACTCATACAACTCTTTCTGAATCCTCTGCACTGTCCTTAGGTTGTTTGTATTGGACATTCCGGCGCGAATGCCAAGCAGTACAGCATGGCGTTTCCAAATTTATGGCAGGGTGAATTTGTGTCAGAGTGTTCTTTTTCTCAACAACTCTTCTGGATGATCTGTTTGATTAAATTAGTGTATGCTGGTATAATGCTTGTCTTCAGTTCATCTTTGGTGTTACAAGGAGTTTTGTTGTTCTCTCACTCAACTGTAACCCACACATAATAATCAAGAGCGGCTGACTAGGTAAGAGGCCAAATGTAAGTGGTGCTGTGGTCGCAGAAATTTTCTGATAATCATGACTTGATTCTCATGCTTTTTTGGCATGGTCCAGACTTCTGTTGACTCAGGGCAGGGCTAACACCTCAAGGCAGTTGATGTAGTTCGTCGTGTTAAATCTATATATACAGTGTTTTTGGCCATTGGAAAGACAAACGGATATCGATATGTAAAGTTAAACATTCGCCTGATGAGAGTGAACTTTGGACTCGAAACACGTGTAGCAACACAAATATAATTATAAAAACTCAATGTCTTATACAAATGTAGAGAGGGAAGAGCCAATGAAAACTTTGTAACCTATGTCAATATCTGTCTAAAATCAATTTACTCTCTAAATTCAAAATTTCTCTCTTTTAACAGTTTTCATTGATTCTTATCTTATTTTCTTCCCTTCCATCTCTCTTTCTTTTTTCTTTTTAACTCGTACAAAGAAAAAAATCTAAATATAAAAAGAAGTGTTGTCTTCATATAATAAACTAAAATTCAATAAAACGTTGTTAACTACTTAATGAGACATTTTTCTTTGAATGTCAAAATAAAATGTACAATTTTGTAGTAGTTTGGAGATATTCACATGTTTTAATGTAATAATAATAATAATAATATATATATATATATATATATATATATATATATATATATGCGTCTGTGTATATATATATATATAGAGAGAGAGAGGGAGAGGGGGAGGGAGATATAATGATGCCTAGTCCGTAAACATTGAGAATAGTCCAAAAATATCTATTTAATATAAAATGTTAAGAGATAGATCCGCATATAGACCTCAGTTATAATTATAAAAGAAAACTCAATGCATCATCTAAAGTGTTTATAAATCATAATATATTTCGTCGGGCAAATTGAAGAGATGGGTATATTTGCCCGTTGAAATAAATTACAGTTTATAACCACTTAAGATGACGTGGGGCCTTTTTTTACGATCTCTTACCCTGATTGAACACTCTGGATGAATTGTAGACATTGAACCTACTCTAGCATCTACACAGTAATGAATTAGAACGCTGTAACTATTGGCATATATATAAATGGTATATCACACGCTAAAAGTCTGCCTCCTTCTACCGAACGCCCATAGCTCAGAGGTAGAATCGCCGATTGACGCCAGTTCGGTCGGGTTTCAATCCTAGGTAAAAGCTATCGGATGTCTAACCGTACTATTGAGTTGTTATACAGCAAAACAGGTCTGTCTGCAGGTGACTATGTTTGAACATATGCTTAGTATTACTAAACTTAATAATAGCAATAAACAAGCAAAATTTAGATGGCATTTTTATATACTAAAAACTATAACAGCTCTTTCCTCCTAGATTTATGAATCCGGCCGAAAGTAGTAGTAAACTGGTAAATACATCCGGGTAATCTATAGCACAACATGCAATAAATACCAGGAAATGTGTTCCTGGATTGAGTGCCGACTGTTTTTCATTATTATCTCGGTCGCACTCTTTATATCACCTGAATGTTCTGGACTCCATATACATCAAATCCCGCAAGCCTTCTCTCTGCAAACAAAGAGATTGATTGCTGAGTTTAAATGTTATTGGACTCTAGTTACTTTCGCATTACCCACCTCTCATTAGCATCTTTTATTTTCTAAGATTAAATTAATTCTCAGAAATTAAACTTGAAAAGATCTGGAACGAAACCAATCGTTTATTTTAGTTTTTAGTATATAAGAATGTCATCAAAATTTTGCTTGTTCCTTCCTAATATGTACATATATATATATCATTGCCCTTTATATAAACATGTGTTACTCTGTATCAATCTCACCTTATTTAGCAGTAGAAATAACGTGTTATTTTTCTTTTTAAATAAAAGAAATACTAACCGGAGATCCAGCCACGTTCCACAGTTGAGGCTCGGGTTAAACGATACTACTATATAGACTTCACGCACTAGATTTTAAACAGACAGCCTTGAAAAGAAATTACCAACACTCGTCAAAAAACTCATTAAAATGGCCAAAGAAATAGCCGAAAGCGCTTAGAACAATAAAAACTACGGGCAATGGTTGCACACTTTTAACTACGTCCTCCAAACGAAAAACATCAGAATATTATAAAAATTAAATAAGTAAAAAATAAGAAAAATTTCCTTGTATAGTTATATAAATACAATATAATTAATTAAATGTTTTTTTAATTAAGATTACATTGCGACACGGAAATTTCTATATTTCGAGTTTTCTATCTGGTCATCAGGAAATGTTAGGTAATTGTTGTGAAAATGATTTTGATTTAAGTATAAGAAACAATGCTTTTGGTATTTATAGATATGGAAAGACAGCAAAATTTATGTGTGTTCAGAATAGAGATACACTTTAAATTTGAAAAAGTTTGTATTTTTGTGGAACACATGATTTCTTTTTTCTTAGCGGTCAAAGTGTCAGTTTATTATTAAAAAACCTGTTTAAATTCTATTTCCGTTGATGTATCCATTATTGTTACAAAATGTTTTCCTTTAGTTTTCTATATATCTTAAAAATTTCTAAAACAAAAAGAAAAACGAAGAGAAAGGAAGAAAGAAAGGAAGAAAACATTATATATATATATATTATTTAAAGAAATCTTTGAGTATAATTATACTAGTTTTGTTTCAATTCAGAGTGTATTTTATTCTAATTTTGCAAAACATTAAATTTATAAACAACATTTTTTTAATATCCATCTATTTACTAAAATTAATTTTAAAATTCGTTTTATTCGTTTTTAAAAATCTATTATATTATTATTATATTCTAATACAATTCTTAATATCATAATACAGTCTTTTAAATATCTATTTAATTATTACAAATGAAAATGTAAATTTAATTATTCTAATATCTACTGTTGGTTCTCTTCATCTGGAGTTATATATACATATATATTTATATAACTATACAAATACACACACACACACACACACACACACACACACACATATATATATATATATATATATATATATTAACTACTTGTTAGATTCAAGATTAGTTTCTGTATTTTTGAGTTGAAGTTGCAAATGAACTGCTCGCATTACATTGCCGTGATGTCGATCTCTCATATGGCTAGAGTTATTGTCAAAAGAGAAAGGAATTAGTTTTAATTTAAAATGCACGCGTTAATTTGAATGTGTAATTTGTATGGTTTCAAATGTTTAATAGGATGTCACGTCAGCATGATTTTCCTTGGTTTTAAATTCGGTACAGTGGATTATGTGGATTTTGAGATTTAAAAACATTAGAATGCTTATTCTAGAATGGTAAATGATTTTATAAATTATCATTAAAAAGGGTCTATCTTAAATATCTACACCCATGATCAGCATTTTATTTCCGTGTGAACAATAGACGCTAGAGCTATTGGAAAATATGCAACTGCTTTAACCACGAGACATTCTAGTTATATGTAAATCAAGAATAATTCTAACAGAAAGACATATATTGACTCACTTGCTTATTGTTTAGCGTGGCTAATTTGGTTATCTTGACGCTACACTCGGCGCCTTTTTATTTTCATGTTTTGTTTTATGTTTAGTTATCTTTGTGAACGATTTTCTACCAATCATAAAAAATACGCTCCTCATCTTTCAAAGGTTAAACTCATGTAGACCACACTTTTGTTGCGCATAAAATGAACTACGCCGAAACGTGTTACTCTAATATTTTTTCTGTTTGAGATTTGCGCAAACGATTATTACCCAGTATTCACAAAAGCAAACAGATAAAAACAGGTTCTGCAAGATTCTTTTATCGAAGCCTACTACTTTTCCGACTACAATAAAAAATAGAAGAAATTATAAAATATACTATGAAGAATTCTAAGTGGAAACATAGATTTCTTATTACCTTTTCAAAATCGCTATCACCCCATGTAAGGCAATAAAAACACTAAGACTCAAGGGTTTACAAGGTGTAGAAAAAGCTACCTAGCAATGGATTTAATAGAGTCTTTCCACGGCATCTCAGTGGAAAATGTTGCCATCAGAATTCGCAACGAGTCACGTTCAGGAAGGTTAGCATCAGCCATGCTGATGGAAGGTAGAGGTAAATGTCTCACATAATTAATGGAGAGATAAGTTTTGGAAGTGTTAAAATTAACAAACCGTTTTTTGCCTCAGTTAACGACAGACATCAAGTCGTTTTGGACATCGGATGCCATTTTGACTTTGTCGTACTTATCATTCTTGCTATGAAGGCAGAAGTAAATGATTGTATTATCACCGTAGATGCCAAGATCGGAGTTTTAGTTCATTGGAAAGATCATTAATAAGAATTAAAATCAGAGTATGAACAACCACACCTGTTATTTCTGTTTGTAGTCAAAGGGAGTCAAATCGCATGAGGTCTCCTAATGTAAATCATCTATGTTCTTTGTTTTGTGAAATCTTCTCAAATCTGGTATTCTGACAGTCATCTCATAAAGACACGATTAGCGGAAAGTGTGATACTGACATCCGAATACGCATTGTCATGACGAAGGACGCAGTTCAAAAGCTAACCAGAGGATTGTAAAACAGAAAAACTTCATTGGAAACAAAGCCAGGAGTACTGGATTATGTGATATCTGTCCTTCTGCATGGCAGTGAGTGTGAGAAGATTTCTTAAAGGATAGGAAGAGAGGTTTGAGGCAGCAGAAATGTTCTACAGATAGATGTTGAGGATACCATGGACCGAGTACGTGATCAATAACAATATGTTGAAGACGATTTAAACGAGAAGAAAGCTCTTACTTAACGTCAAGTAGAGACTGTATAGGTCCCTTGGACACGTAATGAGTAACGGGCGTCTAGATAATCTAATACTCACAGGACAGATAGAAGAAAAAAAAACAAGGGAAAACAGCGCAGCTCATTTGATGTCAAGATGGTCTTTGGGAGAGATACCAAGAGTGAAAATATTAAAAGCGACAAGGGACAGGCGCAAGTAGAAGTCCATGATCTCTTACATTTTGAAGGGACAAAGCACCTGAAAAAGAAGTTTGTATAGGGTTGTTTTCTGCCTTATATACTGGACATATTTCGTATTGGATAATTGTGTACCTGACCTCTACTGACTTTTCCAGGACACTCTAAATGTTCCGTATATAATTATTTTTCAAATTTAGTAATAAAAAACTTTTTTTACTATCCCGTCAGTGTAACTTCCTAATTAATTACACTCTCTTTTCTCAGATTTTCTTGATGAAGATAACCCAAATGTAACGAGAAAACTGGTGTTACAAAAAGTTTACACAAAATTTTGATTTCTCTGTTATCAGTATTAGATGAATATTTTCACACCATTTCACTTTAACATAATTTCTTTTTTAAAAAATATTAATAAAGATGATAACAATAATAACAAATATAAAGAAATATGATAATATATAATAATACAAAATAAAATATAATGCAATCATAATAATAATAATAATAAAATATAATATTATGTAATGATAGCGAGAAAACATAATTATAATAAATTCATTATAACGTACATTAGAATTTAGTGCATATAGAGAAAAGAATCTTATAATGTTATAATTATATGGGTGTATTTTTAATTTATTTAATTATACCTATTTGTAGAGACATTTTGTGTTCATGGAGTATAGATTAATAGAAAGATGCAGAAAGGATGCAATGTTTTAAACGAGTGATTATAGTTTGTAGTGATGTTATAAGTATATTTTCAAAGTTGAAATGTCTGTTTCTTAAATGTTTATGTTCTTTTTTTAATTAAATTGGCTTTAGCGAAATCAAATCTGTTTCCTACGCCGTTTCGTTGTAATACAATTGAGTTATAACATTTGTCCAAACGTAAGTCTCTGTTATGTTCGTATATCCGCGTTTTAGATTTTGTGATGTTTCCGCTATTTATACATTTTTACATTGAAGTTATTGTATTTTGTAAATCCCGACATTTAACTTAGTGTTCGATGTCTTTTTCAATCTTATAATATCAATAATGATCTTAAAGTTTTTAGTGTTTAGAATAGCTCATTTATTTGTGAATTCATACGAAAGGGTTTTGGAAAATAGAATCTGTATTAGATTAATATTTTCAAATGATTTCACTTTCAGAGAATTTCTTTTTCTTACATTGTATTAATTAATTCTCAAATTATTTTACTTTTATTTTTTTCATAACTCATTAAAATTCATATTCTATAAAATTTGTAAAATTTTTTGCGGTATTCGTCTTTTGTTTTTTTTTTAGTTTTTTTTTTGCTTTTATGGATTCTATAAGCATGTTTTTGGCGTTGAGAATGAAATGGTAATAATAATTCCCTGAATGTTTTCTTTCTCTAATCGCTTTCGACTATATTTTTAACTTTCATGAAAGATGAATTATATTTTACTTTTAACTGAACATATAGATTGTTTTGTGCAGCCATATAGAGTGATAGGAATAAAGCGGGGAGCAGATTCTGGCCGTGTTTATACTTGTTATTGTTGAGTGTCTCTTTTTATTAATGTTTCCATTTTTTTAACCTTTTTATATGTGGATGATGGTATTATATTTGTATTATCAACGAGTATGTTACAGACAGTGAATTGTAGTTTTCTAAGTGTATTTAATGTATTAAGTGTAGTTCTCTAAGTGTATCTATTAGAGATATTGTCAGAAAGACGTAACGTGAGAATTCTTTTTCAACATATAGTATATCCAATTCGAATATTTACGAATAAAAGAGAGATTGGTGTTTAAATGCACAATATATATATATATATATATATATATATATATATATATATATATATATATCCCGTATTTCTAATTTTCTAATCTGGCAACCCTAACTTCTAATATTTATTGTCATATTCACGACGTTTCGGCTGGTTTGTGCACCGGACTTATTCAGGTGATATACGTCTAGGATTTCGAACGAAACCCTTTATTTGGTCCACTTGGGTAGAGTGTTGTAGTTACATGCTCTTTATGGACCTCTCAGCTGCAGCTTCTTTGCTTTAGTAACTAAACTCTTCAATGATTTATTTCCCTCTGCTGTAGCTAGTTATTGAACTCACTGCTCTTTGAATATATTAATAAAGATGAGAACATCAGTTTGAAAAATGTAAATAATGTAAATAGTTAAAGTACCTCATCTCTGAAATATAGATAGATATTTTTAATTCTTATTCTTGTACATCTCACTTTTCTTCTTGTTCTCCGTTCTTCGGCGGTGAACATAGGTATCACCTTTTCTTTCAGCTGCAGTATTTCTCGTTATTATAAAACAAATGATTATTCTATTTCCTCAGTACTATTCATTTCTTTTATTTTTTGGCAATTTTTTCAGCGGAATTATTTACTATTTTCACTGCTTATCTTATTTATGTAAAAATCATATGATTTAGAAATTGACCTACAATCTGTTGTTAACTAGGGCAAGAAATAGCTTGAATCCCTCCAAAATTAAACTGCTACATTTTAATCGCCACAGAGAACCAATTTTGCCGTCCATCAGAATGACTAAGCTAACCTCCAAAAGAACATCTCATTAGGTAATTTTTGTCTCATGCTTTCGACTTACATAATGTAGATTGATTATATTAGATCAAAGTCGCTTTTATACAGCCGTGATGTTGTTTTCCTCTGTTTTTTCTTAAAAAGTAATTTCTATGGCACTTGTTTTAATGAGCTCGTTTTCTTTCGTACTTCGACTGCGTTTTACTAAATTGGCAACTAGGAATCATCGCTTTTACTGTTGGACTAGTTACTTAAAAAAGTAATTTCTATGCTAATAGTTTCTTTTCCTTTAATTCTCGCACTTCTTGCTTCTAGGGACGCAAGAAACGTGAAAGGAATTCTGTAGAACTCTTTTCCCGTTTCTTACTTCCCTACTATTTACAATATTCAAAAATCTAAATGTCTCGTCAATCACGATTTTCTGTCTTTTTGCATTTGGCTTTTTATTATTTTCTCTTCCTCACTTATATCTTCTAATTCTCTTTCAATTCGAAGACCCCGTTGCGTCTTAGAGGCATTATCATCTTGCTTGTGATGAAATAACTAAAATAAAGCCAGGTAGACGCAACACTGTGATAACTGTACTTCACTAATATTGTACTACGGGATTAGTTTTCTCTATCTTGACTATGTGGCAATATGTTTTGTTTTCATATTTACATGGCTGTGCAAGATTGTCCAAGCCCTCTTTCTCCATTCTATGTCCGAGTAACTTCAGCCTCTCTTCTTGATATTAAGTATGAGTTTCTTTTTCGTTTGCATCTTCTCCAAAACCTCGTCGTTGCTCACATGTTGGTCCATGGTATCCTCAGGATCTTTCTTCAGAACCACATTCCTGTTGCTTTGAGTCTCTCCTTCATCTTTGAGCAGTTTCTCTAACATTTGCTGCTATATAGGACTAAACATATCACATAACAGTCCACTACTCTTTTCAGTGTTTCCAACGAAATCTTCCTATCTCTCGATACTATTCTTAGCATTTGAAATGCGTCTTTGGCGATGCCTATGCACGTTTTGGGTCTCAGTGTCGCAATTCTCATCCTCTGTTAGAACAGTTCCGAGTAAATTAAATTTTTGCAAAGGTTTGATTTTAGTATCCCCAATCTTTAGTTGGTATTTTGGGGTCTTCTTTTTGCTAATGACCATACATTCAGTATTTTTGGAGTTTATGTTCAACCCTTTCTTCTTGCTTTCAATTTTAGTGTTTTTATTATCTGTTTAAATATTAAAAATTGTGTCGTTTGTATAATTTTGATTGATTATTTTTCCAGTTTAATATTTGGGTTTAATTGTTTCTAATTGATTTTTTTCTACGTTAAGTCAAGATAATTGAAAATACCTCTTTTTTTCGACGGAGACGAGATGCGATACATCGTTGGCTTCTATCTTTGTAATAATGTTAGTAATTATGCCCGGCTTTCTACATACTTTATACTTTGCCCCAAGTATTTATTCAATCGTTTTTTGGGGGGTCTTGAACCTGCCATTAATTAGTATAATCAAGACAGCCGTGATTATAGAGGATCGATAGGTTTAAATATTTGGCAGTCCTTTATTTTGTATACAGTATAAAATTATAATATATGACAGCTGTTAGATTTTCAAAATATATTATCAAAAATATTAATATTGTCTTTCTCCATTGCTTGCTCCTAAGCTGTAGCAAAGCATAGAATATTGTTATTAGAATAATTCTAAAAATTATTAAACAAGTCAGAATTGAATTACGTACAAAATTAAGTTAATACTAAAGATTTTTTAAAATAAATAAGCCAATTGGTTACCACCATTAAGCAAGATATCACGTAACAGTTGAGTTCTCATTTCTTTCTTTCTAACAAAGTTTTATTTTGTCTTAGCCTTTATTGCAATAACAATCATAAATATGGATGTTGGTCGTTATTTTAAAAAGTGGGTACAAATGAAAAGTTTTGAAATTGACAACTTTTTTCCATTTCACTGAAACAAACGTTAAAAACTTCTGTCTTCCTTTTCTTTTTTCGTTTATTCATTCATTTTATAACTGAAAAAAGTTGTATCTCTTCCCCTCTTTCCACGCGTTCAAAATTGAAGAAGAATAAGAATTATTGGTAGGGCGTAAAGGTCGTGCAAACTAATAGTGTTTGTCTCTTTAAGAGAGAGAGACAAACACAATTATAATAGAATTAATTTAGTAAATTTTCAAATAAGTTTAATATCTTATAATTAATACTTAGATAAGATGCCTTAAATATGAAAAAATCCTCTTATTCTGTGCATCACTTTCCGGAATATTCTTACCGTTCCCCAGGTTTATTGGGTAATCTATGCCAATTTTTATTATCCATGTCTGCATTTTTTTAGTCACCGTACATCAATGAAGAATGGTATGCTTGTGAACTTTTTCATGGACAAAGTGAATGGAAGGCTAACCCTTTGTTTTACTATTTTGTTCTTCTCTCTAATTTAACGTTTTGTACTGTCATCCAGTTTTTCTTCTCTTTGGGTGGAAAAATCTCACAAAATCTTGCTTGTTTTTGACTAAAACACTTTCTCATTTATATGATTGTACCATTCGGTTTCTGGCTGAAAATCTCACTTCTCGCAAAACTTGCAGTTAATGATTCTGGTTAACTTAATCATGTCTCCAGTTTTTATATTCATTCTGAGCATGACTTGGACATTCGCCCACATTCTATATTATAGTTTTATCATATTTTTTCACATATTCTGTAAAGTGGTGATATTTCTTCTTTGAGGATAGTTTTCCTGATGTTATTTGTAGTGGTTCCCTGTTCATGATCTGATATTCCGCCATAATACAAATTATTATTATTATTATTATTATTATTATTATTATTATTATAAAAACATATACATTTTTTATATATCAAGAACAATTTTAAAAAAGAATCATGACAAAGCAGAAAAACGTTCTGTGTGACACGTTTCGTTTATTAGTACTTTGTCGGGCTAAGTTTATTTTTACATTATTCCATCTATACATACGCAAAAGGAAAAAGTGGACATACTAAGAATTTATTATTTTTATAATTTCTTGAATTTGATGTCAGTACCAGGTGTCTGGTGGCTATCACTATCAAAAAATTCCCAGCACTTTCTTCATGTTACCAGTAGACCCCAGCAAAGATATTATTTGGAAAGTTCCAAAACATCCCAGATTTTACATTTCGTCCAATCTTCACTCTCGGATTTTTGACACTGGTAAAACTACACAAAAAATCATAGGCATATCACTTATCTTCACATTCTAGCTATAGGTTGCTTACCTCTTAGGTAAGTTCTTGGAGTTTTCTCAATATTCTGGCGTTTTTTCAGTTGCATCTAGTACTCCACTCTCGAAGACAAATTCAACTTATTAACTTATTGACGACTATAAAATTCAGTCTTCTTCTTGGTGTGAATATCTCACCGTATATTATTTGCTGTTGTTGAAGCTGTGTTTACTCTTTGTACAGATGCCCTTTATTTCTTTGATAAAGGTAATGTAATTTACATCGTTCGCAGGATACGGTTGGCCTTAGGCTGTAGTGTTTGCTTTGTCGGATTCACTTATTAATTTACGCTTGTTTTAATATATATATATATATATATATATATATATATATATATATATATATATTAAAACAGTGCAATGGGTCTAAGCCTCCAAATCTATTAAAAGTTCTACTAAAATATATGTATCATCCTAACAATTAAATTGAACAAAATATTGGTAATAATATTAAGCGTTATGTTACATACTTAAAACAAAATAATGTTTAATATAAAACATTAATTACTAAATACAATTTATACATAATTTTAGATAATATTCATTTACAATAGGCACGTTGCTTTGGGCTGTCTTCAGTCAAGATATTTTTGTAAAACGAAATAATCATCAATAAAATAATATTCATCGTCTCGCGTATGTTTCTCGACCTTCCTGTTGACCGAAAGGTTTAATCATAATAAAAAAGCATAATATTCATAAAAAACGACAGCATTTTTGTGTACGGTTCGGCATGTATACCTAAGATCACAATAAATTGTGCATTGCCTAGAATCAAAGATTTGGTTCCCCACGCAAATTCCTATCTTTATAATTCTACAAGACAAAAAATTGCGAAAAGCAATTAGGAAGCAATTAAGTAGATGGAAGATATGTGTGTAGGAAGAAATGGAGAGTGTCAGTAATGTAAAAAAAAGTATAAACAAGGGGGTTAAATAAAAGGGGGAAATTTTGGAGACGTACAAAATATAATGCTGAAACATGCTCTCTTGAGTTTTATTACGCATCTACTAGCGTTAATGATGTGCGTTGTGGTGCAGGAGATATCGGCTCGGAACGAGAAATTGAAGAGCTGAGTTCGAATTCCATTTGAATTCGTTGCATTCATTTACGCGAAAATACACTTGGGAAGGATATTAAACCGTCTCGTTTCCCTTCATTTATAGGTAAATTGCAGGACTGATTGAGCTCTATTGCCTTGGATGTCAACCAGTCTACCGGAGAAAGTAATGGCAACCTACCGTGGGGAAATATTCTGCTCAGTCAGTCATGTCTCTTTCGAAATATGGTCGCCCAACATTGTATCACACATTGTATTGAACTGACAACTGAATAGTTTTAATGGCAGAAAATGAAAGAAGTATTAGACAAGGAAGTAGAGAAAAATAAGAAGAAAAGACAAATTATAACATTTATTAAGAAATATTTTCATTAAAGAAGACAGAAAAAATAATAAAAAACACCATTGTTACGGACGCCATATCAGTAAAACCTCGTGCAGTGATTATTTATGACAAGTGAGTCAACGAGATGTGTAGGGGAACCAAATAGCAAATTTTGATACCTATTATAATACCTATAATAATACCTATTATGATACCTATTATAATACCTATGTGGGGAACATTATTGTACTATGTTGATTTTCATAATTATCATATTGAGATTAAGCCCAAATCTTGCTTAACTACCGGTATGATTTCTGAAGTTAAACAACGTCTAGTTCTGTCAGTACCTCGATAGGTGACCGCTTGGGAATGCTACGCGATATAAGCTTCAATGTGTGGGTTATGTAAGTGATAATAGCTCGGAATTGGGTTAGTTACATTCATTTTTACGTTGGGTTAGTTACATTCATTTTTACGCGTAAATACCCTTGAGAAAAAGTATGAAACCACCATTTACGATTTAATTTTACCAATTAACCCATAGTTTTACTTATATCACAAGATCATTATTATTTAAAAGAAATAAAATCTTACAATCAAAAAAATTATCTGGATTTAAGTAACCTGCAAAATGTTGATAAGTTGTAGGAAACGAATCAATACATATATCATATTTTTCTTAAACGGCAAAATTTCAGATATAAAAACATCTGAATTTATTTTTCTTAAAGACATCAGTTTTCAAGGTCAGCAAATTTTAATTTTATATTAATGGTATGTATTAATTTAGGTTGACCTATATGTAGAAATCTACAAAGCGTAGATGTGGCACAAGGCCAAAAGTATAGTGAACTCCGTGAAAATCAAAATCACTATTCAGTTATAAATTATCTAGCTAAAGGATCTTGCTAAATATTACACCACACCGAAGTTGTGGCATATATTTTGTGAATTATTTCC
This sequence comes from Ascarosepion bandense, assembly GCA_037127315.1. Lineage (NCBI taxonomy): Eukaryota > Metazoa > Mollusca > Cephalopoda > Sepiida > Sepiidae > Ascarosepion > Ascarosepion bandense. Next base: position 496,825 of record JBBBDQ010000493.1, on the reverse strand, counting down.
GTTTAGGATAGTGGTGTGTGACTGTTTTTAAATAAAATGATAATGTGATTATTTTTGTTATTTATAGCTTATTTATTATAAATATTTTATTTATCTCAATATAAGTAAATATCATATATATATATATATATATTATTGCATTATTTATTTAAAACTAGAAAGACTTGTGAAAATTTCATGAAATTCCTATATTAATTTTCTGATGAATCATACTTAATTCTTCAATTGATCGTTAAATTAGCACATGGCGTATTCTACGTCTCATTATTTTATAGTTAAAATGAATAGATGTAGCCGTAAATGCTAATAATTTCTTCTCTTTTACTACTTGCTTGTCGCGACTTTTCCGGTTTCTTCTATTTCAGTTGAATTTGATCATGAAAACATTAAATGCAATCCAAATTATTATCTATGTTTTCTAAATTCCTGTTATCTCCCTTTTATAATGTTTTCTTTTTCCCACATTCTCTCATACTCAGTTACCCACCATTCAATCTTGATGACTTTATTGCCTTACTTGAGTTTAAATAATTGCAAAAAATAACTCATCTCCTATAAGAAAAAGTGACTTGCGATGACTGCGATGTATGTCTACCGACGAATGCTTAAAATAACATAAAAAGAATATATGAAAGACAAGAGAATTTGAAGGAACTCCAAACAAACAACTGCTAACAATCAAAAGGAGAGCTGAACATTCTGGGACACATAGGGATGAAAGAATGATAATTTACGCATATTGAATGCAGTGGAATCAAGGGGAAACGGTAACATACTTCAGTTTCAGTGAATGGGTGGGAGCGCAAGGATAAAGAAACGTAGTAAAATGTCAATGGTTCGAGCAACCAAAGAAAAAAACATGTGGAGAGCCATGATCACTACCATCTTTAAAGGTCACGACATATAAATGAAGGCTCTTCTGATAGTTTGAAGCAGACGCATATTTGTTACTTTTTTTCATGTTTGTAGTGTTGAACACGAGGAAAAGTTTATTTTGGAACCGTAGTATTGCACTGAATTTGAAAGTTAGACTTTGTCATGATAGTCACAAAATATCTTTCCAAATTGTTACCGTTTTTTTTTTTGAGAAAACAACTCTCAAGATTAAGTTCAGGTTCAAAATCGTAACATTAGAATTTCTTTCGGGTGATCACTGAATGCCTTATATTATAGCTTTATAAAATTAATAATTTATTGAAGCTTTATTAATTATATATGGACGAGAGGGACAAGCACTAAATAAATTTGCCATCAAATAAGGTCTTCATGTATCTCAAATGTCAATTATACTGAATAATTTAGCTATATTATAATTGTATATGCTATACAGTACAGTAGTTTTAGAGGGATTTTCAACAAAAAATACAAATTTAAATCATTTTGTCTTATTATTTGTGTTCAGCAGCATTGGAATGTTTTCTATAATGTTTGTTTTATTTAATAATTATCTAAAAATAACCTACCAAATCGCATTCATTGAATAGTCTTTTATGCAATTTTCTATAATTTCTTTTGTTTTTAAACTTACCGAATACAGTAAAAAGATTGCATATTTTTCATGTGGTGATTCATAATTAGAATTATGGTTTGAATATATTTGTCATTCAATGTATTTATTGCAAGAGACATTAACTTGATTTTGATTAATCCTTGAAATAGTAAAATTTTGAAGTCACTTTTTAAGCAAAAACCTGCTGAATTGGGTATAAACTACTTGCATTGTTGGGACTTTTTCCTCCTTTTTAGACATGTTTACGACGTCTCGGCATTTGTACGCTCAGGCCTTCTTCAGATACTAGAAATTTCAAACCGAACTTTTTATTACAGTCACTAGGGTACATCATTCTCATTCCATGTGCAATTCATGTAGTTATCTCCCTTTAACTTAACTATATGTTATTTTTTCACCACTGCTGTGGCCTGGTATCACTCGACCTAACCAACGTCTATATCCAGTAGGCAATGTGTTCTCGAGGATCAGCTTCTCGAAATTCCACTATCCAGTGGATCTAGCTGATCCACAAAAGCATGTTTTCATCTATGTAGTACAACACGTTTGTTTACTCAGTTATTAGTTACCTTGATAGAGTATAAAAAAAACTTTTTTAAGAAGTCAGGATTCGACTTGTCATTTTATTTATATTATGAACAGCCGTCACTTCTAAAATACTACGAGCGATCATTATCCTGGAAAATGATGTAGCTTGAGGAAGATCAATGCTAATCTAGAAAAATTGCTGTAAAAATTATTTTGTGTTTTCTTTTACCGGTGAACCAATCAATTTAAGTAGTGTCATTGTTATTTAGTAGACTAACTTTAACACAAATATACATTCAAGAAACACATAATGGTTGTGAAACTTGTAGCTTCTTCAAAAGTTATGATTTATTCTGCTAATAAATGCAGACTACATGTAATGAAATTGATGTCATGTTGATTCAGGTAAGCAGTCGTATTTATTACATTTTGTAATATCACAGATGATACATAAGCTCTCTATGTAGGACATCTTTACTGCAAGAAGGACTTACAAAATGTGAGTAATTTCTCTGTGAATTCCTGGTATGAGAAGTTATCATTATTTACATTATTTATATTCGGAAACCTCGACGTGGTGTGTTTGACCAGCAAGCTTGTCTCGCTAGAAGTTATTACAATTGAGTAGTAAGTTCAATTCATACTTTTGAATGTACGTTGTGGTGCAGGGGATATCGGCTCGGAACGAGAAATCGGAGAAGCGAGTTAGAATTCCAGTTGAATTCGTTGCATTCCTATGCAAACATCTTTTGGGAAAAGTATTAATCCATCTTTTTCCTCCTGCTATGGGTTTAAGAGCAGGACAGTTTCAGTTCTTTAGTCTTGGTTTTCAACCAGTCTACCGCAAAATAATGCCTGACTGGGCAGAGGATTATTCCGCAGTAGGTTGCCATTGCTTTCTGCGGTAAAATGGTTGCCAGCCAAGGTTAGAGAAACCAACTTGTTCTATTATTTAACCCATAACTGGGGGAAGAGACGGATTAATACCTTTCCGAAGGGTAGTTGTGTGTAAGAAAATGTAAGGAATTCAACTGGAATTCGAACTCGGTTTTCCGATTCGTCGTTCCGAGTCAATATCCATTGAACCACAACGCATATTAGAAGCTTTGATAAAAGTGAAACGTGTTACATTGGGATACTTTTCTTAATTTTCTTTTACTTTATTCTATCATATATGTATGTATGTATGTATGTATGTATTTATGTGTGTGTGTGTGTATGTGTGTGTGTGTGTGTGCGTGTGTGTGTGTGTGTGTGCGTGCTTTTATGGTTACACGCACGAAGTTGTTAGAAGAACGATAATGTATATTAAAAATATTTTATCTGGGGCTGTTCTCATTTTTTCTTTTTTGCCGTTGACAGTGTTATTCTTGAACCGTTGTCTTAGTTCTCGGAAATGGTTCTGACAAGCGGCGAATTTAGCACCAATCTTCATAGGTGGTAAATGATAGCCAACGAAATCTTGGCGGAAAGCGTACCACTTAACCTTTTTACTTCCTCTGTCTTTTTCACCTGGGTCACTGGGATCGAATCGATATATAACAACTGATGGAAGCTTTTTTGCGTTCTTGGTGACAAAGAGAGTGTATTAAGATAAACGATGTTTGGAAATAGACTGAAAAGGCGGAAATGCACGAGATGAAATTCAAATGAAAACCAAATTACAAACGAATTTCTCCTGTTTTCTTTTTATTTGTAAAAATAAGAGAAAATATAATGGAAGATAAGCATAAGTGTGTAAATATATAAGAACAGAGTAATTTTCAAAAAACGTTAAATATATGCAGAGATAGTCACAAGTAGCTTTTTCTTGTAAAAGCAAAGAAATAAAATAAAATAAAATATGAAAGACGAATGCGTGAAAAAATCCCAAAATCCATGAGAATAAAAAATTGGCAAGAAGCCACAAAGAGTGTACATAGTAAATTATAAAGTTGAAGAAAAAAAGAATAATATTGAAAGTGGGTATGTTAGAACTGTTGAAAACGAGAGAAATTCACATAAATAGGAAAACACGTATATAAAAATTACAATATAAATTATCGGACATATATTAGATAAAAATAAATAAAAAAGATGACAAAAATTATATATATTGAAGAATGCATTATTACTCATGATTTACAGACTAATGTCCTCATCTTTGTTGCTAAGATAAAAATGTTTAAGATTTTCTCCCACTTGCCTTCGTCAGATTTCTGTCAATCTGGCAAAGCTTCAGAGAAAATCAACCCAAAAACTTTGTTCAGTGTACTAAAAACCTTTATGCGTCAGGAGCATAGACTTTTCAGTGACTTAGAAGTTAAACCGTTAGTTAGCCAAAATGTGGAGCACTCACTGAGGATCGAACTCACTATTCAGACGTAATTGATCCAGAAAGACCACGGCGAGTTACTCTCCAAAAGTGTAGATATGAATGTAATCAGAAAACTCTACCCTTCATGTTCCGTTCATAATATTTTAACTTATGATCGCTGCAAATATATATATATATGACAGAAATAGGGGTTTGTTCTAAAGAGAGAAACTGAGATATAAGTAAAAAGTGAGAAAAGCTGTAAACATTTTGTTTAAAGTGTAGATATATTGTTGTTATTGGTATTAATATTATTTGCATTTTCTATAATATATTTAGTGTCCATAATGATATTTGTGTCTCTAGAGGTGTTTCAAGTCTAAAGTTGACTCTCTTCAGGCGAATAAACTTGTGACTTACATATTGAAATCTACTTGTTTTTTTATAGTGTATATATAAATACGACTGGAATTCGAACTCTGCTTCCCGAGTTCTAATTCCAGTCCAATTCCTTGCATTCCCTTGCGCGCAATTACCCTTGGGAAAGGTATTAATCTGTCTCTTCCCTCCAGTTATGGGTTAAATAATAGGACAGATTGGGATCTGTAGCTTTGGTCGGCAACCAGTCTACCGCAGAAAGCAATGGCAACCTACTGCGGGATAATCTTCTGCCCAGTCAGTCATGTCTCTTTCGAGGCATGATCGCCAAAGCGTGTATCACGTATGGCACTTAACTGACTGACTGATATAAATATGTGCTGAGCAGATCAAAAAGTTCATATGTGTGCGTATTTGTTGTTTTTTCATTTTTTCATTTTTTTTTTTTATTTTCACAGTCGCACGTTAAATCCCTTCCGTCACTTTTTGTTGGCCAGAAAACTTCTTTACACTGATTTGAGAAATTTTATTTCGTCTTTATACTTCAAAATTGTTTTCAGCGATTTTGATTCAATTCTATACTACGAGACATCTAGTTCTTTTAGTTATTTTCGGATTAATATATTTTGCAATGGTTTGCAAATGATTTTTTTTAATTTGGTGTGTCTGTGTGTGTGTCTTAGGTTCCATGTTGTTTCGTTGAGGAGGAGGCTTGAAATTTTTATAAATATTTCTTCCTGCATAATGAGCATGTCATAATCTTCATTTCTATAGATAGACATTACTCTGAATATATATATATATATATATATATATATATATATATATATTTCATAAAAAATGAATATGGAAAAATTACATGCATTTTATAATACGAAATATCGCTTTTAAGTTTTATGATTATGCATTGTCAGTATCTTGAAATTTTTATAAATATTTCTTCCTGCATAATGAGCATGTCATAATCTTCATTTCTATAGATAGACATTACTCTGAATATATATATATATATATATATATATATATATATATATATATATTTCATAAAAAATGAATATGGAAAAATTACATGCATTTTATAATACGAAATATCGCTTTTAAGTTTTATGATTATGCATTGTCAGTATCTTTATTGTTTTTATGAATGTTTCTTTAAAACGCATCTAAAACTTAAAAAATGTCCATGAATCAAAATATTATTTCATAATTTCTTTCAGCTTTCTTTATGATTCTTTTAATCCTTATTCTTTGACAGTTACGTGGTATAGATCGCAATAAATAAAAATATCATCCCTGCAATTAGTTTATGATCTCACCCCTTACACTTGCAAGTATCTTCGCGTGACAACATATCAATTGTGTTACAAAACTTGCATTATTCGAATATCGACATGACTTTATTTTTGCTTTTTCACAATGCTACTATTTCTTTGTTAATTATATTAGTTGCATCGGAAGGCAGTAATGGTGACGTAATCTGCTCCATTATAATAAAGACCACTGTGTTTATATATATATATATATATATATATATATATATATATATATATATATATATATATACCTAACGTCACTATCATGTGGAGAGAAAGATAATAGCGAGGTAACGTCAGGTCAGTACATTAAAATAATAATAGCAAGATAGCGTCCGCTCAGTTCATTCTCTTTACCGCCAGTTATTACACTTTACTAACAGTTATGAAAACACTTGCCACGTGTTTGCTCTTTAACAGTGCCCTATTGTTTTATTTTTTTGCAGTACTTATAGTTATGCCATCGAGTAGCGAAGAATATATATATATATATATATATATATATATATATATATATATATATGGGGATAACCTGTAAGAAAATAGCTAATAATCATATCAAATATTTTGCTCTCAATTTTGACGGCAGGCGTACACTCGTAGTTAATAAATCGGAATATGTAATCTGCAAACCAAATTTAAATTCCAGTTAAGTCTATCATCTTCACTTATATCCTTAAGGCAACCATGAATCCATTATATCCATTAAATTTAGCAGGATATTAATACCAATCTTTGAAGAATGCGACAGGAAATAAAAATTTAACCAACAGCAGCCTACGTAATTCAAAGTTTTAAAATAGAGAAAGTTATGTAGAGCTATCTTCTGCTAAGTCTTTATTGTATGCATAATACATGCTTATTTCATTTTCAGCCTGCAAACAAATTGATATGTTACATTGTTAGCAGGAACAACGTCTTCATATGCAAATAATTTCTACATTGAATTTGTGGACTGTAATTTATTTTGCCTGCCTATTTCTTAATTTCCATGTCTCACTGTTTGATATTGAGTTTATGATGATCATGCGAAAGATTTTTTTCATCATGTGTATTGTGGTATAATCGAATATTGCAAAATTGAAGATTTCATAAACATTTATTAGATTTATTTTTCTCGAGATGAAGCTAAAAAGGGCACGAACTGAAACCTTGTGAAATAAGCCTGTTCGAAATAAATATTTTTATGATTTGTTAAATAGACGTATTCCTACATTCTGAAGTCGATATAGCTTGCACATATTAAGCTCTAGCGTAAAAATGCTGACGTTATGCCAACATTGCTGACTCGATGGGTCCAATGAGGCAAAAAAACGCTGTTGCGTTATAAGTATGAACTTATATTAGCTTAACACTCTGATTACTTTGCATGCTCTTCTGAGTTAGCGCCATTCTGTGACTTATTTAAAGATTGTTTGCTGGGCCCTTCGAGATTAACAAATATTATAAAATAGGTTATATTTTTATTACAAGAGGATTGACAAAAATATCATTTTTTAGCATTTCACTCCAAGTAAGGTGGTAAAGACAACATGCAAGCGAGTAAAAAAGATCAAAGAATGAAGAAATACTTTATTGAGAAGAAAGTACACTAAAAATAACTTGATTCATTAAAATGACTATTGAAGCTGCATTTAATTTTTTGTCGACTATAGTTGATAGGAAAGCAGGGATATGGAAGTTATTTTAACTGGAGAGAAGTAGAAGAGAAAGAAACTATTGGAATAGAACTTAGGGTTACAATTTGCAATTTCAACAGTAAAAGGATGAGAGCAAAATGTCAATCTAGTATTACAATTAAATTAATGAAATCAAGGTTACCAAAAAAAAAAATCTTCAGAACTGTTGCCATGTAAATATGTTAATATTTTATTTCTTTCTATATGAATATATTATAGCAAGAGATTGAAGCGCGGTTTGTGTAAAGGTTAATGGGTGAAATCTGAATTGAATTCCCGCTCGGTTGTATTTTGTTTACTTTCCGCTAAAACAATTGGAAAAAATAATTCCATCTTCTTCCATCTATGTGTTAAATAGCAGTGCTAGTTGTATTCTCTTGCCCCGAGGCGGCTACCCGTCTAGAGGAAAGAAAACTCCTGATTAAAAACTAGTTAAAGAGGGAAGGGCAACATCAGGTTAGTTTTTAAAAATGCACAACTGTTGCTACAGCTGTAGTAAATATGGCGCCCTAATGACTATAATAGATCTTTGGATCTGAGATGTTACGTGACATTATAAAATTAGAAGAAAAAACATAAAAATGAGGAAGATGCGTAGAAAATAAGATAAAATTCATAGGATAATGTTCTTCAAGTTTTGTTTGTAATGAGAAAGAAGGGATTGGAGAATCTGATAGTGACATGTCAGATAGAGTTAAAGAAAGACAGGGGAAGGCACATAACAAACTTGACGGGCGTGAGCATGTGGATAGCAGAGCGAGGTTTGAGTTGGGGTAATAAGAGAAAGCGAGATAGGAACCACCAGGGATAGTGGGGACGTAGAATGCCATGATCGCCTACGTCCTGAAAGGAAAGAGAACATAAAAGAAGAAGTTTTTTTATGTAATCATCTTTACGAATAAAGACAAAAGGACAACCTTTTTCAGTCGACACGTTTCGTTCTCCGATGGACTGAATGAAGGCAATTATAAAAATTTTATTTTGCAACAAGTGAAAAAATGTAGTTAGTTTTTCACAATTTATAAATATATTAAGTTTTATAAACATAGTTCAGGCTAGATGAAATTAAGTTAAAGTATGGAGGGTGTTAAGTGATGTAATATAATTCACTGTTTTATCCTTGTGTATATACAAGTTCTTAAGATTTCTCTGTGAAGTATAGCTTCAATCTAACACGCTAGACGACACTGCTTTTTATGTTTTTTAAGTTCGTAAGTTGTTAAGAACCTGTATAGCTCTCTTGAATTCAAAGTTGTTTTGTCCTTGTGTGGTTGTCAATTAAGACTTTAGAACATAGTTTCCAGTTTCCAATTACTTATTTGGGTGGATAACGATAGATTCATACCAGAATTACGAGCGTATATTTGCGAAGGAAGGGATCTGAACTCCGATTTGCATTGATAACTGCTACTCTACGAGTACTTTTATAGTTTCTCTGTGGCCACCATTTTATAAATGTTTTAATTGTTTTCCGATCAATTTGTATGTTTTTATTCTTCTCATTAGTTTTCATCAAAGACTGATTTCTTCGCCCGTCAATATTTTTCTTAGCATTTATGAGACACTGTATATATATATATATATATATAATTGAAATGTATTTTGTGTATATATATATATATATATACACAAAATACATTTCAATTATACTTCCAGAAACACAGTTCCCATAATGGCATAGTAAGAGCTTTATGAAGACACCATATATGATATATGGTTTTTACATAAATAATGGCTACTGGAAGAAAAAGCCATTTAAATATAGTATTCACGGTATATATTAGCTGATTTTGGTATGCATAATAATCAATGTGCGCTTTTTAACAATTCTTAACTTTTTTCTTGAAGCAAGAAACCCTTAATTATGCGCATGACAAAGCATGATCTTCGTTTACATTTCTTGCATGATTTCAAACTTTGGCACAGTGTCTTACAAACATCTACCAATATCAACACAACACATGGATGCGTCCACAAGTGATTTGAATGTGCGAAGGTGATTCCAGCAATTCCATACTGGTGATGAGAGCCTTGAAAATAAAGAATGTATAAGACGGTCATGCAGTCTTGTAAAAGGAAAAATTGCAAGCAGTTGTTGAGCAAAACTCACGTCATGCAAAATGAGCGTGTCGTATTCTGCATTCTGGTAGATAAACATTACTCTGAATTTCCCTTCATTACATTAGTGTAAGTGTTGAGAAATGATAGCAATAAATCTACGCTTTAGACAAACTATTCACGGCTTCTCGCAATTTTTCACACACACATACACATACATATATATGTATGTGTGTTTTGTGTGTGTGTGTCTGTGTGTGTGTGTGCGTGTGTGTGCGTGTGCGTGTGTGTGTGTGTGTGTTTGTTTTGTTGAAAACGACCGAAAAGGAAGAGTTACCAATTTTTTCAAAAACTTTTCTGGTATTCTAGCATGTTTTCTTTTTGCTGGAGATAAGGAATGTAAAGGTATTCCGTAATTATCATTTTTACAAGGACTTTCAGCGTGAAATGCAAGAAAGGCAACTGTTTGAGTAGAAGTGTGATACATTTAACTATTTCAGCGATAAATGGGTGGGACGTAGATGCTAATTTAGTGGCACGCTTAAATTCACGTAAACGGGGCGCTAGGGGGAAAAACACTCATAAGTTGTCATGAAAATATCTGTTGATATATATATATATATATATATATATATATATATATATATATACACGTGAAAAGATCACAAGATCGCCAAGACCTACCGCGGTTTCGCACAACGGCTCGTCAGGGATTGTTGTTATTATATATATATATATATATATATATATATATATTGTTGTTATGCTGCTCTCCCCGGGCTTCTTGACAAAATACAAAGGAGGATCTGTAACGTGGCTGCAACCACTCTCTCACCGGCGTGATGTGGCTTCCCTGTGCCTCTTCTACAAGTACTTTCATGGCTTCTGCTCCGTTGAACTGAGAGCACTGGTGCCGCCTAAGCAGAAATTTACACGAGATACTAGATTAGCAACTAGGTCCCACCCTTTTACAGTTAAACAGATAAGATGTAACCGTAAATTCTACTCCAACAGCTTCTTTTCTCGCACTTCTCGCCTGTGGAACTCCCTTCCACAAGTCTGCTTTCCCGACAGTTACAATCTCCAGGTGTTTAAATGTAGGGTCAATAGACACCTCCTATCACTCTAACTCCCAATTATTCTCAGAAAAATCTCATCTACCCAACCCTCATTCTCGGTATCCTTACCCGCTTATCACCCACCCTCTGACATTTCCTATATTTAATCAGCCTTTCTCCACTTTATATTATATGTCGCTTTGTTCATTTCTTTCTATCTATCTATCTATCTATCTATCTATCTATCTATCTATCTTATTGTTCATTACTATGTATGTATGCATGTATGTATGTATGTATGTATCTATCTATCTATTTTACAATTCATTTTTATTTGTCTATCGATCGAATATCTCATATTTTATTCCTATCTATCTATCTATCTATCTATCTATCTATCTATCTATCTATCTCATTGTTTATTTCTTTTTCTCTCACTCTGTTCTTTTTTATTGATTATTCTCACTATTCATTTCTATCTATCTATCTATCTATCTATCTATCTATCTATCTATCTATCTATCTTTCTATCTATCTATCTATCTGTTCATTTCTTGTTGTCTATCGCACTCTGTTCATTTTTATCTATCGCACTCTGTTCATTTCTTAGCTACCTATTTTTATCACTATTCATTTCTTTCTATATCTTTATCTATGTATCTATCTATCAATCTATCTATCTAGCACATTTCATTTTTTATCTAACTCACTTTTTTATTATTTCTATCTATTTCACGCTTTATATTTCTACCTATCTATATCAATATTTTCATTTTTCTGTTATTTTATTCTATCTATCTATCTATCTATCTATCTATCTATCTATCTATCTATCTATCTGTCGCTTTTTTCTGCTTTTTATTGGTAAATGAATAAGATTTAGTCGATGCACCGTATTCTGATGTCTTTACGCACTGCAGCTCTCAGCAGATTTATTCTTTACATTTTATTATTTATAATCATTATATATTACGCATTCTTTACGTTCATCTTATACAGGTTATACAAGAGTAATATAATTCAAATATATTAGACTGTGTTCGATTGGATGATACACCGACCTTTGTCTCGTAATTCTTCATCACGTGGCCTAGCGCCATAACGGCTGTTGATATGCACCCAGAGCGAATATATTTGAGATAAGAACAAGGCAAGGATGAGCGAACTCTAAGTGACCTAAAGGCAAAAGAAAAGATCGGTTAGACGAGGGAAGGAGGCAGACACTCGAGATCACCAGACCGGAATAATGGATGAATTCATCGCGGGTTACACTCTCGAATTAATCGATACTTAATCAATAAATGCTTAAACTATAAGCAAAACAATTTAATTCTTCAATCGATTTTACTGGCATCCTAAGAAAATTATCATTTTATTTGCATCTTTATCTCAGCTGTATCTCCTTGTCAGGGTCGTCGATCAAGTGACAGCTTATCTTTTCAAAAAAGTCTTCTTAATAGACTCGTTGACATGAATAGGTGAGTTGTTTCCTTGCTTTCTTTGCAAAATTTATCGTATCATTTTATGAGGCTTGCTCCTGATTTTGCAATGATTATGGTCACTAATTACTCTTTCATGTCAACCCTGAGTTTTTCAAGATTCCAAGTGATGGCCGAATATTCCCAATTTTGATAATTCTTCAATATTTCTATATTTCTATTGTAAATAGCTATATAAATTTACATTGTTCTGCCTGTTGTCTTCCTCTTTGTTGGAGTATTTACACTGGTTTAACCGTAGTGCGCCCCGGTCTTCTTTAGATGATTAGAATTTTAAGCCGATCCTTTTATTTCGTCCACTAAATTGTTCTAGTTTTGTGTGTCCTTGATCTTCCGAGTATCTCAGTCTTAGTTATTTCTTTTTAGTAACCCAAGTATTTGTTCACTTCTGCTGTGACCAGTTATTGAACTCAAAACTCTTTGGGTCAATGTCCTGTGTACGACGGTAAACTGCATCCGGCAGCAAGCCCTCTGTTTGGAGGTTGTGAGGAGCATGGAACCACCTCTTAATTACTGTTGTTCCCAGGTCCATCCCGACCCAGAGTGGTAGCATCTGTTAGGGTCCATGCTAGGGGCAAATAGTTAGCCCCCATACTGGGGTCAAAACAATATGGAATTATAAAAATAGACTTTCATAGAAATATATATATAAAAATAGATTTTACAGAAAAATATACATTTTTGAAGTAAAAAAAAAATTAATACTATAACACATTTTGAAGGGAAAATATATTACCGTAATACATTTAAAAAGAAATTACTAGCGATACATTTTTAAATACAAAACTAAACGATATCTACATTTTTCGAAAATCAAAAAGGAAATTAAAAAATTTGCATCAAAATCTGACTAAATCAACCTTCTCACCATACCGAATATTAAAAAAAAACACTTTGTGTTAAGTTATTGGATTGCTTTAACAAACGTTTTTATCCTGTAAGACACATAGTCCAGTAAATAAAAACGTTGGTTAAAGTAATCTACTGCAAGAAAATTTAACGCATAGTTGTTAGCAAAGTGCAAATTGAAAAACTGCATTGGATGTGACAATATCAAACATATCAAAAATGTATATATCTAGAAATTGTCTTAATAAAAGACGGAATGTACGACTCTGAAATCCGAAGATGCATTGGGATAGTCAAACATGTATTCCAAAAGATAAGCAGATTATTAAGAAATAGAAAAATATCGATAGAAGCAAAGAAAAAAGTACTAAAGAGGTACCTCGCCTCCTGTATGACACTAAATGCTGGACAATCTCCCCCACCCCAAAGACAAAGAAGAGACTCGAAGCAACGGAAACGTGGTTCTACAGAAAGTAACTTAGAATACAACGACGAAGTTTTACAGAAAATGGAAACAAAAAGGAAACTGATACTTAACATGAGGGACAGAAAATGACACAATGAGGAAGGAGGGCTTGGAAAATTGGATACTCACAGGACAAACTGAAGGTAAGGAGTGATAGAGAAAAACAACGGATAACATACTTATTGAGCTGGAGTAAATTTATGGCGGTACAGGATCTAAGACAGATTTTATTAAGAGTTAAAAAGGACAGGATATTGTGGAGAACTTTATCGTCTACGGTGATCTGCTTCAATTTCAACGGTTTTTTCTCAGAAAAAGTTTCTGGGTTGTGATTCTTCTCTTTCAAAGAAATAGCTGCGTAGCTCAGCGCAGTGTAATTACAACTGAATAGTGAATTCGATCCTAGCTGGGCTCTCTATACTTTCGGCCTTGTGCTACATCTAAGCTACGCTTAGAAAATCATCATTCCAAGAATTTGGCTAACTTATCTAACAGTGAAGATTAAGCGACAGAAACTAATCGTTACCTTGTTCTTATCTCAAATATACTCGCTCTGGGCGCATATCAACACCTGTTATGGCGCTAGGCCACGTGATCAAAAATTACAAGACAACATTATTAGTAATATTTTATCAGGAATGTCATCGTTTAGATGACTTGCAACTTTCTTTTCGAATATCCTTTATCTCTAAGCTGTTTCTTGTCTCTTCAGAAATATTTCTAGCTTTCATAACGACAGAAACGATTGTCAGCTTTCTACATACTCAGTTTTCTGGATAGGCTGATATGCTTATTGTTACTTTCTTTCAAAAGCACGGTGTAGTTTGCTCGAAGAGCGAATTCCACTATCTGCCTGGTTTACTGCTACTAGATCCGGTCATGTGGCCTAGATCGAGTGATTAGTTGAAATCTTTATTATTATTATTATTATTATTATTATTATTATTATTATTGAGTAAGAGAACTGACAAAGTGATGCTGATATGCAAGTATTTGAATGCGATATACCCATCATAAAACCGAGTGTTTGGGAACCTTGGGGTGGTGTAATCGTTAGCAATTTTGTAATGCGGGATTAACTACGACTGTGTATTGACTTCGATCCTAACTGGGTGCCCCATGCCTTGGCATTGTGTCGCAAGCAAGCTACGCTTAGAAAATAATCATAATCCCATCTCTACTGAAAGTATACTAGGTAGATACTGAACACGCAAATGTGTAAAATATGGTTTTCATAAAAGCAGTCCGTTTACTTGTAAGTGGGGCCCAGTAAGAAATACCTTCCGTTCGGCTACTCTTTCGGCTTAAACGGTCCTTAACTGAAAACGCTCCTATGAATCTGGATAAGACTCCCAAGGCATCTTGTTATTCTCATTCTTCGAAATAAAAAAAAAGAAAACACTCAACTGACACCTGGCCTGTATGCTTCCTGACTACTCTCTCATTCTTCCATGAAAAATGATGCAATATGTGTCGGCTCCGTGGAAACAAGAACAACTGGCTAAGGCTAAGTAACCTACAAATGAATCTGCGGTAATTAATGAGATATATACCGAAGCCCATTTGAAATCACACAGAAAATATGTACATGTTTACATTTCTAATTAATTAAGATCAGAAGCCAAAAGAAGGTGAACTTGGTGTAGCTTCAGATTTTTTATTAAAATATATTATTATTATTATTATTATTATTATTATTATTATTTATTCACTGGCATGTTTCCAGCAGTTATCTTCTCAGGTATCGATCTCCGAATTCAATATAGTCGCAGACAGTATCATCGCCATAATATCTAAAGAAAAGTGAAGTGTATCGTTACGGATACTGTCTAGGTAGCTTTATTTCATGAAGTTAAGCTATTTAATTTATAACCTCGCATTTTCCTAATCTTACTGAGATATTCCTTTTTTACTTTTTCTCTCAATTAATCCGTCCTTATTTATTTCTTTTATTATCTTTTTTCTTTTTCTTTTTTTTTGTTTTGTTTTTTTTTTTTTTTGCTTACGCGTTTCTTATTATTTTGATTTAGGCATTTCATAATTTTCCTCTTGTCTATTTTAATTTTTCTTTATCTTCCTCCTTTTCATAATTTTTTTAAATTTATTCTTTCATTTACAACTTTCTAAAATTTTCTCTCATTTCTTATTTTCTATTTTATTTAACCCTTTCTTATTTATTATTTCATTTAATCTTTTCCTATTTATTATTTCATTTTCCCCTTTCTTATTTATTCTCTTTTTTATCCCTTCCTTATTTATTCTCTCGTTTATCTTTTTAAATCCCATTTATTCTTTTCTTATTTATTCTCTCATTTATCCAGTTTTTACTTTTTCATCATTTACCCCTTTCCTATTTATTTTCTTATTTGCCCATTTCATAATTTGTCTCTCATTTATCTCTTTATTTTTTCATTTGCACCTTGTTACTTTTTCTCTCATTTACCCCTTTCTTATGTATTCTTTCATTTACTCCTTTCTTATCTATTCTCTCATCTACCTCTTTTTATTTATTCTTTCATTTACCCCCCTCTTATTTTTTTCGTTTTTACTTCTTTCATATCCTCGCAATTACACGTTTCCCCTTAGGAATTGTTGTATGCTTTCAACTACAGATAAAATGAATTCTGATAGAAAACACTATACTTGGTAATTTTACTAGAAATCGTCCTTGTATTTTTAATATAAAATACACTGTCAGTAACTTGACTATAAAATGTATTTTTATGCTTTCATAGTGCTTTTCTGTTAGGGAACGTTCACTATTTTTCCAAAGTTATGCGCTAACAGGGGTGATCACCCGAAGCAACGGTGGCACTGAGAACAAGAACAGTTAAGAGGTTATTCCATATCCAATATCTTGAATCTTATGATCAGAGGCCTTGCTGCCAGATGCAGTTTACCGTCATACCCAGGATTGGCTTAGCTATCTCTTTAGTCGTAAGACAATAAGCCAAATAGAGGTCGCAATATTTTTCGCTGAAGAACGTTGATCAATTCTCTTTTCCATATCCTCAAACTATTTAAGCAGTCATTGAGGATTCTCTTATATAATAAATATTTTCATTAGTCCCCACCAAAATTATATTACTTTTTACTGAGGTCCCCAGATATAAAAAATCACGCACGGCATGAGAGGTATGTCTGAGGAATCTGAGAGTAAGAGATACATTTTCGACTAAGCATAGATATTTTGATAAGCATATATTCTGCGACTGACGTCAGGATTGTGCAGTAAATAAACTGATGTAAAATATTCGTGAAACCATATATTTTAAAATATGAATTCAATATATGCTCGTTTCACGTTTCTTGTCGTTCTCTTTATTTACCATTCTGTTTATTATTTTTTATTTCATACTATTCCCTTCTAGACAGCGTAAAATGACAATCACTGTCTCTACACGAAAAACTACTTAAAACCGTGAATTCTTTTGTCAAGTAGGTAATACTGAGAATGTTTCTGTTCAAGTGGGACAGTTGCCTACTTGTTATTCTTTCTCACTAGTTCTTGTCACATGATAATCGAATGATAGCTGAGAAAATAGATACAGGCAACAGGCTAATCTCGACATATAACTTTGTATTGAGAGTTGTTTCTCCAGAAATTCGCAGAAGATGTCATTGTTTTCAATTATAAAATTCTGAATATTTATAAATAGAAAATAGCATTAACTTTTTTAATGTACTTCAGGCTTAAAAATGATGACTTAGAGAAGCACGTACACAAATATTTCTAATGCTTGAACGTTAGCTTTCATTCTTTAGAGAAAGACGAGTGCTATTCACAACTAATACAACATATATATTCATTCTGTTGGGTAACTTGTTCATTTCCTTTTACTCGTACTTATACTACGTACGTGTCTCTTCAGCACTTGGGTGATTATGATTCCACAACATTCTGTCCGTTGTAGCTCGAAGTAAGAATTGTCTTTTGACTATGTTTCCTAATAGCTTTCCCGTCAAACACAAGCTCGTTACGCATTTTATTCGTTACGTTCTTTTGTCTTTATTGCGGGTCAGTATCCAAGATCTTTTTACTCATTATGTTCTCTCGTTTGTTTCTTTTTGATTCTAAGTGTAAGTATCTTTTTTTACCCATTTCTCTAAAACCTTGTTGCTAATTCTACTATAAAATTGTATTGTTGGTCAAGTTGTATTATATAATAAAATATATAAATAGTTATTTTTGATAATGTTTTTAATATAACAATCTTTTGGCAGTCCATAGAATTTCAAGCTTTCTTCTGTAAAACCATATACATGTTATCACATGTCTTTTCTTTATTCCTGATGCGATTCCCTTACATTTAATTCCATATAAAAGGACTGATATTGCATAACATATCAGAATTCTTTTCGTTGTTTCTAACGAAAGTTTCTTGTTTCGTAATAATTGATTTAGCTTTTGAAAGGTAACATTCACAACTCCAATACTTATTTTCTGCTATGTTAAAACAATGAGCAAATATTCAAATTTTGGTACTGGCTTTTAGTCTCTTCAGTTTGAATTTTGTGTTATTTCTTCTTGCTAACAGTCATTAATTCTCTCGTCTTATGATTGATGTTTAGTTTATTTTTCACAACTTTTTTAATAGCTTCTACAGCAGTTCATGTAATTTTCTTTTTGTGTTGCTTGTTATTAACGTATTTAAATCGCGGCCGTCAATAATGAATACGGGTAGAATTTCTAGTTCTAAAAACCTGAATATAAAGGTTGAATAAGTCCGGTGAGATGACATATATTTGTCTAACAAAGCTTTCTATGCTTGTTTTATTTTTACAAAATTATTATTTTTTAATCTCTATGCAGGTAGGTTTATTCCTATTATATAATCTGGACTATCTTAATAAATATACAAATGAATCAGATTTAAACACACACACACACACATACACACACACACACACACATATATATATATATATATATATATATATATATATATATATATTAAAAAGAGAGATTGGTGGTTGGTTAAAATAGCAAGTAATTGATGAAATTGGCATATTCTTGGCTCAGTATATTCAGAACTATTGTTTGTGCATTGAACACTTCCTGTTTACTGTTATATATATATATATGTTTTGGGGTACAAAATTGGTATACTACTTTAAAAACAATGAATTTATTGTTAGTCTCTTCGGTCCTTTCGGCCACCATCCTATTAGGAAAAAATCTTTAGAAAATGACTAAACGAAATGAACAATAAACGACGAAAATGGAGCGCAAAGAGAAAAAGCTCGATAAAATAAATATACATATAAATATATTTATACTTATAACGAGTGGGGGGGATTCTCGTGTAAATAATTAGCGAGGAACAATTAAAATAAAATATCACCAAACAAATTCAGAGACTTTACAAAATAATTCTGCCGTCAGAGAGAAGTTTTCCGTAATGATATAAAGACTGATTCCAAAATCCTTAAATGATTATTGGAAGCAGCTCTATGTATAATTATGTAACACTCTTTCTTATATGACTTGGCACGGGCTATATTCACTACTAGATTCTGAGTGAAATCCGATTCCATATTTGTAGAGGAAAGGCAACACATTACCTATTTTACCAAGCCTTACTTTAGAAGGCACATGCTGATCTGTCTATCTATCTATCTATCTATCTATCTATCTATCTATCTATCTATCTATCTATCTATCTATCTATCTATCTGTATATATATAATGTAGAGAATCTTGTCACTTAGTTGAGCAGTGTTATTACAGTGATGCCAAATTCGAAGTTTTATGAGGGCATTATTGTATTGGGTTGTATCTTCGGGATCCTTTTCATTTTCATCACAATTTAACTATATATATACATATATATATATATATATATATATATATATATATATATATATATATATATATATACGCACTAACTCAACCCAGACATCAAGTGAAACTCATATATAAAACAGATCGCTAAACTTGATGAAAGTCAGCGACTCTTTCAGTTATACTCTACCAATTGAAGAGACTGATCTAGCCGAAACTGGAGTAACGATGACATACATGGCCAGGAATTGCCTTTTACAGTTTCGATAGAGTACAAAAGCATCTCTCCATCTTGTGGGTAACAAATAATTTTCTACCCTATTCCTTTCGCACAGACGAAATGTCTACTGCTATTATGGTTTGTGTTTCACCAGTACTAACTTTCTCGCTTAATTCACACCATGTTATGCTCATTGTAGTAAACCACCCTCATGCCTTTCGTATCCCATTGATCGGATTACGTTTAAAAAGCTTTTCCGCACAAACTGATTCCGAAAATGATGTTTTCCCAATCACTACAATCTTGATCTTTTCAAATAAATGGGTAACCGTTATCTAACCTCATATCTGCATGAATTGTCCCTCTTACACTTTGGTGTTTGTGTTTGCGTGTGTGTAACTGAATCTGATTCATTTTGACATAAATTTTAAATTTATAAGCAGCTTTGTATTATAGTGTAATTTATTATTATTATTATTATTATTATTATTATTATTATTATTATTATTATTATTATGTCATTTTTCATCATATTTCGATTTCTGCTTTGGTCTCACTACCAACCAAGTCTGCGGGGAGACCTAAGGCAGGTAGTGGCGTGTTGTTATGGCTCCATTTCATGTTTTTCTATCTTCCCTATCATCCCCAGCATTACATAGATAAATTTTTCCTTAGTGTGTGGGCTGTACTTAATAAGACAATTTTTTGTATATCTCTTAAGCTGGGGTTTCCAGGGATTCTTTCAATGTGTTGTTTTGTTCCATTTTTTATCATTCCAAGTGCACCTACTATCACTGGCACAACTCTTGTTTTCAATTTCCACATTTTTTCTAGTTCAATTTCCAGCTCTTTATATTTTGACAGTTTTTCAAATTCCTTGATTGCTATGTTACAATCCGCTGGACAAGCCATATCAATTAATAGACAAGTTTTCTCCTTCTGGTTTTTAACAATAATGTCTGGCCTGTTTGCTTCAATTTTTCTGTCTGTGTAGATGGTGTAATCCCATAGAATGGTTACATCTTCTATTTCTGTAACCGGTGCTGGATGATGTTCATACCAGTGTTTGTTTACAGCTTTTCCATAATGTTTGCACATTGCCCAATGTAAATATTGCCCAACTCTATCGTGGCGATTTTTATATTCGTTTGGGGCAAGCACAGAACAGCCTGAGATTAGGTGGTCTATTGTTTCTTGGTGTTTATCACAAAACCTGCATTTTGGATCCATATTATTATGCATAATATTTGCCTGAAAGTTTCTCGTGAAAAGACTTTGGTCTTGTGCTGCAAGTATAAATCCTTCAGTTTCAGACTTTAATCCAGATGCACGTAACCATCGATGAGTATTAACTTTGTCAATATTGGATTTATTGGCACGTACTGGATATTGGCCATGCAGAGGTTTGTCTTGCCAGCGCTGTTTCATCTTTTCAAGAGCTTTATCTTTGGCTTTCATTTTCATATTTTTTGCCGCAATAGTTGGTTCTTGGCTTCTGTTTTGTTTTTCTACAGAATCTACTAACTGTAAATCTTGTTTGTATTTACTGCCTTCTTTTATTATTGAATATTTTTTCTTTCTTTCTTCATGTTGCCTTACTAATTGTATCATCCAATCCTTTGTTGTTTCTATGTATGTTAGTAAGCCAATAGTTGTTGTCTTGTATGACAATTCCAGCTGAATAAGACCCCTTCCACCTTCTTTACTGGGTATGTATAGACGGTCTACATCAGCCTTTGGATGATGCATCTTATGCTTAGAAAGAAGCTTTCTTGTTTTAGCATCCATTCGCCTGATGTCGTTTAGAGTCCAGTTTAAGATGTTGAAGCTATATTGGACAATTGGGATTGCAAGGCTATTAATGGCCATAACTCTGTTCTGTGAATTGAATTCAGTTTTTAATATCATTCGTAGCCTTCTATAGTACTCTTTACGCATTATTTCTTTCATTTTTTTATGGTGAATGTTTTCGCTCTCATTTACACCTAGGTATTTATAAGCTTCTTCTGGTTTCAATTCTTTTATTGTTACAGCAGGGTCTAGGCTAATTGAGGATGTTTCTTGTATTGATCCACGTAAAACTGTAGCTTTAGCACATTTATTCAAATTAAATTTCATTCCAATGAATTATTATTATTATTATGTCATTTTTCATCAAATTTAGATTTCTGCATTGGTCTCACTACCAACCAAGTCTGCGGGGAGACCTAAGGCAGGTAGTGGCGTGTTGTTATGACTCCATTTCATGTTTTTCTATCCTCCCTATCATCCCCAGCATTACATAGATAACGTTTTCCTTAGTGTGTGGGCTGTACTTAATAATACAATTTTTTGTATATCTCTTAAGCTGGGGTTTCCAGGGATTCTTTCAATGTGTTGTTTTGTTCCATTTTTTATCATTCCAAGTGCACCTACTATCACTGGCACAACTCTTGTTTTCAATTTCCACATTTTTTCTAGTTCAATTTCCAGCTCTTTATATTTTGACAGTTTTTCAAATTCCTTGATTGCTATGTTACAATCCGCTGGACAAGCCATATCAATTAATAGACAAGTTTTCTCCTTCTGGTTTTTAACAATAATGTCTGGCCTGTTTGCTTCAATTTTTCTGTCTGTGTAGATGGTGTAATCCCATAGAATGGTTACATCTTCTATTTCTGTAACCGGTGCTGGATGATGTTCATACCAGTGTTTGTTTACAGCTTTTCCATAATGTTTGCACATTGCCCAATGTAAATATTGCCCAACTCTATCGTGGCGATTTTTATATTCGTTTGGGGCAAGCACAGAACAGCCTGAGATTAGGTGGTCTATTGTTTCTTGGTGTTTATCACAAAACCTGCATTTTGGATCCATATTATTATGCATAATATTTGCCTGAAAGTTTCTCGTGAAAAGACTTTGGTCTTGTGCTGCAAGTATAAATCCTTCAGTTTCAGACTTTAATCCAGATGCACGTAACCATCGATGAGTATTAACTTTGTCAACATTGGATTTATTGGCACGTACTGGATATTGGCCATGCAGAGGTTTGTCTTGCCAGCGCTGTTTCATCTTTTCAAGAGCTTTATCTTTGGCTTTCATTTTCATATTTTTTGCCGCAATAGTTGGTTCTTAGCTACTGTTTTGCTTTTCTACAGAATCTACTAACTGTAATTCTTGTTTGTATTTACTGCCTTCTTTTATTATTGAATATTTTTTCTTTCTTTCTTCATGTTGCCTTACTAATTGTATCATCCAATCCTTTGTTGTTTCTATGTATGTTAGTAAGCCAATAGTTGTTGTCTTGTATGACAATTCCAGCTGAATAAGACCCCTTCCACCTTCTTTACGGGGTATGTATAGACGGTCTACATCAGCCTTTGGGTGATGCATCCTATGCTTAGAAAGAAGCTTTCTTGTTTTAACATCCATTCGCCTGATGTCGTTTAGAGTCCAGTTTAAGATGTTGAAGCTATATTGAACAACTGGGATTGCAAGGCTATTAATGGCCATAACTCTGTTCTGTGAATTTAATTCAGTTTTTAATATCATTCGTAGCCTTCTATAGTACTCTTTACGCACTATTTCTTTCATTTTTTTATGGTGAATGTTTTCGCTCTCATTTACACCTAGGTATTTATAAGCTTCTTCTGGTTTCAATTCTTTTATTGTTACAGCAGGGTCTAGGCTAATTGAGGATGTTTCTTGTATTGATCCACGTAAAACTGTAGCTTTAGCACATTTATTCAAATTAAATTTCATTCCAATGTCTTCGCTGAAGCATTTTACAGTTTGCAGAAGACCTTCCAGCTCATTATCATTCTTAGCATATAACTTTAAGTCATCCATGTAAAATAGATGGCTTATTTTCTTTTGGCCTATTTTATAACCACATTCTGTCTTATTAAGTTGACTGGTTAGTGCTATTAATGATATGCAGAATAGTAAGGGAGATAAAGAATCACCTTGAAATATACCTCTTTTGATGTTTATTTCATCAGACTTATCGGTTCCATTTATATGATTGAGGTAAAGGGTTGTTTTCCATATAGACATGCACTGTTTGATGAAATTGATGATGACGGGCGATATCTTGTATATATTTAAAGTCTTTAAAATCCATTCATGTGGCACACTATCGAATGCCTTTCGGTAGTCTATCCAGGCAGTACTAAGATTTTTCTTTGTCTTGTAGCAGTTTTCCAGGATCATTTTGTTAATTAGCAATTGGTCTTTACAGCCATAACAGCCACGTTTGCACCCTTTTTGTTCAAGTGGTATCATGTCATTTCTTTCTAAGAATAAATATGTTTGTTTTGTTAAAATAGATGTTAGTAGTTTATATGTTGTCGGAAGACATGTAATTGGTCTGTAGTTTTTCGGGTTGTTTGTGTCACCATTCTTGGGTAGAAGAAATGTAATTCCTTTTGTCATCCATGCAGGAATTTTAGTGGGATCGTCAACTATTTCTTGGAGTTCTTTGGCTAATTTTTTATGTGCTGCATTTAAATAATATAGCCAAAAGTTAGGAATTTTATCTATACCTGGAGTTTTATCTATACCTGGAGTTTTCCAATTGTGTGCTTTTTTTAGTGCAAATTATTATTATTATTATTATTATTATTATTATTATTATTTTATTTTATTTCTGGTGTATACATATTTCTTTGCGGGTCCCAACCAGAGACTAAAGTTCAGAGATAGTATTATGACATTTTACGTCATTCTTTGAGAAAAAAATAAAACAAATTCAGATCACACACATTTTACGTATGTATAGTCTGTACTTGCGGGTACATTTTTTGTGTCTATTTTATTTATTTATGTATGTATTTATTAATATTATTAATATTATTTTTAATATTATTATTATTGTTATTGTTATTATTATTATCATAATTTATGATAATATCTTTGTGTTTTTGCTCATAAATCTATTAACATTTTATCGATGTTTGTTTGTTTGTTTTAATGTATAATGTGTCTATTTTGCGGTATTGATCAGCATCTGTCGTAACTTTCGTTGGTCATTAACCGAAGGCGTATGTGTTAGAGTCCATGTTATATCAGATTTAGGCATAAATAATATTTCAATCAGTTAAGCCTATATCTACTTTTAGACATATAGACGTACGCATTAGTAATAAACCGATGTCAGAAGAGAAAGGCTGGTAGATGTGCGGCGCATTTGTTATGACTCTAGATTTCTCGTTATCTAAACCCACCAGTAAACACTGTCATCAATAACAAATGCAAACTTGCAAGCAGAGCCAGACATTGACGCACACAAACATGTCCTCAAATGGAGGAGTCTTTCTAAAACAGTTCAACAATGACGTTTTCAGCATACTGTTCAACTGAAGACACAAACAATGCGACGGTATTTTTAGCGATCGGTAATGCGCCGCATCTCTATAATAATAGCTTGGTCACGGCGATCACTAATTCTTAGCCGCCATATAATTACATGCAAGCATCCAATCACTTCTAAATTCTATTTAACAACCTCCCGAAGTACCTTTGCTCATGAATAACTCCGATCTCTCCAGCTTTTTCTCTCTATATCTTTCTGTCTATCTGTCTGTCTATCTGTCTCTGTCTCTGTCTCTCTCCAGTCTTATTTCGACTTCAACTCACAACTTGTTTTTGCCGCTAGTTTGCGTTCTCGAACATGTAAGTGATTTCACTTTGGCTGCCTTGGTTTTGCTTTTCATACGAATTTTTTTTCAACTTGTTCTTCATTAACAAAATCACAGCATCGAGTTGGTTGTGAGGGTCAGTCATGTAAAGAGGGTAGGGAATCGTGGCAGAAGCTTCCGGAATGTGTGTACGTACACTTCAAATGTACTTATTTAAAATAGCTGTTCAATGAAGCAGGATAATACAGAGAAATATAAATCCTGAAATAGATTTAATCAATACCGACGTAGGAGGAAACAGTGTTTGTATTTTCACTTATATATTTAGCTTAGTATAAGCAGGATCGCAAAAACTTTATTTAGTTGGTTGGTTTGATGATTGATTTTTATTTAGCGGCATATCATCAAATTCTATTGGTTATGGCAAAATTTAAATATTTTTGTGCAAATTTATCTTGAGATAATATTGGTTTTAGTGACGCAAGTTTTACTAATTAACCCAGAGCTTTGTGAAAGATATTGATTCATACATTTCCCATGTAAGTGAATATAACAATATATATATCATACTAACTATTTATATCTAAACTTATTTATAAATGGAACTTTGTCTATGTGTGTGTGTCTGTGTGTGTCCGTTACCTATAGACTCCGAAACGGCTGAACCGATTTTCTTGAAACTTTACACAGTTGTACTATAAGCGTCTGCGAGTGTTCTTAGCTATGTTCTGTACAGGGTAACCAGATAAATATCGAAAATCGATAATCGAAAAAATCAGGTTATAGAAGGAGTGGTCCGATTTTAATCAAATTTGCTACACTCATAGACAAAGACATAAGAAACGATTTTCAGAAGTTCCAAGGTTGCAGTTCTTACAATAGTGCAGAAAATCGATAATATATATATATATAAGGCAAGATGTTTTTGTGTGTGTGTGTTTATATGTCTGTATGTCCTTTATACAAATCCACAATTTTTATCTGATTCTCACCAAAAATCACACAAATATTCTTTAGGCTGAGTCTGAGCTCCAGGACCAGGGATTAGTTTTAAAGGTTTCATTATACCCGAGCAACGCCGGGCTATACTGCTAGTTATACTATATAAATATACTATAGTATAATTCGATTCTTCAAGTAAGAGTTATAGGACATTATTCATAACACTTAACCGTACAACCAAACTTACAGCACCTTTTATTCCCAAGCGGTCACCCATCTTGCAAATCTTATTTGTACTGAATATCTTTTGATGCAATCCTGTTATTACTAATCTGATTTTTGATCACACGTTGTGTAATTGAATATGATATCGAATATTATTTAACCCCATATTATTAGAATGAAAGAACAAGAAAAGTCTTTTTTGACGCCCCAGAAAGGCAAAGGGTTCGATTAATTAGATGCGCTCTCGTATTTATTAAATCCATGCCTCTTACATTAGCGTTTTTAATTAACTGCTCCATTAACTATGGATCAGAATAAACAAAATCAGCTGGCAAACATCACTGAAAACTTTGAAGCTATTTTAACCTTGACAACGCCACCTTACCTTGAAAAAATTTCATAAAAACAAAAACTCAGAAACGTTTACATCAAAGAGACCATCAGATCAGAATACCCGCCACAAAATAAATCCCGCCAAATTCAGATCGCTCATGCACCAATCGATCACAGGTTGCTGAAGCGCCAATCCGTATTTAACCTCAACTTAATTTGTGCCCACATCACAGCCATAATATTAAAGCATTATACTTGCGAAGGAATTAATTACAGTCGTCGGATTTTGTATAAAAAGTTATTTATAATTAGATGAATATTAGGTGACTAAGAAATTATGCTTAGTCGAGAGAGCATTGCGTAGGTTGTTACTAGAGTGCTTGGAAAACGTGAAGTTTTCTTCCCGTTAGTGAGACTTTTATATGATATACGAATTTTCAGCATCTTTACAGAAAAAACAATCAAATGTAAACACAACTTCTACCCTAGTAGCTTCCTTTCTTGCACTCACCGCCTGTGGAACTCCTTTCCATATTCTTGCTTTTCTGACATCTACAATTTCCAAGAGTTTAAATGCAATGTTAGTTGTCATCTTTTATCTCCTTGACTCCCTTCTTTTCATGACAGCCCTTTTATCTTGTTCTTCCCCCTTTCCACTCTACTTTTCACACCAGTGTTCCCATCCCTCTCTTACCCCTTCTCCGACAGCCCCTGTGACTTATTTCTTTTTCTCTTCACTCTCCTCTTATGTAACTCCCCTGCGCACCAGTGGCAGTACTGTCTTGCTTGAGGTGAAACGATTATAAAAAGAATATTATTTAGAAACAGGAAAACACTCTAACCGTATCAATAATAAATCTTTTTTACCCGGGATGCAATTTATACGTTAATATCGAAATATTAAATGAGAAAATAACTTACTCAGACGGAATGTTCTTGGGAGTACTGCTAGCATATGTTGCCAAAATAAAATCTGTTCATCAGTTTAAAAAAAAAAATTCTTTCCTAAATGATATGCTCATTTCCCAAGCCAACATAAATAACCCTAAAAATTTTAAAACTCCAAATAAAACTGTTAAAACTTCTGTTATATAAAGTAAAAGTAAAAGTAAAATAATAAATAATAATTACATTAATAAAACGTAAATATATATAAACAGGCATAAGCAAAACTTCAACAACAACAGTAACAAAATTTACAGACATTCGTTCATTAAGCATTAAAGTACATCACTTACCATTCTCCATAGTTTACATTGACTTTCACAGTTAGCCTTAAAGAAAAGTTTTGAATTTTGTAAGTTAACATAACTATATTCCTCTCTTTATAAATTCATGGTTAAAACTAAGATCCTTATATTTGACTTGTCTATCAGAAGACGAGACGCTTTAGTAAAGATGTTTTTGTTCCTTGTGTATTTATTTTTAATCTATATTTTGGATTAGTCTTAATATTATTTTTGTTAATTTTGTTTTGCAGTGAATAGGTTACTTTTAAATTTTATGAGAATAACTCATTAAATATTTAAAAATAAGATCATGAATATGAACAAACATACTATTCGTAAGTAATGAACCAGCACACTAAGAAATTAACCACAACATAAAATATGCAGATGAAAGTCTTGATAGAAAACAAAGAAAGGAAGCTACAACATCTTGGGCAAAATGTAGCAAAGGAAAGCGCGAAGAAAAGAGTAAACACAAACTACAAGAAGGATGAATGCCTGGTCATCAGTAAAAAGACGAAGACAAAATGTCAAATTACCTCACGGGAATACTAAAATCAAGCAGGTACAGAAATTTAAATATCTGGAAAGAGGAGAAAAAATGCGACACTAAGATCTAAAAACGTGCTGGGATAACCAAAGACACATTAAAAAAGCTAAGCAGAGTTACGAGATAGGAAAATTTATTTGCAAACAAAGAAAAGAGCAATAAATGCTGAACAATATTCCCAAAGGTGAAGAAGAGACAGTGCAAGAGACATATGGTTTTACAGAAGGATGCAGCAAGAGACGACGTATACGTGATCAAAGAAAGTGTGAAAGAAACCTTAGAAAACATAATTTGTTTTGTTACAGTTAATTTGCAGAAAGGTGTATGTCTCCACTTCACCCCACATATATAGAATTTTATAAATAAGAGCATTAACCTGAAAAAGATATATTTGGGAACAAAACGCGTTTCACAAAAGACTGTTTCTATTTTGTCATTTAATTTTATATATATATATATATATATATATATATATATATATATATATATATATATATTAACATGCCCTGTGGACATAGAAGAATCCAAAGGAGTATCCTTTACATATAATGGTAGGATAACTCTCTACGAGAGCTCTAAACATATATGCATATAAATACATATAGAGCAAATATAAGAAAAATTAAGACAGAAGGATGGATTGTTCTTATTTTCTTTTTTAGAGGAGCGACAGTTATATTCTTATCATCTTATATGTTATTAATTTGTTCTTTATTTTTATTCGCCGGATTAGGTCGTTGTGAATCCCATTCATGTAGAATTCTTCGTTGAATAAAGACGGAAGATGAAGATGGCTCGCCTGAAATAGGCTTATACTTCCGAATTACCATGAAATAACGCGTCTGTCTTAATTTTTCTTATATATATATATATATATATATATATATATATATATATATATATATATGGTGCTATGTATAAATTGTCATTTAAATTACGCAAAAATGAAAATAATACTGAACTCAAATTATAACCGATATATATATATATATATATATATATATATATATATTCTAAAATAAAAATCTGTTAAATAAAATCCATATTGGCTTCAACCACGGCCTCCAGATGACTTTTCAGCCTCCTTCAACTTTTCTGAAACGTCCACTTGTTTATGTCGGTGAATGCTGCCATTATCCCGACCTTCAGTTCGTCTTCGGTGCTACAAAGAGTTTTGATAGTCTCTCACTCAACTGCCCCCCACTCATAATAATCAATGGGCTGAAATCTGGGGAAATAGGTGATCTGATGTAACAAGCGATGTGGTCGCAAAATTATCTTAACGCCATGACTGGGTTTTTCTTTTTCTGTCGGTGTGGCATGGGGCAGAGTTTTGTTGGCAGACAGGGTCTTCAAGCAGCCACACACTTCATCCAGGGCAGCTTTACATCCTCAAGGTACTTATAGACATCCTTGTCTTGCCTGAAAACCTCACCAATATGTTTGTGAGTTATTTTTTTTTATTGAAACGATCAGATTGATTTTTCCGAATTGCTGTACCTTCGTGAACACTGATCCAACTTTTTCCGAATCGACTGCACAGTCCTTAGGTTCACACTCAAACACTCTGAAACGTTCGTATTAGAGCTTCCGGTGCGAATTTTAAACAATACTGAAGTGAAATGCTTCATGGTGCTCCTTTTTTACAGACGGTGCGAAAAACTTATTATACAGTGCAGTCAATAAAAGCAAAAGCAAACAAAGTGCATGCACGAAATTAAAAATATCAAATGGTTAAATTGTCAAGATTTTATATTTTTAATTGAATAAAAATAAAACGAAATTTATCTTAGCCGACAATTTTGTCTTCTGGTGCTCTTTAGTCACATATGTGTCCTTTTCACACGCACATACATAGAAATATATATACATATATATACACACATTTGCCCATACATATATATACACACATCCAGACACATAGATATACAAACAGATAGCTAGCTAGATAGCTAGATAGATGAATAGATTTTGGTCATAATTAAATTAGACCAGTACACAGTTGTATCAAAATGTGTTTAATACAATTCACTGTAGATCTTTTGAATATTTTTCATTTGGAAATGTGTTATTTGGGCAACCTAGGTTTCATCCTTTCGGATGTACAATAACTGATAATTTAAAACAACCGAAAGTTTTTAAAATTACTGCGGAGTAATGCAAGGATTTTGCATTATATTCATCCTCATTTGTATGATGATAATATGTATTTATAGGTGGGTTTATATCTGATCATAATTTCTGACCTTTCGTTTAGTACTTTTTTTTTGTTTTGGGAACAATATAATAGCTGTGTGTGTGTGTGTGTGTGTGTGTGTGTGTGTGTGTGTGTGTGTGTGTGTGTGTGTGTGCAATACATTTAACGCGCATATTTTATATACATATGTAGAGATAGACATTTTAGAGAGTCAGACATAAATCTGCATGGATATCGAACACTTTATTGAATTTAGTCAATAACAGACATCTGTTGAGTAACTAAGTTATTAATCACATATTCAAGTGATCACACAATCGATTTAATATCGTCGACAGGCGAGCAAGCAGATGGCACATTTTTCCCTTCTTTACAATATTTTCCCTTGCCACCAATGGTACATTAAAATTAGTGAAACCTTTTAGAGAAGGAAGAGGAACTCTTTTTTCACCGCCATTGTCATGAGACAAGCAAAGCAGCTGCTCATTCATCTTTTAATTCAGAACTGCAGACAACCTGTTTTTTGGGCTTGCTCTAGAATCCCAATATCCGAATAGGCGCTTTCATCTGATGATTATTATTTTAATAGATTTGTATCAGCTCTGTTCAGAGACTGTGATTCATAGAAGTATTTGTATCAACTATAAGTGTTTTCACTTATTTATTCTTTACCTGAGAAATCCTTATCTCTTTTTTACATATATATATATGTGTGTGTGTGTGTCTATATGTGTGAGTGTGTGTATGTGTGTGTGCGCGTGTGTGTGTCTAAATAATTTTTTTACATTTGCAATCTTTAACTAGATCGCTGAAGAAGCTTTAATAAAACTGAAACATGTTAGATTGAGAGACATATCCTGTCTTGCTCTCTATTTATTCTATCATATTGTATGTTTCCGGTATATATATATATATATATATATATATATATCGAGAGAGAGAAAGAGAGAGAGAGAGAGAGAGAGAGATAGAAAGAGAGAGAGATTTCAAGTCCGTGAACGGCGAAGATACAGATCTATTATATATGTATAGAGCGCTCAGTGGATGTGATCCAGAGCAATTTTTTATATTGTGACTGTAGATAGGAATGTTGTTGTAGATGTCCAGAAATGGATGAATGGTCAGACAAATGTAATATAAGACGTCACTTTAATGTAGTTGTTGTAAATCCAAAATATATATTTGTTTTCTTTTTGTCGGGGTTACATTCTTTCAAGTGACATTTGAATTCATATATAATGTTGGTTTTACGTAACACATCAGTTGGTGGGGAGGAGTTATTACGGATAATTAAATTAGCAGTATTTTACTCTTTATAATATATTATTAATTTCAATTTTAAAGAAAATAATGATCGATAATAAAACTATCCTACACCAAGAAAACAACAAAAGCAAACTACAGATTCTCGAGGCAATATTCATTAAAACACTTAAACCGTCAATTAATAGAATCAGCCATGAATACTGTAGTAATGTTCTAAAATGTTTGTAAAAAGAACAGTTTTTCATGCTTTAACACGTGTATGACCATGACATTACGACATATAAAAAAATTCCATTTTGGATAATTGTCACGCTAACAATTTGTCAACTGTGATATTTGAAGCATAAAAAATGTACAGTAATTTTTAGCGACACAATTTTCCGGTTACATTTGTTATCATAACTCACACCTCAGAAGATTATCTTGGAAAGGGTTGAAAGTACTTGGCTACATAGAGAAATGAATGGAAATAACATCGGTCAATGTTACAGCTCATTTCTGACATCTTTTGATTGTAATACGTGAAAGATTATATGTGAGTATGAACAGATCTTATTAAAAATAAGAAAACATAATGTTTGCAATTTACTTAATATGACATGTTTTAAAAAAAATTGCTGCATAAATACACAATTTTAAATATATATATATATATATATATATATATATATATAAACAACCATTTATATATATATATATATATATATATAATTATTTAGTATATTTGCAAGTAGTTAAAATAATTATAAAATTATAATATTTATACCCTATAACATTATAATTGTAATATTGATAAATAATAATTATTTTTTTCATTATTATTAATTATGATTATCATAACTACTTATAATACAATATTGTATTCATTTTATTGGTCTGCTTTGTATCGAGCACTTGTAACTGTGGATCGTTACTCCACTTTTTGTTACTCTTCCTAATATATATATATATATATATATATATATATATATATGTATGTATATATATATATATATGTATGTATATATATATATATATATATATATATATATGTGTGTGTGTATGTGTGTGTGTGTGTGTATGTATGTGTGTGTGTATGTGTGTGTATGCAATTTGTTATATATATTTTGTTATTTACATATTATATATGCACGGTACTTATTTGAAAGCTCTCAGTATCAGTGATAAAGCTAAAATATTCACTTAGATAGGTGTGAGTTTGTTACCCCCCGCTGGGCGAGCGCACGTCTGCGTATGTGTCTCTGCAAAAGTCAATGGGTGTACAAGTGTGTATCTTTGTCTGCGTTTGTATAAGAGATGTCACGAAGACAAATTTTCCTCCCAATTTTCCTCCCACCTCCACGAAAATATACCAATAATGTGCAGCCCTATATCCAATATTTTTATAAAATTATCAGTTTTTCTGACGATCGCAAGAGCACGTAACCCAAGATCACAAAGTCACACATATCTAACTGAGTATGTATAAAGTAAAGCCACTAGAACACAGGGAGTTTCTGGATGTGGAAGAATTAAGAATATAAATATTAATAACGAGCAGAAAGATGAGAAAATAGAAATCAGCCTTACAGTAGAGAGCGATCGATATTGCGTTTCAATTTTTACCGATTAAATTTTCTGAAATCTTGAGACTGAAAAGAGTTCTACCAGCATGAATATGCGTAAAAACAACTGTTAGCATAAAAATTACGGAAACATGTAGTCGACTCAACTCTAAATTGATGAGAACTCAACGCCAGTATATTACTACGTTTAAATTAAATACCATAGCGATATTTTTAGTTCTTTTTAATATACAAAAATATTGTACAAAGTCAGAGGCACGATAGGAGAACGTATACAGATGACGCACCCAGGTGCAGAAGTACGACTCGAAAAATGGCGGCAGAAAGGAAAGCATTCAGAAACCGATGGTCTATCCTATCGAATGCCTTGGACTGATATAAATCTATCAACGCGCCTTCACTGTCAACTTTCTTGGTTATCAACCGTATCATATGAAAGTTGTCCTTTCACAACACAAATATCTTCTGAACCAATTAGACTAGAGAGGACGGCCTGCAGACTGCTGTCATAGCTCTTGGCTAAAATCTTTAACTTTGTGTTTAACATTGTTAAAAGCTAAAAGTTATCTATCCCATCCCCATTGTTATTGTCCTTGCATAGCAAATTTATCTGGTAAAGCATTAAGGTATAGACGGCTGCTTCATCTGATTTTTGCAAATCAATGTCAGTAAAGGAACAAGAACGAGTGACTGCCTTAAGTACAGTTCGTAGGTTAGATAATCTAAATGCAGAGATTTATCCTATCCAACCAAATTCAGCGCTTCCCAGAAATCCGACTCAGTAATGGGACCCTTGCACCAACCGCTTCGAAGCAGGAAAATTGGGCTAAATAGTCGTTTAAATGAACAATGCACAGACCGATCTTCCTGGTAGGTGGTAGTCACGAAACGTCTCACATGTGCCCGCGTTTGTAATCACCGTCTGTTTATTTGGCAATGTGATGCATGTGATATATCAATGGAACTCTTCTGAACATTCTTCTGCACGCAATTCAGCGGCCATATTTATCAGCTCGAAAGGCATTTTTCTTAACCCAGCCCTAAATACCAGAGTTTGATCATTCTTGATAAGCAACGAAGCTAACTCTGTTCCAAGTCTACAGCCCTACTGGCGCCCGATCATCTTTTTCCTCATACTCTGTTTGCTACCTAGACTAAGTCGGCAAATATAATCAGCAGCAAACAACCAAATTTTGTATTTTAATTTATACCACCCCATATTCCCAACTACAGTTCTCGTCAATTCTCTGTGTTACATTAGCAGCAGTTCACCTGATAATCATGCGTTCAATTTCCAGTCGCCAGCCATTTTAAACTTAGGCTAGCTAAGTATACACGAACCTCGACGAGAGTATGATCCGAGTAAACTATCAAATAAAAACTTAGAAAAGCTAAGAGGGCTACATTGACACTCTTAACTAGCACTTGGTTAAAGTATCTACAACAATCCGCCATAATCGTCGAAGTCCACACTACCGCCTAGGATTGCTCATTACGATACTATCAACACGATCAAACTTGTCGTTAATGTCCTCAATTCATTTCACATCCCGGTTGTTAGTACCCGAATTTGCTCCTATACGATCTATATCGGGGTCAAGGACAGCATTCCAATTGCTCGCTAAATTTATCCGTTGAAATGTCAAAAACGGCTCGATTCACCAAAAGAAATCCGGCTGCTTAAAATGATCGTTAGCGCATAAACCATACTGAAACGAAGTGCCTTAATTTTTATAGTAGTATCCAGCATGCAAAGCTTGCCCGTTGGATATGCGAAGACAGAAGCATACGCACATCCCAAAACTTGCTAATCAGCCAAGAAACTTCTTGGAGCGTCCATCAAAAAATGTTGATTAGAGAGCAAACGCCTAATCATAATGTTTTCACGAGCGTGAGTTAAATACGTTTACCCCGAGATCGTAAGTGTTACTCACCCTGCGAGACTCTGGCCTCAGGCCCTGGGCATTCACACATAGCCAACCAGAGATTCATTATCAGTTCGATTAGAGTTGCTCTTCTCTACCGAACATGGCCAGAGTGAGGACACCGACGGCCTGTCCCATTGAGACTTTTTCCATCTCACTCTTAATAGTACAATTAGAAGACAGGCCACTAATGTCCAAGGGGAACGTTATTTTTTAGCTTTACAGAGGGAAAGGTGAACAAAGAGGGAGAGCTTTTCTGAAAAAATGCTTCAATGCTTTTACATTGGCGTTATCAAAGAACAGTAAAGGAGGAATTATTCAGAAAACATGGTTTGTCTCTTCTGTATTACCATAACATACTTCACCACAATCAGCAGTCTCTTGGCGTTAGAGATATTTTGAGCATTTCCCGCATCCATTCCGCTCACTTTTCAATTTAATTAAATATTTGAGAGATTTGATCTTTCTGGATTGAGATGCTGCTTTTTCTTCTTTCCACTTCGTTACAAGGTACACGTCTTGCCATGTATTGTTAAGACGTTTCGACTTTTTCTTCATCGCTGATTCATTTGAGGCTGCAGACAGATTTTATTGCCTTCTGTTCTGCTCGGAGTTTTGGATATGCTTATTAGAGAAGGGCAGATGGTGGGTTAGATGTGCTATTGCATGAAGACTTATGAAGCTGTCAATCGCAGTCGATCAGTGCACATTTAATATATGAATGAAAATATAAGATTCAGCCACTTAATATGACATGGACCATTTTTTTTTCTTGTGTGCAACTTTTTCATACTCTTTTCGGGGCTGCTTATTATTATTATTATTGTGAGTGTGTGTGTGTGTGTGTGTGTGTGTGTGTGTGTGTGTGAAAATGAATAAACATTAAAATACTAAACTAAAAAGTTGGTAGAAAGAGAGATAAATTCTATTTACCGCGTTATGGCTATGTGACTATATTACTTCTGGAAAAACTTCGGCAGGGCTGCCAATATTAATTATTAATAAATATACCCTTTAAATTTTAAAATCGCAAAGGACGAATGACATTTCTATAAAAGAAAGGAAAACTCGCAATAACTAAAAGAAATTAAAAAAATGGTTACTGACACATTATAAGTCCTAGAAATTCGCATACTGATATAATCAAGGGCACATGGCTCAGTGGATATAGGCGTTACTTAGTTCCAGTGACCTGGCCCAGTGAGTTCAATACCTGGCTACATACATATAACTTAGAGAGTTGAGTGAAAAGGGAGATATAGTATCCGAAAGTGACATTGCACACGGAATGAGAATTATACACCCCTGTAATCGAAATAAAGGGATCAGTTCAAACGACGGCCGAAACGTCGTAAACATGGCAATAAAAATGATGACAACAGTCCAAATAGTGCAAAGGATGTAAAATAAAACGTTTGTTCCCATAATTCTGTAGTTTTGAAGGAACTAATTGCTAAAATTATTTTTACCTATTTATCCTGTAAGCAATATTTTTGAGAGTTCATCAAGTAAAAACACTGCATGTAGTAATTAAAGAAGTAATATTCAATAACAAAATAATCTTTTCAGAAAGGAGATTAATGCGAGAAAGTATTGGTTATCGACAATTTAACAATAATAAAACTTGATGTCTATTGAGGATTGCGTGATTTGTGGGAGGAAGAAAAGCGTCCAGTTTTGTCGATTCTTATATCGAAGGGAAAAGAGAGTTATCCTTTTTAAAATTGTGGCGCCGAAATTTTAGGCAAGGGCGGTAATCCAACAAACCTATTCTTCGTTAAGATTGTGAAAACTAGAACTTCTCATGAACGTATTTGTAAGCTGAGATGATGTTCAAATATCGAGACAATACTTAAGAAAAATTCATTTTAAAGATAAATTTATTCTCAATTGATCTAATGTGTTGCAAGACGTGTGTTTACCCTTTTTAAGTAAATATCAAGGACAGTATTTACATACATAGAATTACACAAACCCATGTCATTTTCTTTTACTAACTTTCGCTATTTTTCAGGTATCTTCATGATTACATGCTCTCTGAATTCGGCATATTTCTGTTTGCTTAACAGGTCTGTTTTACACGCTTCTAGTGATTTGAAGTACTTCTTAAAAGTATTATGTAGCAATCAAAAAAAGTAATAATCTTAAGGTAAATGTTAGATGATTAGTGCATTTGCAGTAGAACATTCGAATTATACTCTACTATGTTTATCAAGGGTATATACAGACTTGAGATCAGACGACACCCTTCCGTTTGGCTAAATCCGCAAATGTTTTTATTGGTTTCGGTCAGTAATCGGCCCAGTCTGGAAAATACCTTTTTTTATGTGTCTGAATAAGTAGAAAAGTTCATCATACACGATACTTTACACATGGCATTACCTACACATATTCTGAAGTGGTAAATGAAAGCTTTTGTTCAGTTTATCCAGAAATATTCCACTCCACTTCATTGTAAACAATGCAATTCTCATCGTCTCTGAGCGACCTATCTTTTGCGTTTAAGTGGGAAATCACAAATAAAAATGAGGCCAGTGCATTCTGATTTTTCGTAAGGCAAGTATACATCGCAATTATTTACGTGTGCAAGTGTTTCCAAATACCTTACAAAGTTTCTATGTGATATGCGGAGTATCTCTGCGAAATACTGTGTTTAGCGACCTAGATTATATGTACTCAGCATTTACATTTGGTCCTCATCAACAAATGTAAGCATGTCAGAATGTTCTCAGTTTTCTACATTAAGACAGCGTACTACTTACGAATACTAGTCTCAGCTACAGCACTGTCGCCTTAAATGGCGCATATTTTTTTTACTGTTTTTACAATGTTCTTTGTCTTTTTTTTCCGGGAAAATAAGGAGACTCAAATAATCAAAACGAATAAAAGTTTTGTACATTTCCCTCTTAATTTCAAAACATTTAAAATTAACAATCCACAAACGAATCGTATAATTTCAGAATATTTATATATATATATATATATATATATATATATATATATATATATATATATATATATATATATACTGTTATCCTATTGTTTGTCGGGCGCTCCTGCTATTCATTTGGGGTGCAATGTAATCGATCTCAAACTGGCAGGTTGACTCCAGTCACATTCTCACCAACGAGATGTGGCTTCCCTCTGTCCTTTCTACAAATATTTTCGTGGCTTCTGCTCCTACGAGCATAGCTTCCTGGTGCCACTCTACACGAATTTACTAGAGCAACTAGACTGACAACAAGGTCAATTTTACCATCAAAATTGTTCAATGCAACCGCATCTTCTCCTATACAGTTTTTTCGTTGCACTTACCGTTTGTGGAAATCTCTTCCATATACTTGCTTCAATGATAGGTACAATCTCCAAAAATTCAAATGCAACGTCAGGTTTTATATTTAATTCCCGTGACTCTCATTCTTTCTTATATTTTACTCGACATCCCACGTATCTCGTTCTTCTCTTTTCTCACTCTACTCTCATGTAGGATGGGCGTTGTGGTACAGTGGATATCGGCTCGGAACGAGAAACCGGGGAGCCGAGTTCGAATTCCAGTTGAATCCATTTATTCACTTACGCGCAAATACCCTTGGGAACGGTACTAATCTGTCTCTTCCTTCCAGTTATGGGTTAAATAGCAGCACAGACTGGGTTCTATAGCCTTGGTCACCAACTAGTCTACCGCAGAAAGCAATGGCAACCTACTGCGGGATAATCTTCTGCCCAGTCAGTCATGTCTCTTTCGAGACATGATCGCCCAAGCGTGTATCACGTATGGCACTTAACTGACTGACTGACTCTCATGTAACTTTCTTCACACCGGTATCCACATCCTTCTCTTATCCATTTTCTGACACCCCCTGTAAACTGTTCATCTTTCTATTCACTCCCTACTTATGTAAACTTCCGCTCTCCTCTAAAGTAGCCCCTTGCGCACTATTGGCAGTACTGCCTTGGTTGCGGTGAAACGATCATATATATATATATGTATAGTGTTTTGAGCCAACAATGTTACATTTCAGTAGTTTTGTTGATAAAAGACACATTGGCAAGCAGCTTTTTTATCGGTAAGTGCCCGATATTGAGAAGGAGATAGAGTGTTGACAGTTTTAGTGCAAAGAATTCGTCACTTTGTCATTGTCATTGAACTTGACCAGTAAAAGTGACAAATTCTTTGTACTAAAAATATATATAGATATATATCAAGAATGAGTGAATTTATTTCTTAACTTGACACATTTATTAGTACAAAGGATATTTTTGTGGATACCCATGTGTGAATCGACGCTTTGTTTGAAGAAATTATTTCCTCTACTAGCATTTATTTCTCGAGTGCGCAGGAGGATAAACGAAAAAAGCAATGTTTAAAAAAGATTAGACTGTGTACTGAAATAAGGATAAACACTAAAAAGTACTTATGTAATATATATATATATATATATATATATATATATATATATATATACAGAGAGAGAGAGAGAGAGAGAGATACATACAAAGAGAGAGGTAGGGAAATAATAGGAGGATAATCCTAAATGATATCTAATTAATATTAAATAGATAAAATAGAGAATCATTGGATATTATCCAGAGTAATATGATATACAGAAAAGAAAAGCAACCTACTTTAAGTGATTATTATTTATTTCGACCGTCTTGTCACACACACACACACACACACACACACACACACACACACACACACACACACACACGTATATATATTTTTTTTTCTAAACATATGCTGTTAAATATAAGAGACAATGAATGTCTATTATGTTTAATCATGAGCAGTTC
Source organism: Ascarosepion bandense (assembly GCA_037127315.1). Taxonomy (NCBI): domain Eukaryota; kingdom Metazoa; phylum Mollusca; class Cephalopoda; order Sepiida; family Sepiidae; genus Ascarosepion; species Ascarosepion bandense. The sequence continues at coordinate 456,536 of JBBBDQ010000493.1, read as the reverse complement.
TAAACATCGTATTTTTGCTTTAATTTCAGTTGAAAATAAAGACAAAAATTCTCCAACATTTGGATAATTATTTATTAGTTTTCTTCTAAGCTTTCGGCTCACATGAGCCATCTTCAGAGAGGTTGTTTAAACTGAAATATTATAAAATCCACCATCACCGACGATTTTATTTTGTGTTGACATAAAACTCCGCTTGGCAACGGCAATAGTTACCAAAAATAATAAACGCAGTTCTTAAGTTTGCGATGCGGTTTTATGACGTCACACCGCGGGGTAGCGCGAAATGACAACAAAACCATCTAGTCAAATGCAATGTAATATGTTATTTCCTGTTTTAAAGTTGATTTTATTGAGTGTTGGTTGTTTCAATTTGATGTACATGGCCTCCAATATCTGCATCGCAAACTTAAGAACTGCATATGTTTGGAAAATTACTTGCTGCCTCGATATACTATATATAATATATATATATATATATATATATATATATACATTGGCCACACCACAAATTCGCTCTCACGGCGTCTGATGTTGCACTTAAATAAAACTTCAAATATATTCCGTCATTTAGAACAACGCGGTTATCAAAACACACTTCTGAGAAAAACGCTTGTTGATAACACGTACATACTTAAACAAGAAAATAATAAACAGAAACTAAAAATCCTCGAAGCAATCTACATTAAACAATTTAAACCTGGTTTGAATACAATCAATTTTGATATTTCCAATAACATACTCAAATGTCTGTAATCAGACCAGGGACCACAACGCCACTATTTTGTCACTGTCTTCGGCCATCCGCCACGGTAGGGATGAACTTATATTTTCAATTCAATTCTCTCTATTGTTAATAACTTAAATGCTCTATGTTTACTGTGTGTTAATATTTACTCTTTGATAATGGCTTATGTGAGCCGAAAGCTTAGACCCGATAAAAAAATCAACAATTACTGTGATTTTTTGTTGTCTTTCAACGACATCACCATCAAGTATATCAGACGGTATGAACGGATCCTACACAAAATTAATAGACAAAACTTGTCTATATTATTCAATGAAACCTGCATTAATATATATATATATATATATATATATATATATATATATACATATATATATAAGTATACATATGGATGTAAACGCACATATATAAATATTTTCTTGTGTTAATTAAACAGTGCTTGATGTAATATAACAAATCTATAAAGTATGTATTGAATAAATATATTATTCTATGTCAAGTGGACAACTCTTAGTTCATTGCGTAGGCCACGAAAATCCGCACCACCATGCTATAGACGTAGGATAATATATATATATATATATATATATATATATGTGTGTGTGTGTGTGTGTGTGTGTGTGTGTGTGTGTGTGTGTGTGTGAAAAATTTAGTATGCTATATTTATGAGATAAAGTTTTCAATATCGGAGTCAGTTACTTAAATGCTATACGTGATACTCGCTTAAGCGATCATGTCTCGAAATAGATATGATTGACTGGGCAGAAGATTGTTCTACAGTAGGTTGCCATTGCTTTCCGTGGTAGACTGGTTGCTAGCCAAATCTATACAACTTATACAAATCTTTCCTATTATTTAACCCATAAGTGGAGTGAAAAGACTGCTTGGTACCTTCCCCAAGGGTATTTGTACGTAAGTAAATTCAAGAAATTCGACTGAAATTCGAACTCGGTTCCCCCGATTTCTCTTTCCGAGCCGATATCCACTGTACATGCTATAGCATACGTTATTATAAATGTGGACATTGAATAAATAGCGATAGTCTGTTTCATGCTTAAACACAATAGCAATGAACATGGCTTGACGATTATATTTAAGCACTATCATCAATTTAAATTAAAAAAGAAAACTGCTTGTTCATACAGCACCTTTTGAAAAGGCTAAAAATTGTTGTTCTAAACCAAACAAAAGACAGCCTATGCAATCGAAATTGTGAGACTAGTTTCTCAGCTCTACGGTAATCCAGTTCTAAGATGATGTGTCGGGGTGTAATGTTTTGTATCGACGATAAAGCCTAGAGGATGAATTTACAATTCATGGCTCAAGCAATTAAAAACCAATTTACATCAGTTTTGAGTCTCTTTGTGGGATTCTGAATCCGTATATGTTTTCTCAAAGTCAATAATTGTTATGTCCATTTGAGTGGGGACAAAAATTGTTTTAGCTGCCAGCTGTGAGGAACGTAGGATAGTTCTTTTAGATTAGCAAAAGACCGTGGGAGCAACAAAAACACTACCCAAGGGCAGGCTGTATAAACCCATTTGCAAAGGCCGTGTGACTAAATTTCCGGTGCATCCTAACGCCATGATTGTTTCCTAGCGATTAATTCCGGCCGTTTTGTTCGACCATCTTGTCTGCACGTGCACAAATTTCCGGTGTGTCCCAGCCTGTCTTTGATGCACAAGACAATTCTTCAAAAGTTTTATCTTCAAAAATAATATTTTAGATTATGTATATATATCTATATATATATGAGATAGGGATTAGGTCATTTTTTATATGAAAAAGAAATTAAGGAAAAGTTTAGAGTTTGGACATTTGGCCAGATTTTTGGAAATGTGCCATGCCAAATATTTTCAAACCAATCGTATGTTTGTCTCTCTGTTCCTCTGTTATTTTCTATCACTCTTTCTCTCTATTCCCCCATCTCTCTCTCGCTCTCGCTCTCTATCTCTCTCTCTCTCTATATATATATATATAGAGAGAGAGAGATATATATATAGATATAGATATATATACTTTCGCCAAAAACATGATATTTCGTAAGATAATGATTTATTTCAGTAATCTTATTATTCAGTCAGTTAAGTGCCATACGTGATACACGCTCGGGCGATCATGTCTCGAAAGATACATGTCTGACTGGGTAGAATATTTTCCCGTAGTAGGTTCCCATTGCTTTCTGCGGTAGACTGGTTGCCAGGCAAGGCTATAGAACCCAATCTGTCCTGTTATTTAACCCATAATTGGAAGGAAGAGCCTTTCCCAAGGGTATTTGCCCGTAAGTGAATGCAATGAATTCAACTGGAATTCGAACTCTGCACCCAGATTTCTCGTTCCGAGCTGATATCCACTGCACCACAACACACATCTTTATCATTATAGTGGTTAAATAATAGAGTTACAATAATAATAATAATTTTGAGACGGCTTTAAATTACTTACATTTTTTGAAAACATCAAAAGGCAGTTTTCAAATAATAAATAAAATTTTCTATTATCCACTCATCAAAAATCAAAATTATTTTGTTATCTATTTTTATATAACAAATTTTAGAATTTTAAGTTACGATATAAATTTATTTAATTTGATTTGTATTGATGTACCTTCAAAAATATCCATGTCATAAAAATAAATCAGAAAATATTTTATCTCCTGATGAATGGATTTCAGAATCTTTGCAGCACCAAGTAGAGATAAACAACCTTTTCTTCATTTTATTTATTATTTGAAATTTACTCGTAAATATTTTCCAAAACTGATAGTAATTTTAATTAATGATGAGAAAGCACATTATTCTTTTTCTATTAGTATAGATAAGTAATCATTCATTTGACATGTTCATATATATATATACGGTACTGTGCAAATGTATTAGGACAAGAACTATTTCATCTTTTAAGAGGCATATTGACAGAAAATAAACAATTTAATTAAAGTAATTTTATTTGATTTACCAAACAAATGCTTTAACAAGAAAAATACTTGTTACAAAATAAACTTAATATTTAGTGTAATAGCCTTTTGCTTTGATCACACCCTTCATCCTGTCAGACATTGACATCACGAGCTTCTTCAATGTATCTAATGGTATCTCCTGCCAAACAGCTTGTATTTCTTCCCAAAGTGTGTCTTGCAAAGTAACATTAGATTTATCAATTTTTTTATCCAAAATATCCCGTAGATGTTCAATAGAGTAGTTTCAAAGTAACTTGTTTAATAGAAAATAGGAAAAATTAAATAAACTTCCTTTTAATACATTTCTTTTACACCTAGTTTTAAATAATCAATATTTATTAGCAATTTACTAGGCTTTTCACCCTGTATTTGAATTTCAGTGAGGTTTTTAGGAAAATCGCCCATGTCCGAATACTTTTTCACACTACCGGTAGTGTGCAAAATTGTTAGGACAGGGGTAATTTTAAACTTTATTTTGATACCTCATAAAAGATAAAATAGTTCTTGTTCTAATAGTTTTGCACATATATAACATATATATTGTCTTTTGCCAGTACGCACGTGTTTGGGCTCCTGATATAAAACCTTGTGTCACATACAGTGTTAGTATCTATCTTTCTATCTATCTATCTATCTATCTATCTATATATATATATATATATATATATATATATATGCCAACTGCATCACTCGAGACATGATCGCTCAAGCGTATATTACATATGGCACTTAACTGCTTGACTGACTATTGATAACTTACAATATGCAATATACGCTTGAACGATCATATCCCGAGTGATGCAGATTTTCCCGTAGTTGGTTGTCATTATATTCTGCAGTAGGCTGGTTGCCAAGCCAATGTTTCTTGCTGCATAAACATAAATTTTATGGATTCTACGGTTAACACCGAGTAGCGGTATTGTATTTCTTGTTAAAGCGCACGTTTCAAGCCTGAAGGTTGCACTAAGCCGAAAATAGAGTGTCGCCATTCGGTATATATATATATATATATATATATATATATATATATATATATATAAATATATATATATATATACATGGGGAAGGGGAGATAGCGACTAATGTTACCATTGACAAATACTCTAAACATTTACTTACGTTTGTAGATATCTCCATAAATTTACTAATTGTAGGAAAAAATTATGCTGCTTCAACATCAGAATAGTGGGAGATTTCTTTATCAGAAAAAGAAAAGAGAATGAGAAGTCACTACTTTTTTACTTATATTACTGTTGTGACCAATTGCGATAAAAAATATTCCATAATCTAAATCACGAATATTTTTAACCACCGTTCTATTTTTTGTTCATTTCAGTCTTTCATTAATCTATATCACAGGTTTCCTTTGTCAAGTTTTCAAAAAGCAAAACTTTCACTTTTGCCGACTAAAATCACATGCAAAATACGTTACAATTTCAACCCGTCGTCATAATACAAGAAAAACATGCAAAATCAACAAGAAGGAAAAAACAATAATAAAAAAATAACCTGTAAAATACCAATCTAAAAATTATATCTGCTGTAAATACAAACAATAAGAACACTAGCAATCAAAGATCGCAAACTTCCTCCAAGGCAATACTGACATCATCTCAGCGATTTTAAAGAGATAATTATTAAAATCAAAATAACTGCGATGAACTTGGTAACTCTCAAGAGTGAAAGTACAAAAATAATGAACAATTTAAAGTGAAATGAAAAAAAATAGGCTGTAAAATTGTGAAAAAGTCTGTTTTTACCTTTTAGTATTCCAGCGTTGTAATTTGATGCATTTTTGTCAGTATTTTATCTTTTTTCTTTTGTTGGGCTTTTGGATAATAAATATTAAATCTATACTATAAACTAAAAATTAGGATGGAAAACTTGTGGAAGATTTCGTTTTTACTTTTTGATATGCCAAAGTTGTAATTTGATTCATTTTTTGTGTATGTTAGCTTTTTTCTTATCTTTTTTTGTTTTTGACTAATAAATATTAAATTCATATTGTAAATAATAAAATTTCGTGAAAAAAATAGTGGGTTCAGAAAACGTATACCAATCTAGGGGAGGTAGTTCAGTATTTGGTACAGGAAATGTACGAAAATATTATTAAAAAAACGGAAAAATAACCCAGAAACTTTATCCCGTATTGAATTAAACCCAAATTCTAATCAGTTCGTGTCAGTCGTAAGACCAGTCTTCCCTGAAAGTTTCATCCGAATCAATACAGCGCGTCTTGAGATATTTGACCACGGCCAGACAAAGAAACAAACGTGACGGAATACAATACCTACGCCTTAAGGCCGAGGTAATAAACCAACTGAGAGTCAATCCAAAACTATTACTACTACTAATACTACTACTTCTTCTTCTTCTTCTTCTTCTTTTTCTTTTTCTTCTTCTATGTGCCATGTCCCTTTGTGACGTAGCCGATCATGGCCTTCCAGTGCTCCCTATCCCTACTGCCTCTTAATACACTTTTTCCTGTTAGCCCACTCATACCCCGATCTGTCATCCATCTGCTCAGGCTCTTATGTTATCCGCTGTTTTCCCTGTCACTTTTTTCTTCTATCTGACCTGTGAGTATCAGATTCTCTAAGTCACTAAATAGATAGAATGAAATAAACTAGCAGAAGTAATGCTAGCGTCACTTGAGCCTTTTAACATTGACCCGTATTTGGCGGTATCTATGTAAACGTCAATTAAAACAACAACAAAAAAGAACTGCTACCACAAAAATAAACAAAAATCGACCATTTAATAGATGAAGAAAGAGAAATCTAATGAAACAGACGAGGGGTAAGCCGTTGCTGAAACTTAGAACTCGTGGTTTTAAAAATATTGATTTATTATTCATTAGGGATCAAGGAGGACCCTACGATATATAGAAATAATGTGAGCTGCTTTCGTTTAATTTCTCCCTTTATTTTAGGATTGTAGCTCATGTTACTGATAATGTCAAAATCGTAGTCATTTTGATTTAGTCACCAATTGCAAACTGACGAGTTAAACATTAAAAGTGTCATTCTTTGTTTAGATGTAACGTGTTTCCTTCCATCTCAGGTTCTTTCATTCATACATATTCATTCGCACCTTTCTTGTACAAAATCTTAACTTCTTATTCTTATTCCTCTTTCTTTTACGTTTTGCTTTCTTTTCTTCCTTCTTTGCTTTTTTATTATTCATGATTTCTTGCTATTCTATTTTGTAGCTATTATCACAAACGGTTTGATATTCCAACTTTTTGCGATCTTTTATTGTCCTATAAGTATAGTTTTCGTTTCTAATTCCCTTTTTCAGTATTTACTTTCTGTTATTTCTTCCTTTGTCTACATACACTTCACTGAATCCATTCTTTTCTTTGTCCTTTTTCTTTTGGCTATTTTTATAGTTTTAAAATTTTTCTTCTGTACATTCTACAATTAGAAATACATTGATGTATTTTTTTAATTTCTGGCTTCTCAGGTTTTTCTGTTTTATTTACTTTCTCTGGTTTCTGTTTTGCTTTCTTTTTCTGGTTTCCCTGGTTTCTTTGAATTACTTTCTTTGGTTTCTCTGTTTTCTTAATTTCTCTGTTTTACTTCTCTCTTTTCTCTGATTTGCTTTCTCTTGTTTCTCTGTTTTCCTTTTTTCTGTTTTATTTTTTTATTTTTTCTCTTTTCTCTATTTTACTTTCTCTCTTTTCTCTGTTTTACTTTCTCTGGTTTTCCTGGTTTCTTTGTTTTGTTTTCTTTCTCTGGCTTCTGTACTTTCTCTGTATTTCTGGCTTCTCTGTTCTCTTTCTTTCTGCTTTCTCTAGTTTCTCTGTTTTGTATACTTTCTCTGGCTTCTCTGTTTTGCTTTATTTCTGCTTTGTCTAGTTTCTCTGTTTGGTATACATTCTCTGGCTTCTCTATTTTGCTTTCTTTCTTTGTTATTTTTCGGGTTTCTCTGGTTTCTCTGGTTGAATTACTTTCTCTGGTTTCTCTTTTTTACTTTCTCTGGCTTTTCTTGTTTATCTGATATACTTTCTTACTCTGGTTTCTCTGGTTCCTCTGTTTTAATTACTTTCTCTTGTTTCTCAAATGATCTATTCATTTTCGTCTGTTTTTCTTTCTCTCATTCATTGCTCTCTATTCATATCTACTTTAAAATATTTCTTTCTTTCTCTTTTTTCATCGCATTTCCTTCTTCCTCGATGATTGATAAGACTTTTCAGCCTAAAGCGCATCACTTAACGATTAAAGACATGATCTGCAACGCTTCGTTAAAATCAATAATGAATTCCAAATAAAACAAGAATATACGTGGAAAATGATACATTATATAAGACTTAAACATTTTCATAAAATAATACACTTATTTCTTCTGTAAAACATATCAGCTAACAAGTGTCATTCTCAAATGTGAAATGAATAATCCCAGTTTCTATTTATCCAGGATAATGCCCTTTGATAGATAAGTCATTCTTTTTTATTGCTTTCTTCTTCAATAATGTTTTCTGAAATTTTATGAATTTTCGACAGTTTTCTCTCTTTTAGCTGATATTTAAGTTCATATTGTCTCTCAGTCATTTGTATCAACCTCGTAATTGAATGAAAGGTGAGAGAAAAATAGGTCAACTGGGTACAATATAGTCCGTGAGAATGGAATTATGATACACATATCAGACAGTATTTTTGGTGTCTGTCAATATTCTCTGTTCATTTTGCTGAATCTGTTATTTGCTTCGGCTTTGCTACTGGATTTGTTAGCCCAGCGCACAAAAGCAAAAAATAGAAATCAGACTTTTGCCTTCTACGTCGGTAAAAAGTGTTTAAGTATTTCCGTATTTTTAACTTGTAAGTGCTCCGGAAGAAATTGTATTTATCATAAGTTAGTTTTTAATGGAAAAATGTTGAATCAGTTTTATTATTGTTATTATATGCACAGTGGTTTTTATATTTCACGAAAAAATATTAAAAAATGATATTGCCATTTGTTTAAATAAATGAATATATAGATAGAAACTATTTACATCATTTATATTATTCGGACTGTTGGCTCCATCTTTGTCGTTATATTCATAACGTTTCGGCTGTTGTACGCTCCGGCCTTCTTCAGGTGATTAGAATTTCGAGCCTAACCATTTATTTCGGGGTAGATTTTTAGGTTAGAAAATATAAAAAGAATATATAACTTTTTACTGGATTACTAGATTGGTAAGCAATGAATATCACTGAAATTTCGAAGCGAACCATTTATTTCGGGATAGATATTTAGATTCGAAATTGTAATCTCCTAAACTCATTTGGCAGAATAATAGTTCTTTCTTATCGCTACTTTTATTTTCACAATATCTTGTGAATGTTAAATTCTCTAAGCCTCCTTTCTTCATTACGAATTCAAGAATTTCAATTTTCTCTTTCTGATTTTAATATCATTTTTAGTTTCCTTGTTATTTCTAATTTAGTTATTTTTCCTTCTTTTCTTTCGAAAGTAATCTTTACATTAATTTGTCGAAAAACAATATCTACTACTTCAATTACCTCATCAAATGCAAGTCCATCATTTATTGCCATATATGAAACTAGGCGTGTTATAGAATTTCTTCATGTTTTTCATTGTTTCTGTCGATATTTTCTTATATCTTAATATTTGGCTTAGTTTTTGAGTGGCTTCTTTGGCGATTCCTGTGCGCCTTTGCATATCTGTCATAGTTTCTGTCGACTTTTGAGTCAAGCAATTATTTAAGTGCCATATGTAATACACGCTTGAAAGGGACTAGTAGTTTAGCATTTCTTTTTGCGTAGACTGGTTGCCAACCAGAGCTAAAAACTCAATCTGCCCTGCTATTTAACCCATAGAATGAGGGTGAAGAGATGGATTCATATTTTTCCAAAGGGTATTTCCGAGTAAGTGTATGCCACGATATCAATATATCAATGTTTTAATTTCTTGACCCTTCAAGACATGATCACAAATTGCTTTACGTTATTATTCGTTTTATTTATTACCAGGCATTCTAGTGATAAATAGCGGAGTTTTTTTTCCATTACCTTCGGCACTGTTTCGAATTAAAAAGTTTTCCTTCTCTCAGTCTGGTTGTCAGTCAAAGCTATCAAATTAAGTATAATCACCTGCTTAACTAGAGAGGAGAAAACACGAAATCATTCCTTTCCTAATTAATGTGAACGAAAAAGTCTTGTCCGCCAGAGTTTAAATTCAGATTGCTAATTCCACTTTCCACGCAAATATGCTTTACACAACTCAAACTTCAGCTTTCACTACTAATATGATTTAGAAATAGTTTTTAAGATATTTGCTTTCTTCTTTACAAGAAGCATAAATAAAATTCCTTGATTAGAATTTTGAGTTGTTGTGTTCAGGCTCTTCGGCTGCAAACATTATTCAATATGTTATAAGCCCCTGAAACATCTACACTGGTAAAAAAGCTGTGCTAACATATTAAGGAATTTATCTTTTCTATCTTTCAATGGCCTTGCTACTATAGCATCTCCATTGCTCACCTTTTGAACTGCAAGCATTATTTCATCTGTTGTAAACCTCTGGAATAAAACCACTATTACCTGTACTGGTGGTAAATTTATTTTCGGAATTTTACATGTTTTTTATAGTACTCATAATTTACCTTCTACAGTTGTTAACTTCCCCGTTTCTAGCTGTCAAATGAAGTAATAGATGTTTATCTATGTGGGCTACGGAAAGAACACATTTTTAAAGCTTTTTCTATTCTGATAGCATCTTCTGCCCTTTCCAGGTTCATCTTCATTTTGTTTTTCTTGAAACTTCTCAGCTCGATCAATATCTCAAAAACCTTACCAAAGCAACGGAAATCTTTAATCCTTTCTTATCCGGTCCTGGAATTGTTTAGCATCAGCACTGCAGGCTAAATTCATATCATGAATGAAATAAAGCGGTATATGACGTAGACTGAAAAGCATTTATCAAAATTCAAGAAACAATTAAGAATAGCTAACAATAATGTAATGTGTATCATGGATGCAAAATAAGAGTGATGTTAGTGTGCAAAGAAAATGAAATTAGTGAGTCAGGTTCAAATTCAGTTCTATAGCATTTTTATTGGAAAAAAACCTTACGAATTGCATTAATCCATCTCTTTTCCCCCAGGCTATAGGGTAACTAATGGCGTAGACTTAGTTCTCTTATCTTAGCCGGTAACTCGATAATAAACATTTTGTATTCTGATGAAAAGAAGAAAGCAACAGAAAACAACTCTACTATCTCTCACAAGAATCGTGACAATACACAAATAGTAAAAAAAAAACAAAAAAAAACTGCGGAATGTAGTGATCGCCAACGTCATGAAGGAAGATTATATTCTAAAAGTACGATAGCTATCATGTACAGCTATGAAGCATGAACATAATTACTTGAAAAGAAATGCAGAAAACACTTTTTTATCATTTTACTCCGAGCAAGGCAATAATACCACTAAGATGCAGGTGATTACACAAAGTGAATGAAAATATAAACACTTTAGCGGAGAGGCATGACCAAACGAAAAGATATGTACACAAAAATGGCGATTAATGCTGCTTTTAAATGTTTAAATGCTTTTAGTAGCAAAGACGCAAGAAATGGGAAAATGATTCCACAGGTGAGAAGTGCCAGAAAAGTAAATATTAGCATAGAATTGGCGGTTGCATCTAAGTAGTTCTGCAGTAAAACGGTGAGACCTAGTTGCCAATCTAGTCGCTTGTTTAAATTCATGTAGTCGAGACACCAGGTAGAATAAGCTATTTAGAGCCGTTCCATAAAAATGTTTGTAGAAAAGACAGAGTAATTCCGTCATCTTCGCGAAAAAGTGGTTGACGCAGAGTGGTTTAATACTAGGAATACTTTAAAAGAGAGCAACATTTCGATATAGATCAATGGACAAAATAAGTCAAGGTTTATCACAAAAGAAACTAAACATGAAAAAATATAAAAAGTATATATAAATTATTACAGGATTAATAGATTGGTAAGTAATGGTTATCACATGTAAAAGAAAGACTACAGATAGTGTGATATGATAGACATATTTGACGGTAATACATTGCATAAAATAGTATAGACACGACCCACGTGAAAGAATATGGTAAACGTCCTTCCTCTTAAGTATAATTACAAAAATTTATTTGGTTAGTTGGTTGTATTTAGCGGCATATTAAACTGAATAATTTACACGCAATATTAATATCTATTTTTCAGATAGTAATGGTTTTTAAAATGCTTGGTTTGCTAATTAAACCGTAGCTGGAGAAAGAAGAGGTGGATTCATATCTTTCTCAATGGTATTCGCACGTAAGTGAATATAACGAACCCACGGGAATTGGTACTCGGATGTCTGATGAACAAAGCCAAGCCATTATCCATGACATCACTGCCGCATCAAAGATTACAGCCATTCGCATTCCCAAGTATTTTCCATCTAGAGCTGCCATATCTGGTCGGGTGCCCCTGCTGTCTCCTTGGGCTTCTTGACAAAATACAAAGGAGGATCTGTAACGTGGTTGATACTGACTTGGCAGACCGGCTGCAGCCGCTCTCTCACCGGCGTGATGTGGCTTCCCTGTGCCTCTTCTACAAGTACTTTCATGGCTTCTGCTCCGTTGAACTGAGAGCACTGGTGCCGCCTAAGCACGAATTTACACGAGATACTAGATTAGCAACTAGGTCCCACCCTTTTACAGTTAAACAAATAAGATGTAACCGTAAATTCTACTCCAACAGCTTCTTTTCTCGCGCTTCCCGCCTATGGAACTCCCTTCCACAACTCTGCTTTCCCGACAGTTACAATCTCCAGGTGTTTAAATGTAGGGTCAATAGACACCTCCTATCACACTAACTCCCAACTATTCTCACAACACTCTCATCTACCCAACCCTCATTCTCGGTATCCTTACCCGCCTATCACCCACCCTCTGACATTTCCTATATTTAATCAGCCTTTCTCCACTCTACGTAGCCCCCTGCGCAGTAGTGGCAGTGACATGCCTTGCTCGGGGTGAAACGCTTATAAAAAAAAAAAGAAAAAAAAGATGCTGACCAGGATCGCGGTAGCCTCGGCCTGCCAAACGCATATATGGCGTAAATCTTTGGATGGTTTAGTGATGTCGAACTAATCTTGTTAATTTCTGAGTCGCGAATTCTATGATGACAGAGTATCCTATTATTGTAGACTTTCAAAGAACTAAGCTAAGCCTAATAAATATCTAAACACCTTGACATGCAATAAGGTTCAATACTTCTTTCCCTTTCATCAATAGTGTCCAGTTGTGAGTTCGACCCTCACTGTTTTCTCACTATCAAATATCTTTTATATTTAGGTTATTTTTGCTAAAGTTTGATCAATATAAAGACTCACCGTCACTCAAAATAGGGTTAATGAATGAGGTGTGTTATATGAAAAGAAGCGAAGGTTGTAGGAGGTGAAGTTTATGAGAATATAAAGGACAATATTCTCATAACGATTACTACCATACTTGAAGAGATTAAAACTGCAGTTATCGGGAAAGCGTCTTTTTGGAAGTCGGTTCCACAAAGAAGCGGTTCTTGAGAACAAACTCTCGAGTGGAACTTACGTCTCACCATTGGAATACGAAAGGAATGACGGTGGTTCGCTATAATGTGCATAGCATAGCGGGTCATGAATGCTGTGAATGTTAAAACTGGTGAAATTAAGGAATGTTGCTCGTCTTAACATTTTCCATGGAATTAGACAAAGAGCCTTGAGAGGCTGGTGACGTTTTATCTTTGTGAAAGCGGTTGTAGGGTGGAAAATAATTTGTCACCCACAAGGATGCAGAGACGCTTGTAGATTCTGTCGAGAATAGAAAGTGAAATTTTTCCGTTAATACGTTCCAAAATCTAGTGGATGAGAAGAAGATTTCTAAGTGAAACATCTTTCTTAGAAATAAAATTTGTAGGTAACGAGGATGATGCAATCCTGTGGATGTAGCAAGGTGTGTCTTGGAATAAAAGTGCAGGTGGCACTAAAGCATGATACTGGTAAGTTGCGATAGAGAAGTCTTCTTTCTTTGCCATGTCCTTTCAGGACTTAAGCAATCGTGGCTATCCATAATTTTTCTCCTTCCTAGCTACAAATAATGTTTTTGTTTCTTTTAAGCCTTGTTCTGTCATCTGAAAAAAAACACCGCAATCAACTTTAGAATTATTTTTTTGCGTTGAGATGAACATAAAATATTTTTTAAAATGCAGTTCTCAAGAAATTATATTATTTGTATCTTTCGATATCTATAATTACTTTTTTATCAATTAATATGCTAAAGAGAGGAATAATTAATGTTTTTCGAATCGATATTTGAACCTGTTTAGAAACTGAGTTTTAGTGCATCTATTGACGTTTACTCAAGCATTAAAATTCTCAAAGTCACGAATATGAAACATGCTGTAAGGATGAAATTCGATACAATATTAATGGTTTGTTAAACTAGCATGTAAACAACTGCTCCGCACCTCAGGATTTATGTTTACACTCCCAAATGTTTTTATTTGAGCTTCCAGCGCAAATGCCAATCAGTACACGATGCCGTTTCCAAATTACTGGTGGAGTGAATTCGGTTAAAGTGCTCTTTTTTCTCACAGACTATCGTTCTTATAAATCAACTATAATGGTGAATGGATCGTTCTAACTAGTAATCATAGGTGGTAGTTAAGAATAATTTTGGCAACATATGACAATATTCAACTTAAAAGGCAGAGAAATGACAAGGATAAACTTACATAACCAACACTCAAAGCTGAATTTCATGAGTGGGGTCATTGGGTAATATTAATTTATAATTATTCGATTACTGAAGCACTAAATGTTGTTTTTTTTATATACGTACAGTAGCTGCGACGTTTTAGTAAAAGTTTGGTTGTAGAAGTTCTAAGCATTATTTTTCTTTGTGTACCGTTTTCTGTCAGGACGTAGGCGATCATTGACTTCTACTTGACCCTACCCCTTGATCCCCTTAACATTTCTCCCAGTGTCTTTCCTAAATTTCCTTCCTCTAACCAGTAACTCAAGCTCAAGTATGGCATGTGCTGCTTTTCCCTGTCTCTATTTCCCTATATACTTCCTGTGAGTATGAAATTCTCTAAACTCTCCTTCTTCATTGCGTGTCCCAGAAACCTTAATTGTCTATTCCTGATGAGTAATATAGGTTTGCTTTTCATTTACATCCTCTTCAAAAACTTGTCGTCGATACATTGTTCGGTCCATGGTAGCCCGAGTATCCTTCTGTAGAACAACATTTCTGTTGCTTCGAGTCTCTCTTTCATCCTTGAAGAGATCGTCCAGTAGAACAGATATCACATAACAATCCAGCCTTCTTTTCTTTGTTTTCAATGAAATCTTCCTGTGTCTCAATATCCTAGTAAGCCTTTGGAATGCCCCCTTTGTTATACAAATACGCCGTGGAATCTCAGTGTCGTACTTTCTGTCCTCTGTTAGAACACCTCTCAGGTATTTAAATGTTTGTATCTGCTTGATTTCAGTATCCCCAACTTCTAATTGGCATTTTGGGCTCCTCATTCAATTTTCTTGTAGTTTATGTTTAGTCGTTTCTTTTCGCTTTCTTTAGCTTACCTTCTGTACGCGGTTTTGTAGTTAATCTTTCTATCTTCTATCAGCACTGAATCATCTGCGTATCTTATATTGCTCGGATTGTAGCCGCAGATGACAAATCCTGGTATGACTTGTTGTTCTCTCGTAAATACTTCGCTGTATAGAGGCATCATCAATAAGAAATGCGTCGTTCACTTGCCTGACAACACAGCAACGTATGCAGCAAGAATAACGCAAGAAAAAAATTGTTGTTCTGCTCGTGTACACCATACTATGAACCAACTGACTGTCACCTCTTTGATTACCGCAAAACGCTTTAATGGGAAAAAATTTCCCCATTGAAAACCAAATTCAAGACTTTCACATCAAAAGCTGCAAAAATCTTCTTATGGAAGAGCCATTTGATAAGTGGCAAACAAACATGAAATATATAATGTTGATAACGTTCGTTTAAACTGAATGTAACCGGAAAGAAAACCACAAAATATTATTGGGCAACATTAACATCTATTTTTCAAAATAAAGTCTGTTATTTTCGACGATCTTCTGCCAGCGATCACCCAGTATCCGAATCTGTTCCATATACCAATTCGCTGGCTTTGAAGCAAAAACTGTTAACAAGCTTCTTTTACTTCATCAAAGGTGTTGAATCGCTGGTTGCGAAGGAATTTTTCCATTAAGAGGAACACACAGTAGTCACTCGGAGCATCGTGACTGTATGGTGGATGTGGAAGAATTTCAACACTGTCCACTTGGCCGTGTGAGGCCTCGCATGTCATGTTGAAACAAAGCCCGATTGACCAAAGTGGGATACCCCTTCTTTAGTGTGTCGTACACTAAGTCTAGCTGCTTGCAATAGATTTAAGTGTTGATAGCACAACCGTGTGGAACAAGCTCAAATTTCATTTTCCTTGGAAATTCTACCAGACAGAGGTCAAGATTATTTGTTTTCCTTCCGCTTCCTAAGTGAGTCAGGACTTTCTAGCCAACCTAATATAACTGAATAGATTTTTAATACTAACTTTGATAAACAAAAATAAAAAAATATTTCCGACTCCATCTAATTTATTGTATCAAGTATTTTTAGAATGACCTACCGTCCGTCAAAATTATGAAATATACTGTTTATTTTTTCTCAGTACCGTTTTGTCTTAATTATTGACTAAAGGCTATGATATTTTTTCTGGGTTTATGAAGTCATATATTTATATACTGATAAAATAAATCTATATATAATTGGCCTATTTTCTCATGAACCATTGCTTTAATTATTAACTAATATAATCCCATATATTTATGATTTCCAATAAACTCCATCATTCTCAGCGATCTTCTACTAGCAATCAGCCAGTATCCAAATCTGTCCCAGATACCAACCCGCTGGATTAAAAACTGCAAACAATCTTCCTTCATTTCACCAAAAGAGTTTTCACCAAAAGAATTGAATTGCAACTCGGGAAGGAAATGTGTCATTGAGCAAATTAGGGCATAGTCACTCGGAGCAGCTTTGCGTCTGGATGGTGGATGTGAAAGAATTTCAACATCATCCATCTATTTGAAGTTGCACAGATCGCGAGCTAAAAAATAGTTCTAAAATTGCATCGATTCGTATTTAATCATCAAACTTTCCCTATCGCCTGAAATATTTACTTTTCCATTGCTGAAAATGCCGAGATTAGCGGAAATGCGATGAAGTGGCGATAAAAAGTAACAATTAGTCTTATTGGGATACTGGCATTTAATAATATTTTGTATGAAAACTTAAACGAACTTTTCTTCTTAAATATTTAACTCCAAAGAGATAGTACCGCTAAAACGCATGGAGTTATTGTGAGCAGGAGAGAATGAGAAGATAATGATTTAAAAAGGAGTGTGGTTCAATAAAAAAAAAAGAGAACAAAAGAAATAATGGTCTGTCGTTCTCCTTGTGTTTGTCACCTTCTTTGATGTCTTTACTCGCTACACTTCACCCACCTTATGATATATATATATGCTCTTTTCGAAATGGATGCGAATACTTGTACTGATTTCCTCCTTGGTTGAGCCACGAACTTTTAAACGCGTCTTCATACATTCATACATGCTTTATTTTCTGATGGTCGCCTTCTTATTGATTAGGAGTTAGGATGCTTGTCTCATATGCCATTTTTATTATGAGTTCGACTTTTACCGACCTTCCTCCACTTGGGTAGCTTTCTTCCAGTCTGGATAATGAAATTTAGATAATATATCCCTATGAAGACTTTTGAGTCGATATTACTGAGATTTACGAAAGAGAAACAACTAAACCGTTAAGGCTAACGGTTCAGTCCTCCCGGAAAACACGATTAAGACATGAGTTTATAGTTTTGGATCAGAAATTCTGGTTTTAGTATGATTTGATTTGATAAAGTTTATGAGTGAAACGTAAAGAGGTTTGATTTCTTGATTTTATATTCTAACAGGCCAAAGTTCATAAAATAACCAGAACAGTAGGGGATTCGAACAGGAAACGAAACGATAGTTCTAGCTGGGGCTACTAATTCAAGGGAAATTGTTTTGGGTTAATATATTACGGGAAATACATACAACTGAGGTTAAAATGCAAGCATGAAAGAGAAAATAGAAACTCTCTAGATGTCAAAGTTACAGTTGACGATATGAATCGATTGTGGATAATAGATAGTAATGATAGTTTCTGTCTGAATCTGTGATGAGGAAATATCATTATATACACTATTCACCTGCGGACTATTGTTTTCAAACTTTTTGTTCTTCTCCCAAATTCTCGAACCTTATGCTCTCCGGCCATCATCAGGTATATGTCGATACGGGTAACCTACATGACATTCTGAACTGAACCCTTTTATTTCATCTACCGATTTAGGCTTTTCTCGTTCCTCAGCTCATGCTTAGACATATCTAGTTTAGTTCTTCATAGTACGGATTACAATAAGAATTAAATGGACAGTGGAAGGAGTCAATATGGGAAAGAGAACAGTTAACCGTAAAATAAATAAAGAGTTAATTTCGGAATTCCGTGTAGGTTATCTAACTCGACAACAATCTGATGAAGACCGAAAATCAAAACGGTGGAAACATTGTGATAAAAATCACAAAATTGGAGTAGATAGATCTAATTGGAGTAGATCTATCTATCGCACGGTTCACACTCCACCCACGTCTGTTGAACAGGTTAAGAGGCTCATCCATTGTTCCCTGTTTAGGATGTGGTTTCCGGATTTCTCTTTTCCAACTTTCTCACTTTGTTTTTTTTATTTTCAATTGAAGTAGATAGATCTATCTATCGTCCGGTTCACACTCCACCCTCGTCTATTGAACAGGTTAAGAGGCTCATCCATTGTTCCCTGTTTAGGATGTGGTTTCCGGCTTTATCTTTTCCAAACTTTTCACTATTACGTAGCCCCCTGCACATCAGTGGCGTTACCGCCTTGCTCGGGGTGATACGATTAAAAAAAATGAGGACAATAGCCCGCATGCAAATAGTGAAAACAATAATGATGCTTTATGTGATTAAATATTTATAAGGCTAAAGCTATTAGCATATTTTTAACTTCTTTCTTTTCCCAGTTACATACAGAGTGCAACAGCGAAATAATTATTTCAATTAACAGTTTGAACAAATACAGATTTAGTCCACTAATCTAAATTAAGCATATTAAGTAAATTGTTGCAAACCAGGATGATTAATATTTACGGCTTCTGAATTATCTATCACGTAGTCAGTCTGGGTAAATAAGGATACAATGTTTTATAAAAGGGTCGGAAAATTTTTTGACGTGTTACCTTTCGGAGTTTCCCAGTTCAAACATTTACAGCTAAGACCTACTGAACTTCATTTCATGCACTCGCATGGGAAAGAAAGATGATTTCTTTGACATGGAAAGTGGCATGATTGTTGGTACCAGATGGGCGGGTCTGAGTATTTCATGAACTTATTTACTGATTTACAGCTAAGACATGCTGTATTTCATTTCATGCATTATCATAAGAAAGAAAGATGATTTCCCTGACTTGGAAAATGGCATGTTTGTTGGTACCAGATGGGAGGGAATTTGAGTATTCCAAGGATTGACTGATTTGTTTTCTCCGGCTTCTCAACCCTTTAGAGTTTTTTTTTTTTTGTAATGAGAAAATACTTTTTAGATTGTAAATAACATTTTTGATATAATAATTTATTCATACAAGCCTTAATAATTAACCCATAGCTAGCGGAAGAAGTGTTTTCATGCCTTTAGCAAGACCATTTGCACGAAAGTGAATATAACAAATCTAACAGGAATTGGAACCCGGCTCTCTGATTAACAATTCCGAAATATTATCAATTATACCACCCGCACATCCAACATTTGGCGTTCCCAAGCTCTCGCCCACCTAGGTAATGACCAGGCTCGAGGATAATTAACTTCAGTGATCGTATAAGAGCCGGTGTTTTAATGTGGTGTTGCTTTAGCATTTCAGATGTACTTGGATTTACAGGCACAACCACCTCTAGAGATCATAGAAAATAACCGGAAAAGGGAACAGATTCACTGAGCAGCGATTCTGTTCCCTGAAATCTGTCATTGATGACAGAGGTCACAGGCGAGTGTCCTGACTAAGTCAAGCTGATAGAAAAGCATCTGTAGCTCAAATAATCATTCTTTTCAACGGATGTATACAGAAGAGAATCTGAGAATGAACAATGCATTTAAACTTGAAACTGATGAGTCGAGTAAAAAATCAGAAGGGTGTCACTCCTACCGGAACAAGAAACAAAGGCTAGAAATTGCAAAGGATACAAAATATTACTCAGAACAAGATTGATGTAATATTGCTTTGATTTTTGGTGTTTAAAATTGGGATTAAATTGTGAGACATTATGAATAATTATTTTACATCTCCTGGATTATTTGTCTCTTCAAAGAAAATAAGAACACGCTCATGTGAGTCCAGGTAAATAAGGAAACAATGTTTAATGAAATAAAAGGAAAAAGTTGTGACGAGCTACTTAACTTCGTTTCGATATTTCTGACAGATACAATTAAGGTCCTTCATGCGATACACACAGAGGTGACATATCTTCGTCCATTTCGTATTCTATTGGTTTGAAGGAAATTCAATTCAGACAGTTTCACCAATAGAGTTGCTATTTTATAAAACATATTGTCAAAAGAAGTGTTTCCTGAAAATACAATATTAACCTTTCAAAAAAAGAGTCAACCTATTAACTTAATCAGCATTTCCTCCCTCCTCTTATGTCCACAAGACAATCTCATGTAGTAATTCTCTAAATTATGTTGTTCCTAGGCCTTGTGTTCATAGGACAGTTAAACAATATGAAAGATGGTTACTGAAAATTAGATTTATAAATTCAAGAAATTCAGTTGTTTTTATTTTTAAGGACACATGGCCTCGTGAATATATACGTTAGTTAGTTCCAGTGACTTGACCCAAAAAGTTGTGAATTCAATACAGCAGTGGTGAACAAGTAACTTATAGAGGATTAGAGGGAGATAAATCATGACTATAAAAAGAGGATTTGCACAAGGAATGAGAATGATTGTAATAAAGTGATCGTAATAAAGAGTTCGGTTAAAAATTCCAGGCATCTGAAGGAGGCCGGGGCGTACAACGATCTAAACGTCATACAAATAACAATTAAGGACAATAGTCCGAATAATGTAAATATATTCTCATTTCAGAAATATAAGCAAATGAAAAAGAGGAAGAAAAGAACGTACAAATCCTCGATTTCCAAAAAATAATTGTAAAATGTATGTATAAAACACGTTCACAGAATCCTGAGTGTTTTTTTGCTGGTAGTTTTATTGAATATTTATACACAATTCCTAGTGAAATGCCGCGAATATATTTAGGTGCGTTGCAAAAGGGAAAAAATGTTTTCAGTCGCTCTTTCATCTATTCGCTTTTCATTTAATAAAACAAAAAAGTGCTCAGTTATTGTTTCTTCTACGGCGCGCCATTCAATAAAATTACAAAAAGTGTTCAGCCGCTCTTTATTCTATCCGTTCGATCTTTATAGAAATTTTAAAGAATGATCAGTCGCTGTTTCTTCCATCTCCTCGCCCTTTTATGAAATTTAGAATGATAATCAGTGGTTCTTTCTTATATTCAATCGCTCTTTATTGAGATTAAAGCATGTGTTTGGTCGCTCAATTTTCTATCCGTTCGTCTAAGTTTTTTTTTAAGTGTCCAGACGCTCTTCCTTCTATCCGCTCACCTTTTAATGAATTTAAAGAAAGTGTTCAGTCTGTTTTCTTCTATCCGCTCACTCTATAATGCGCCAAATAAAAAGAGATTCATGAACACTCTGTCATCGAAGGTCGCATCACCACAAATCTTCACTTTAAAAATGGTATAGATGGTCTAGCTGGCAAAGGTGAAGATGTCGTCAGTCTAACGAAAAACCTAATTGAGATTTCCCCCAAGGGAAGTAGCAGTGTGTAATTAAAAAATGTGTAACGTTGCAGCTGATGATTGCACAGAAGTTGATACCAGATCAGTATCGACCTGGTCACCTTGGAAAGGGAGTATGATGTTGAAAGACGCAAACCCATAATAAACCTAATTCAAAAACATCACTGATGTTGTATATCAATGCATCAAACAGATATATTTTATGAAATTCTTTAAAAAATGTCATATCAAATGTATTTTTCTATTATTCGCTATGTCGTTCACATCATTTTTCTTTATTTTTCTTTCATAAACCTATATTTTAAAATTTCTTTCTGTTCTTTCTTACCGATATTTACAAAATTTCCAAGTGTGGAACTGTCAATGAAAATCGAAACTATTGTAGAAGTTATGATCTGCGAATCGAGAATGCTAACCATTTATCAAATTAGCTCTTTTTTATTGGCAATGAAAATGATCATACGAATCAGCTGAAGTGTCACAATAGACTTGTATTTCAAAGCATCCAAAAACTATAAATCACTTGACACTCCTTGAGATGACTTTTCGTCTCTCTTCAAATCACGGGACAAGTAGAATTGTCGTGTTTTAAGAATGCGGTGGACTTTCCAAAAGACGGTTGTTATAACTTTCAGCGTGCTTCTTTTCCTTAAAGAATAAGTAAATGAATATATATTTGCAAAGATAATCGAGTGGTATCTGTTGACTTCTCCACATATTTTGATTCAGAGTAGCCCTCTTAAAATATCTGCTAAATAATGATAGGGAACCCAACCTACTCTGTCATTTACTCTTTACGTGAGGTGAGGAGAAATGTATGTATTCCTTTTCCCAATGCCATTTCGGGATTCAAAGTAGAACTAGGCTCGCAGATTAGATTTGTTGCATGCATATCCGTAGGGACCTACCCACATTTCGATGAAAATGACATAACAATTAAATACACTTTTATCAGTCAGCTAGACGGACACTAATGGACGTTTCATTATATAATGTTTGAATAAAGCACATTACAACCAATGTCATTCTAAGGACGAAAGTCACTCTTGGAATTTGAACTCCGTTGTTTAACACACTATTTTTTCAGCTTTAATTTTCTTTCTTTTCTTTCTTTCTCCTCTTATTTCTACTTTTTCATATGAACATACTTCTCATCACTCTTACTTCTCTTTTTCTCTCTTTTTACGTTATTTTCCTTTATGTCTCCCTTTCTTATTTCCTTTTCCTCCTTCCTTTTCACTCTGTGTATTTCGAACTCTTATAATCATTCTTTCTTTCTTTGGTTTATTTCTTTTTCTTGATTTTTCTTCTTTCTGTTGTCTGTTATTTCTTTCTCTTTTCTGCGTTCTCCTTTTCTTTTTCTTTTTTTCTTCATTTCTGTTTCTTTTTCCCCTTTTTTCATTACTTTAATAATTTTCGTTTTTGTCTTTCCTTCCTTTACTTTTCAATTTGTGCCTTTTAAACCGTTTTCTTTCTTTTGCAAACTTTCTTACGTTCTTTCCACTTTTATTCTCTCTTTTGTTCCTTCATTTCTTAATGACCTCCAGCTCTTTTAACTTGGCTGTCAATCGCTAAAGCAATTTTCAAAGAAATCTCAAGTCAAACATGAGCGAAATGTCCACTAATCATCCTCTAACGAAAGCTACATTTGTAAAGGACATAATGATCAATAAACAGATAGATAAGCTGGTAAATAAACAGTCCAGTCGTATCTGATTGTTTTGCCTTGCTCTAATTAAAAATCGAATTCCTCGGGAGTATATAGACAATATTAGATTACACGTTATCAGATGTGTTGGTCGATTGGAGGTTCCGATTCGAGCACAACACATTTAGATGAAAATTCTTGATTGTTAAAAGTAAATAAAGACACATTCACACATTCTTCGTTTATTCATTGGCTAATGAGTGTCGATCAGGTTCCTTACCACTCGTTCTATATTCTCTCTTACAAAATAGTAAGGTCAGCAGGTGTTTTATCAGAATTCTAGACGTTTTTGAAAAAAATGGCGTTAATAATTTATTTTGTGTATTAACTGACTTTTTGTCCACGTCAGAGTTTTTTTATTTACTTTGTTTGGTTCAGAGAATCTTCTATAAGTAAGCAATAGCAATCATCAAATCATAATTCTTCTCCCTTAGAAAGTTATCGAGTTGAGCCCCGTAATATCTTGCCTGTCCCTTGCTTCGCATTTTTGGCATAGCACAAGAATCAGAAGCTGACCTCACTCACTCTGGGGTGCATAGAAACGGTATATTCTGACACCCACTGTAACCTGTAACTCTTTCTCATAATTTTCTTTCTATGTAACCCCCTGCACAACAGTGGCAGTAAAATGCCTTGCTTGTGGGTGATACGAATATATATATATATATATATATATATATATATATATATATATATATATTCTTTTCCCTGACGATCCGTAGTGTGAAACCGCGGTAGGTTTTGGCTCACTTTAGATTTTTCGTGTGTTTTTGCTCTACTACTGTATTTTAGTACTTTCGTATTGAGCACTTTTTCTTGTGTTTGGTTCCGTTTGGGTTTTTTTCTTTACTGCGGAATCTTGAATGTTTGTTCTTGTTCCGCTGGTTTCTTTCCCCCCCCCCCACTTAGTACGCCGGATTGTAACGGATTTAGGTTCTGTTTGTTAATGGTTTTTTCGAAAGTTTATATTGGCATAAATTTACGGAGTGCATTCTTACAGAGTCTAACTAGTTATTATCATTATATATATATATATATATATATAATCATCTGCAGACAGGCCTGTTTCGCTACATCTCAATTCCACAGTTCAGCTAGATAAACCTCCTGACTCACGCCAGGACCTAAATCTAATTGATTTCACGACGAACATCTTACCACTGTGCTATCAGCGTACAGCGATGGAAAGGTAGCTCCCATAGCAGGTTATTTACAAGATGAAAACAAACCCTAATAAACAAGAGCGTTCAATTTGATAATCGAACTAAACTGCATTTAATTCATTAACCAAAAAACGTTGCGTAAAGCTATAAGTGGTTACTGTTTATCTTGAAGTAAATAGTTTACTGTTTACTATGAAATCTAGTGTTGAGTTGTGATCATGATTAGCACCAAGGTTGTTGATTGTTGTTTTTCATGTCTTTTGGTAAGCAGTGTTTTTTTTTATCGAAAATGCTTGATATCGGGGTGGAGATACAGTGTTGATAAGCACAAAAAATCTGTTTCTTTTAACTGAGACATGTTCATGCCAAATTCGAATCACAAATACACACACACACACACACACACACACACATATATATATATATATGTGTGTGTGTGTGTGTGTGTGTGTGTGTGTGTGTGTGTGTGTGTGTGTGTGTTTAGGCAGCAATTATTTTTAGACATGTCAAATTAAATAAATTGCAAATGCTGTGTCTGCATATTTTTAATAAAATCCCTTTCATACTCACGGATAATCTTTCGCGTATTATAATTGTAAGAATATATAATTTCGCAAATAATTTTTTCTGCTTTAACACGTGCTTGACCATGACATTACAGCATATAAAAAATTCCATTTTAGATTATTTTCACGTTTTAATGAACGCTAAGCAATTTTTCAATCATTATATTTGAAGCAAGAAGAAAATTTACAATAATTTTTTGCAATTTTCTTTTGTTACTGAGTGCGAAATAGTTGGAAAATAAAAATGTCAAAGGAGCGAGAAAAATAGAATTTTAAATAATAAGAAATTAGATAGCAATTGTTGGCTGTCAAGCATGGGGCCCGAAGAATTTTCCACAAGCAAGAAATGCGAGAAAAGAATCTTTTATCATAGGACTTACGGTTACATTTTACAAGTTTACATGAAAGTGATGAGACCTTGTTGCTAATAAAGTACTGCATTTAAATCTTTGAAGTCTAGATACCATAGCGAGGAACCCATCTGAACATTTACCATGAAAGTATTGAAAAGGCACGGACAAGCACAATAATCCTATATGAGAGTGAAGACTTGAAATTCTCACTGATGAAGTGGAAGAATGGAGCGACAAATATGTGGTTCTGGAGAAATATGCAGAGAGTAACATTGGACGAACATATGATCATCGATGAAGTTTTAGCGAATATAGAAACGAAAAGAACATACATCAGCAACAGACAGTTGAAATTTCAGTCTATACTGCCCAAGGAACACCACTGCGGATGGAGTACATTTTGTGCTTCTAAGACTTTAATAGGATTTGAGATCAGAAATATCCGGGCCTGTTTATAAATTAGATCTATTTTTTAAAAAATCACTAATTACCTGCATAAAATTTTACATACTATATTTCAGATTCCTATGAAATACTGATTTTTTTAATTGTATTAGTCTATCACAAAAGACATTCCAAACAGTGTTATGCATTTCATTTTTATATCAGCATTATAAAAATATTACAGGTGATACAGAAAGTAAAGAAATAACAAAAAAGAGACAAAACGGTGTATAGTTGTAACCACAAAAAAAATCGTATATTTTAGTTAAATATCAAACACGCGCAACAGATATTTATCCCAATCTACAGACCTTGACATGCATATAATCGAAATCAAAGTTTTAATCTTGTTAGCATTTTGTTTGAGAACGAAAAAAATAATAAAAGTAAACTAGCGAAAAGGTGGAAATAAAAATGAATAAAAGGAAACCACAAAAAATGCAAGACAGAAACCATATTAACAATCATATCAAACCAGCTTGGGTAGCTTAATCTAATAAGGATTTAGCCAATAAATTATTACTATTGGATTGTTGGAGAGTTTGACGTTAAGCCTGGCTTTTTTCTTATTCCTAAGCCGAAGATGTAACGTTTTAAAGTTGCAGATATTCCAATTAAATGCAAAATTTGCACAGATTCATATTATGACAAAGTCTGTAAATTCTCTTTGCCCAAAACAACACCATCACCGAATTGATTCAAGTAGCATTTGGAACACTGTTATTGCTCGATAAAACTCTCGTTTTGTTTTGATTTATTATCATAAATTTTTTCTTAAGTGTGATTTATGATCTATTTGGGAGCGTTTTACTTGGATCTACATTTTTTAACTTCAGTTTTACACAAAATATTTAAGGAAAGGGTCGTTGTAACAAGTTTATTATAGGGGTGGCATGTCAGGGAGTGGGGAGTGGGTAATGCTTCACATATAATATTTCTGCAATAAGGAATTTGTAAATCTTGCTAATATTTCGTTGCTGATATGTGTATAAATATGAACACAATCTGTTTATGATTAGACAGAAAAACTAAATTGACGACATGAATAAGATTATATAGTTACTTATATTCGAAGGCACATAGATAGATAGATAGATAGATAGATAGATAGATAGATAGATAGATAGATAGATATTTTTAAAAAGAAGCAGATAGATAGATAGATAGATAGATAGATAGATAGATAGATAGATAGATAGATAGTTGATGCGATGGATGAATTGTAGTCTAAATTACACGAACATGAAAATAACACTAACATCTCTTTTGAAGAAATATATTAATCAAAATTACACAAAAATATCTTATAAAACTAATAAGTAAATTCATTCTATAAAATCATCATTAGCTTCAACCACCACCTCTAGATGACTTCAGAATCTTCTGGGTGGTCTCCTTATTTAAGTTGGTGAACACTGCTATAATCAATGCCTTCAGTTTATTTTTGGTGTTAGAAGGAGTTTCGTTGGCCTCTCACTTAACTGACATGGTTCTCCTGCCCGTGTGACCTGTTTTCAGACATAGGGTTTTACTTCAACCACCCTCAAGGCACTTAATGAAGTCTTTCGTATTGAGTCTGAGGCCCTCGCCAACAAATTGGGGAATTTTTTTCTTATCAGAACAATCAGAGTGGGTTTTCCGGGCTGCATTATCTTTGTAATCACCATTAGACTCATCGAACACGGTCCGAATCCTCTGCACTGTCTTCAGATTAACATCCGAACCCATTTAAATATTCGCATTGGAGCTTCCGACACGATTACTAAGTAGTACATTATTCGCTTTTAAATTTCTAGCGAAGTGAATTACGTCATAGTGTTCGTTTCATCACAGACGGTGGCCAACTGACTCTTCTATCCTATAGTCGACAAGACAAAAAAAAAACACTCTGCAAAATTAGAAATATAAAATTTAAAAGAAATTACAAATCGAAACCTATATAGATAGATGGATAGATATATATATATATACCTACGTAGATATTGGTGTATTTACATAAATATAAATAATCATATTAAAACTTCTCTGGTTGTATTTGTCCCTCTACACACAGATATTCTCTCTTATTCTCTCATATATCTCTATCACTACCTATCATTCTACCCACGTGTTTCTCCCTCTGCATGTTTTATCTCTCTCTCCTCTCTCTCTCTCTCTCTGTATATATATATATATATATGTGTGTGTGTGTGTGTATGTGTGTGTGTGTATGTGTGTGTGTGTGTTTTTTTGTGTGTGTGTGTGTGTTTTCCATTTTGCCTTACAATTTCCTGGATACTATTTTTGTTGTATTTTTGATGTCATTAAACATATACCATTTTCTATTGGATCTAGACTCAGCAACAACTCATCTAGTAAGGTAATTTTTGATCAGCATAGCAAATTTTATAATTCTGCACTTAGAAATAACGGTTATAAGGCTACAGGTATCAAATTCCGAAACCCTACTGACAATAACAGCAAGAAGAAAAGATCTAGAAAAATATCTGGTTTACCCCTCCCGACAATTTTTGCATAATAATTGTCTAGTTAGCTTCATAGTTTATCTTTGTACTGTCTCCACAATTGATAACCCTAATGCTATAAAGGTTTATATCGGTTCTACTAAAAACCCGTTCAAAACTCGCTGGTATCAGCACACATTGTCTTTCAACAATAGTTCTTATAAATACAGCACTTCATTATCCAAATACTATTATTCTTTAAAAGAATAAGACAAAACACCCACTGTTAAATGGAAAATCCTTACAAAGGCCCGAACTTGTAAATCCCTCCGTGCACCTTGCTACCTCTGTCTCAGCGAAAAATTAGAAATTATCAAATTTAGGGACAAGGTTAAACTGTTAAACCAGAGGAATGAGCTCACTGTTCATTGTAAACATAGATCAGCATTTACATTAAAATCTAGTTTGTAATAATAAAAAAATAAGAAAAATCTCTTTACCTGCCTTTTTTATGTATGTGTTTGTTCGTTTTAGGCGTTCTAGTTGATCCTTATTGGGTGTGTAGTTCGCCATATGTTATCATATCACATTGGTCGGCGAGTTGTATGGTTGTGGGGTGTTCTACCCGGCATCGGTTTTCGCGGAGTCGGAGAATTATAAATAGTTCGAAAACAGTGTGGGACTTGAGCCTTGAGAATCATCGTTATTCTATGTTGGTTTGACAGTCTGTGATATGGGGAAACGTGTTGGGCTTTGGCCGGATGGTATGTACTGGATAGGGCTCTGTCGAGTATTGTCGGATTAGATGCTACATGACTGTATACGTTGGCGGTCGGTGTTGGATTGGGTGCTTGCCGAGTGTTATTGTGTTGATATGTGCCGCATTGTGTACCTGGGGGAAATTCGTTGGAGCGTCGTGTCGAATGCAGGTACCCATCAAATGAAGGCAAAGTAATGTCTAAGTATTAGTATGTATATATATATATATATTTATTTAAGTGTACATCTGTTCTTTTGTACTAGCAGACATAGTGATATTTCCTTTATTTGCTGATGTGTATGTATATGTATGCATTTACTCGCATGTGTGTGTATGTCTTATATGTATGGGAGTGTGCTCTTGTATGGGTATGTGTATATATATATATATGTGTGTATATATATATGTATATATGTTTGTATATGTGTATATATACATTACTGTATGTATGTATGTTCAGATGTCCATGTATGCATAGGTATATCTATATATATGTATGCTTGTGTATATTTGTGTGTATATGTATGTGTGTATGTGTGTATATATATGTATGTATATGTGTATATATATATGTGTTTATATGTGTGTATATATATGTGTTTATATGTGTGTATATATATATGTGTGTGTGTATGTATGTATGTATGTACGTATGTATGCATGTATGTATGGATGGATGGATGGGTGGATAGATACATAGATATTTAGATGGTGTAAGTTTGTGGTCCTGGGTTTCACGCTTTTTTCGATCGTCAGACAAAATGATTTAATTTTTTCTTAAAATACTAGATATATGTAGAGATGCGTATATTGATGTATTTTTTGTGGAAGTGGGATGGAAATTTGGAGGAATATGTGTCGTCGTGACGCCTTTTATACGGACGCAAACATAAATTAACACTTGTACATCCACTGACATGCGCAGACACACACACGCGCGCGCTCGACCACTGGGGCACACATAGGCATAACTGCATGTGAACAATATGGGGTTTAGCATATATATGTATATGTGTGACGTTTTTACATGCATATGCATTTGATTAGTGTATAGTGTATCTACTGAGTTTGCTGCCAGAGGTTCTGTGTATTTTCATCGATGTGGCTATATATTTTTTACGATCTGTAGAGTTTTTAGTCATGTATATTTTTATTTTTAGCGTGTATTTACGTAATTATATATCTGATTATGTTTATATGTCTATGCACTGAAATATGATTGTACTGCCATGACCTCATTCATTCAAGACCAGTCATGTTACGAATCCGCTCTGACTGTATCCAATAATGTGGCAATTCAGTCGAAGTCCAAATCGAGCTTTAAAATCTAACAGACAAATTGACAAGTCGATAAAAACAAAATGTTGAAATTTGTGCATATATATATATGTGAGTGCGTATATTAATCTTTATATGTGTCTGTTTGCCAGTGTAAGTGTATATACTCGTCTATCTTTCCATTCGTGGATGTTTGTAGGTCTATTTATGTGTGCTTTCTTTCTCTTCCTCGTTTAATATATGAATCAATTTCTAAATCTAATAAATTGTTAAACTTATAATTTTTTTTAAAATTTCGCAAAAATAATACAGTAGATCTAAGAGTCAATTAATAATGCTGATTTCAATTTAAATTACTTGTCAGCGAACACCTCCCCATAACTAGGGTGACTTCACTCGAATCTACTGACCACCAATACATATGTCTCCGACTGTCTCTCCTCAGTTCGGTCAGCTACCTATTCTTTCTTTACCGTTCTCCCTCCTCTCCTGACTGCTCCCTACTAGATAGCATTGCCGACGACATAGATAAGGCTATTTCCTATCACCCATTCGCCCACATATTTGTATTTGGAGACCTCAATGCCCATCACTCTGAGTGGCTTGAAAACGCCGTTACTGATCCGGCGGGCATTTACGCCATGAACTTTGCTATTTCCCAATCCCTTACGCAAGTGGTGGACTTCCCCACTCGCTTCCCAAGCACGCTCTCGGGTCATTCCTCACTGCTAGATATATGTTTCACCTCTGCGCCTGACGCCTGTCAAGTCTCGCAGCTTTGCCCTCTCGGCAACTCCGACCACGCTGTAGTCTCCCTCAGTATTTCTTTCCAATCTCACTCCCCCCAGGAGCCCCCTACTTATAGAACCTCCTACCTCTACCAAAAAGCTGAATGGGATGCCTTTCGCGATTTCCTCTGCGACGTCCCTTGGGGAAAAGTGTTTGACCTATCAGTTGATGACTGTGCCTCTGAGGTCTCGTCATGGGTGAAAGCTGGCATTGATGCCTTCATACCGACCAGGAAGTATTGCTTAAAACCTCATTCCTCTCCGTGGTTCTCTTCGGCCTGCTCAGCCGCCATTGCCCACAGGAACCATTACTTCCGTCTATTCCGGAGACAGCCAACTGATCACAATAGGCGTCTGTTCACATCTGCTCGCAATGAGTGCAAGAGAACCCTAAATGACGCCAAACAGTTGTTTGCTGAGAGAATGCGACAGCACATAGCTGACTGCAAGTTCAGCTCCAAGGACTATTGGAGGATTTGTAAACGAGTGCTCAACAATAGGAAATCCTCAATACCTCCTTTAATCCATGGATTTGTGGTTCTCACGTCATCTGCGGACAAAGCTGAGTGCTTTGCCCACAGATTCTCATCCAACTCCACATTCGATTCGTCCGGAGTGCACCCACCCGACTTCCCTATTAGAGCTGAGACCAAACTGCACGACGTATATATTACCCCGACAGTAGTATTCAGAGTAATTTCAAAACTCGACCCCCATAAGGCGTGTGGAGACGATGGAATCCCGGTGATAGTCCTTAAGAGGTGTGCTCCTGAACTTTCCCCTGTCCTCTCTAAACTGTTTAACTACTGCCTTTCTGCTTCCTGCTTTCCTGCATGCTGGAAATTCTCTTCAGTTGTTCCTGTCTTTAAGAATTGTGGTGAACCCTCGGACCCATCCAACTATCGCCCTATCAGTCTTCTACAGATATTCGGGAAAGTATTCGAGGCTATAATCAATGCTGAAATAGTTCATCATCTCACCGCCCACAAACTGTTCTCCGACAGGCAATATGGATTCCGCTTTGACAGGTCCACGGCCGACCTGCTAACAACCGTAACAGAGTACATGCTACAGGCCCTTGATGAGTCTGACGAGGCTTGCGCGGTTGCTCTGGACATCTCCAAGCCTTTCGACAGGGTTTGGCACCGTGGCCTCCTATGCAAACTACACGCGGTTATGGTATTACCGGTCGCCTGCTTGACCTAATCCAATCTTTCTTAAATAACAGCAAAATGAAGGTCGTTCTGAATGGACGTGCCTCTTCGTCCTACAGCACGAATGCTGGTGTCCCACAGGGCTCTATCCTTATTTTCCTTATTTTCCTTATTTTCATCAACGACCTCCCAGATGAGATCAAGTCCCAAGTAGACATCTACGCAGATGACACTACAATATACTCCCGCTCCAGTAAGAAACCTGTCGTAGCGGACAGACATAATCTCGCTGCTGACCTTGAGCGGGATCTACACTCTGTGGTGAACTGGGGCAAGTAGTGGCTTGTCAACTTCAATTCATCTAAGACCAAGCTGTTGTCTGTCAACCATTACAGGCAACCTCTTCTGCCTCCCATAAGCATGGACCAAGTGATTCTCCCGGGGAGTAATACACTACGCCTCCTCGGACTTACCCTGTCCTCAGACCTCAAATGGAACCACTATATTGAATCCATAGCAAAATCTACTGCTAAGAAGATTGGGTCACTATGTCGATCCAGGATGTTTTTTCCACCTGAATCCATCCTACATATATACAAGTCAACCATCCGTCCGTGCATGGAGTACTGCTGCCATTTATGGTCAGGTGCCCCTGCCGTTCTCCTCAGTGTTCTTGACAAGCTCCAAAGGAGAGCCTGTAATGTGATAGGTACTGATCTGGCGACCCGATTGTTGCCACTTCCTCATCGTCGAATAGTGGCCTCCCTCTGTCTCTTCTATGAATACTTTCATGGCTTCTGCTCGGATGAGCTTAAGTCACTGATGCCTTCTCAACAGATGTTTACCCGTGCAACCAGACTGGCAACTGGGTCCCACCCATTCACAGTCAGGTTAGCCAAATGCAGACGACAATTCTACTCTTGCAGCTTCCTCTCTCACACTTCCCGCCTGTGGAACTCACTCCCGTATTCCTGCTTTCCTGACGACTACAACCTCCAGAAATTTAAATGCAAAGTCAATACTCATCTACTAACCACTGGCCTCTAGCTCTCTCCCCTCCCCTGTATAACCTTCCCTTTCTCTCCACCTATGTATCTGTCATCGCACCTGCTTTCTCAACTTTCCATTGTTCATTTCTAACTAGTTTGTACTCCTCACTCTTTTCTAATTAATCTTTTTACATTTATGTAACCCCCTGCACATAAGTGGCGTTTCCGCCTTGCTCGGGGTGAAATGATTAAAAAAAAAAAATCAAATATTAACATTAATGTCTCACCAAAAATTATTTTTAAGTCTGCTCACATATTCTTGAAATTAGAAGTTGCTTTATTTTGATTGGTCTACATTCCACATACAACAATGCCTCCTTGATTAAAGAGTTTTTTTTTTGTTGCTTGTTTTTAACCATTTAAAACTCTTCAACTTGAAACAAACCTCATCACTTGATAAGACACAAGAAGTGTCGAAACAAAATAGCTACTTTTTGTTGTTAGAATTTCTGAATAACTCTTATATATATATATATATATATATATATATATATATATATATATATATATATATATATATAATTTATTAATTACTTAGATTTTGGTCATAATTAAATTAAACCAGTGCACAGTTGTATTAGAAAGTGTTCAATACGATTATATTGTTGACCGTTTGAATATTTTCGTTTGTAAACAAGTTATTAACCCGACCTAGGTTTCTGCCATATGGTGTTTTCAAGCGATTTGCAATAACGGATTTTTACCGTTTATTTTTTTATTTATTCATTTATTTTATTTGTTTTTGCAGAAACTGATTTTTACCGTTTTTTAAGAATGCTCCCATAACTGGGAATTTTTTCGAACGCGCAATTTTAAAAATTAGAAGAAGATATATTTATACTGTGTAGTTTGATAGCAGCTGCATTTTTATGCAAGTTTCTTTACAAACGACTGACAAGGAACTACGGTTAAGTTTTTGATTTATTTTTCCTTGTGTTCTTATTTTCTTTGTATTTTCTAGACATAGAATAAGTCCGGATGTTCTGTGTGTCTGAGCTCTTTCGGCTATACTTTTAGTCATTGTCAAAGATGGTTTTATTTTTACTTTCAACTGGGTGTATGGATTTTCTTATGTATGTCTACAGAGTTATAGAAATGTCTTATTTTGTAAATACGGCCGAGAAATTGTGTTCATTGATGTGACTGAGTGTTTATTTTTAATTGTAATACTTACATTATTTTTAGCCTTTTTTAAATTTGGATTATGAAATTATATTTGTATTATCGATGTGTATGTTGCGAATGAAACCTGGTAGGTCTCCCTGGGTACTTAAATGAAATATAAAAGAGCTATGGTCAGGGATATGTTATGTTTATCTTCTTGTCAGGCATCTTGTAGTATATCAAATATGATTATTTATGAATTTGGTTTGATCAGGAACACAATTACTTATGGGACATGCGAATTCGTAAATAATATTATTGATTTGTCATTTGGATTTCAGTTTATTTATTGTTGTTTATGATGAGGTTCGGAGTTTAATTTTTTTATATAATAGATTGCTAATTTACGTTTCTTGTTTTTGTCGATCTGGTTGTATATTCTTTATAATGTAACTAGGGGAAAATTACCATACATCTTACATTATAGACAATATTTTTATTTTGAAATATTACATTTCATGTTGCGCAAAGCCAAAACGGAGCGGGTGGAGGTTGATCGTCATTGACAATTCCTAGTTAATCTGGTTCATGAGCCATTATAATTTGCTCATGCATTACAAGAATACATCCATCGATATTCAATCTAACACGTACAATATTTTTTATGAAAAAATATTAATGTTATTGTTTTTATCTGTATGACAATGTTGATATTAGTTACCTTAAAAAGGGTCTAATTTAGTGATTTATGAGATAATTCAGAAAACCGTTATTCACTAGCTTTTTTTCATGCAGATGAGATGATGAATATTCTCATGCGCTCTCATAAGGATTTTTTATATGACATACTTTATATGTAAGGGGACATTGATAACCGGGATAAAAACACAAAGGTAAATGAAGCATTACTGTTCCCCAAACTACTATGAATTATAAAGATTTAAATAGCCATACAAAAAATGCCATTCAATTAAATAGCGGACTATTCAATGGAACTATATTTGGAAACAAAAGATCTGAACTTGTCTCTGCTTCAGAATGAAAATACCCTCTGTTCACAAACTTCTATGACCCATTCTTGTCTATTGGGGTTTCTCTCGCGTGTTAATGATTTAAACACCTTTTGACGCTAAAGTATATGCATGATAATTCCGCATTTCACATTTCAGAATTTAGAAATTTTGAGATAAATTCGATTTCCTCTTAAAAGATTTAAAGCACAATCATACACCTGCTCCGAATTAAAGTCTAGATAAACTGTTCGTTTCATCAATTCTCTTCTCTCACTAATGCGAGAATCAAAACATCCTTAATTGATCCATTAAAATACATATCTGAAATAGTCTTGAATTAGATAGATTCTTGACATTTTTCGTGTTGTTTTTGTTCCTTTTTATAATTATACCTACATCACTATGTTTATATATCTATTATGTCTTTTTGCTCATTCTCACTTTTTCTCTCTCACTCTACACCCTCCATATATATATATCACTCGTTTCACCTCAAGCAACGCGGTTCCGCAGGAGGCTACATAAGAGAAGAGTGAAAGTTTAAGCAGGAGCGCGAAATGAATGACGAACCAGTTACAGCAGGTGTCAGAGAAAGGGAAAGAGAATGATGGGAATAAATTATGCAGACAGTTACGATGGTAGAGTAAGAAAGGAAAAGAACAAGATACATGAGTTGATGGGGAAAGGACAAGAGAAGAACTGGTGTCAAATGGATAAAAGATAGGAATTGACATTACATTTAAATTCTTAGTAATCGTAGCCATCAAAGAAGCAAGTATACGGAAGGGAATTCCACAGTCTGGAAGTGCAAGACAGGAAGCTGTTGGAGTAGTGGAGGCTGCATTTAGTTGATTTAGTTGATTTAACTGGAAAAGCTTGGGACCTTGTTGCCAGTCTGGTTGCTCGAGTAAATTCTTGTGGAGAAAGCATCAGTGATCTAAGCTCATCGGAGCAGAAGCCATGAAAATATTTGTAGAAGAGACAGAGGGAAGCCACATTTCGCCGGTGAGAAAGTGGCTGTGGTCGAGCATTCAGGGAGATTCGCTCTGACCATGCTGATAAGGAGTAGGAGAGACTGCCTGTAGTGGTTGAGAGATAGCAGCTTCGTTTTAGAAGCATTAAAATTTACAAGCCATTTCTTACCCCAGTCCACCACAAAGTAGAGGTACTTCTTGAGAACAGCAGAGAGGTTATCTTTGGCCGCCTCGCCACTTATATATATATAATAATGCATTCACAAAATTTCGAAGTATAACTCTGCTCAGCTAAGTGAGAAACTTCTTCGCATTCATTTTATTAAGACACTATCTCTTTCTCTATAGCAAGTCATTTATAGCAAAAACCTGCTTGTCAAAATGACTTTTTACCAGTAAAGCACTGAGGAAACAGTAATCTTGGCACTAAGCATTATCATAGCATATATATATATATATATATATATATATATATATATATATATATAGCAACCATTTCTAAATGTGACGTTTCGCTTTTATTAAAGTTTTGTCCTTCTTTTTAATAAATCTACAATAAAGGCTAAACCTGTGAAATATGCTAAATATAACATCAATCAACTAAGTAACAAATGTGATTTGTATTAAAGGGAAACACACAGGCACACGTGTGTGTGTGTCTGTATGTGTACGTGTATGTGGGGGTGTGGGGGTATTGTGACATATCGAATGCAATGGACGAGGGAAAATTTGTTTTTGCTTGGTTTCTTTATAGATTAATTATCATACATTATTTATAGTGATTATTTTCTGTGTGCTTACTGCATTTAATTTACTATATTTTTAAGTTGGTTCATTTTAGTCTTCTTTATTTATGTAACATCATATTTATTAATTTTGTGTTTTTTCTTAGACTGAAAAAATTGGTATTATCGTTTAAATAAAACCTATTA
The DNA here is from genome assembly GCA_037127315.1 of Ascarosepion bandense. Classification (NCBI taxonomy): domain Eukaryota; kingdom Metazoa; phylum Mollusca; class Cephalopoda; order Sepiida; family Sepiidae; genus Ascarosepion; species Ascarosepion bandense. Next base: position 419,122 of record JBBBDQ010000493.1, on the reverse strand, counting down.
TTTTTAAATCCCTATTACTAGTAATTCAGTCTTAGAAAAAGTGATGTACTCGTAGGTAGCGTAATTTGAATTTATTTCATTTATGGATTTCTAAATGAGTTATACTCTTTGTTTAAAGTTTATATTTTTCTGGAAAAGTGGTTACTGCATTGGAGGTTGGTAATATCCTCTAGGTTACGAGGATTGACATACACCTGCTGAAAGCGGGAGGGCGCAACAGTCGAAACGTTGTGTAAACAACAACGAAGATTAAGAAAATAGGCAGCATATAAATATTGCAAATTAGACTAATTAAACTTTGCTTACTTACAAATGTCTTCTGTAGTTGAGCGGATTAAAAACCTCTCTGGAATACTCAGTGTTATCTGCTAGACAGTTCAAAAGAAAAAATATATATAGTTATTCGCAGACAGATCTGTTTCGTTGTACCACAGCCGATTGCTCCAAACCACGATTGAAACCAGACTGATTGGCGTCAGTCGCCAACTCTATCTCTGAGCTATGTGCACTTGGTAGAAGTATGACTTTAGCGTTTTATGTACAATGAATACAGACGACAGCAGATGAGAGTGTTCGAATTCATTACTGAATAAACGACGTGTAGATGCGTGAGTAGCTATTATTTTTAAAGCTTACTATTCCTCTGTTGTGTTCAATCGGGATGTGAGAGCGTAAATATATGTATATATATATATATATATACATATTTTTACATCGAGCCCTTCACCTTGATCAATTTTAATATTAATAAAATTAATATTAATATATTTGCTCATGTTTTTTAGATTTAATATATACACACACACACACACACACACACACACACACACACACACACACACATATATATATATATATATATATATATATATATGTAAATGACTGATATTACGCAACTCTGGTTTCTACCATCTGGTGTCTTCGGGCGATTTACAATAACTGATTCTACCGTTTATTTTTAAGAACGCTCACATAGAGATGATATTTATGAACAAATTATTTGCCTGAAAGAACAGAAATTACGAATAAGTTTAACCATAACAAAAAAATACCTATTAGTAACATAAAACCGTGGATAAAAACGTTATAACTTCTAATTTTGCAAATTGAATGTTAAAAAAAATTGCAATATGATAATAATAATAATGATTTACTAAGTATCGGGCACTCTTATTAAAGTAAATTCCTACAAACAGTAGACTGTCAACTATTTAGTTTGTACTACTTCTAACCTATATATATATATATATATATATATATATATGTGTGTGTGTGTGTGTGTGTGTGTGTGTGTGTGTGTGTGTGTGTAATCACCACATATTATACTCGGAGTTACAACGAATTTAGCAATGTATTTCTGCTGATACCTTCATGCCAATGTACACTGAATGAAGTATAAAATTAATAAATGTCTTCCTTTCATGAATATTGATCCAGAAGAGGTTACAACCCTCGAACAAAGTGCAAATACATTAAGACATTGGTCGAACAAGTTGCCATAGTGACGCCTGTAGTCGCCATTCTTTAAGGGTTAGTAACTTAGAGGGAAGGATTTGTGGAAACAGGCGAGATGAGAAACGGTATTTCCTCAACTGCAATTATGTCTTGTCATAGAAACGAGCATTTTCTTTTTCATTTCCTTTTTTTAATCTAACCTTTATCCTATTCTTCTCTCCCTTTTGTTGTTCTTTACGGTTTACTTTCTTCTTTTTTTTTTTTACCTCAATATCTTATTTTTCTTTCTTTAATTTTATCTCTTATGGTTATTATTAGTTTTTCATCTTTTTATCTCTATTTCTCTCTATTTCCTCTAAGTTTACAGTCGTTATTTTGTTCATTCGACCTAATTTTTCTTACTTTTTTAAATTCTTACACATCAATTGCTCCCTTCAATTATTCCGTATTATATTTCTCTTTTTGTATATATAATATTTGGACATATATTATTGCGCTGGTAATAAACATGTGAAGTGTGTCAGAAAACCTAGAGGAATCACTCCGGTCAGACCCATCTCTTGAGAAGCCACGAGAAAGCGAACATAATTTACAAAACCGGTCAGGTCATTTACAGAACAAATTGCTCTACTAGAACTGCATTGCGAGTCATTTGCTGGCTTCAAGAGCAATTGTCGTTAACACGAGAACTGAAACCGTAAATCAAACTTGTCAGTGAGACAATATCAATTAATTTGGTAAACATGCAGAAGTAATACGGCGTTATATCACGAATAAAAATTAATTTATTAAAAATTAATTCGGCATGATATCTATTTGTATACAATCTACGATTTTTGTTTATGTTTTGGCGTAAACTCCAAAAAAGACACCATTATAAAGGTTTTTCTTTACGTAGTCGTGTCTTATGATATACTAGTTCTTAACTCTGTAATCCTAGCATTGGAAGAAAATCTTTTTTTTTCTAGTGTTTAAATGAATTTACGATAAACTTCTAATCTAAATAGAGCGAGTTCATAAACTCGTGAAGTAACCTACAGAAATAGATATTTCTTGTACATATTTCTCGCTATTTACTCTACATTCTGCTAACATTTTTTTACTCGTGAAATTACTGCCGGTATAGTATATTACCTACCTCTTTATCCGGTTTAAATGTGTCCTATCGCAGTAAGAGTATATTTATAGATATAAGTATTTGGCTACTTATTGAAAATTTTTCCCTAACCCTAAACTGAACTTTAACCCTGCCCTAACCTTAATCCTAAATGCTAACCCTAACCCTTACCAGACAGTTAGAATCTTTCTTTATAATACGCTTTTTAAGTTAGGATATTCCAGTGACAGAATTGTATACGCTATATTCAAAACATAGGCCACATACTATTCCGGTGACAGAATTTCATACGCTACATTCAAAAGGTAGACCACATACTATACCAGTGACAGAATTTCATAGGTCACATTTAATTACATGTAGATCACATACTATATCGTCGCCATTAAACTTTATCCATCTATTTTTATTTAATTTTCCTTTCTTTTTATATTATTTCACATTGTCTGCATCCTTCAATTGTTCGTTATTAATTCTATTTTTTCTTTTTGCAACTGATCGTTTACATTCTCTTTTTATTCCATCATTTAAGTTTACGTCTTCGTTTTCAAATTTTTATTTCAAAACATGTGTTTCCTGTTTTTTCCAGAAACCTGTCCTTACTCTTTTTAATATAAAAATGTCTTTCGCTTAGTTCCCAATTCATCATCTACTTTCTTATAGAACTATATTTTCGTGTTGCACTAATTTTATATTCGCCTCAATGATCAACAGAAATTTCAAACACCAACTGTCATACTATAACAACGACCACCTTTTTACAGAAATACCTGAGATATTTCTCTGCCATGCTTAATATCAAAACACATTGTTGACAAAAGAGTTGTGTTGGAAATTTAGCTGTTACATTTCTACTGTCCAATAAGTAAAAAAATCTTTTTTCTTAGTTCATATATATGTTCATATTTTAATTTCAACCATTGTTCGCTTAATTCAAAGCATACTTATCTGGTCATTATTGGCTGCTGTCACCTTATGTAGATATACATTTAAGCACACGCTGGTGACATTGATATAAATATTCTTGAAATTCGGTTCATGACAGAGTTTTGGCAGTATATGTTGCTGGACCTCAAGGATATTCAGCAAATTTATTTAATTTCAAGACATTGTTTTTCATTTCGGAGAGAGTTAAAAATCAGAATATTTTTAAAATCAAAATTCAGATATTTTTATAAGTGATTCTAAGAATTTATATTAAACGTTTCACAATGCTTTTACAATGAGTTATACTAATCTTAAACTGAGGAGAAAAACTGAATAGAAAAGGAAAAATTAGACAAGAAAGGAAGATTTAATTTTCCTCTTGTAATTATGACAGGTACGGAATGAATAAATCATTACATATGGTTTTCTTCAGAACACCAGTCTTAACATTTAGTTTAAGAAGCTGCTTTCATCATAAACGTGTAAATATTGCAAAAATGTATCAACTGGTTCTTAAAGAAACGTCAAATTTATTTAAACGAAAAATGAACAGCTAATAAAAATCAAAACGATAAAAATCTGTTTACTTAATAATGAAAACTGTATCAGTCATGATTTTATTTTTGCTTGCAAAGTCTATGGACATATTAATATGAAACACCGTTTCGCGTGAGATTAACAAAGTTAAGCAAAGTTGATTCCGGTCAGTACCTAGATGTATGACCGCTTCGGAATGCCAGATGCTGTAAGCTTCGATGTAAAGAACGGGTAATTAATAATGGCTCAAAATTGTCAATTGGAGAGCTGAATTCTAATTCTCGAAGGGTTCATTAAATCCACTTACGCGCAAATACTCTTGAGAAAAGTATGATTCCACCTCCTGAATTTTGGGTTAATTAGTATATCTTTGCGGAAACAATTACCAATTTCATACGTCTCCAATCGCTACAATCTTAACCTGTTCAAGTCTAAGATTACCTGTTATATTGCCCACATATCACATATTATCTGCTTCTTATTTTGTAACGCTCTCGGCCGAATCGTCTTCAGGGTGAACATTATTGAAAAGATTTTTTTAAACTTTTGTCACTAAACGATGATTATTTCCAAAAACAAAATTCTTACAATCTAAAATAATTTATGGCTTTAAGTAACCGGCAAAAGGTTGATATACCATCAAAAGCAGTTGCTAAGCAGCAAATAAGCTACTTATTTCAAAATTATCGAAATAGTTTTCTACGTAGTATTGATTTTCTATCGTAGTTTGTTTTCTGTTCGTAACCTTTTTTATTTTATCCTTCTTTCTATTTTTTCTAAGTTTCTATTCGTTATTTTGTTCATTCGCCCTAATTTTTCTCATTTATTTAAATATTTTGACGCAACAACTGCCCCCTTCAATTATTCAGCATTATATATTTCTTTTTGGATACATAGTATTTGAGTAAATATTATTGCGCTGGTAATAAACATGTGAGGTGTGTCAGAACACGTAGAGAAATCACTCCGGTCTTGCCCGTCCCTTGATAAACCACGGGAAAGGGGAACATAATAATTTTGACAAACGAACTCTTGTATCGGTTATGACTGTCTCTATCTATCAATCTTTCTAGGTTATTCAGTAGGTATTTTTTTAAAATTATTTATTTACAAGCGCACGCACATACACACACACACACACACACACACACACACGCACACACACGCACACACGCACGATTCAAGGAAATGTACCCAGTGTAGAAAACCCAACCTCGTATCCTAAAGGTGAATAAAATCTCAGACTCATAAATAAAAGCCACATCTAAAAAAAAATTAGCATCGGAAATGAACTTCCAATTCAAATTTTAATATCAAATTGATAAATTAATAATAATATAAAATATATACACTTATATGTACATTAATGATCTATTTCTGTCGGTTACTTCACAAGTTCATGACTGTATTTACTGCAGAAATTCATCGTAAATCGATTCTACTTTGTAAAAAATTTTCTACCGATGCTAGGGTTACATGTAAAATATATTCCAGAGCTAGGAAGTCCTAGTACCTCACTAGAGCCGACTTTATCTAAATAATACCTTTAGAATCGTGTATTTGAAGTTTTGCCAAATATATTTATATATATATATATATATTTATATAAGACATGTAAAATCTCTTTAACGATGTTGAACATCTAATCATTTTATTTAAAGAAATACCTGGACATAGCCGCTCACATGCAGCCTTCCATAATAATAGCGACACACACCCTCCTATGCAGCCTGACGCTTTTTAGTACGTTTTAGCGTATATACACCTAAGACACAAGAGAAAATAATGTCAGGTTTGGGTTCCAAGAAGTTTGAGGTCCTTAATCAAATAAATCAGCTGATTTTTCTAAATATGAACCAAGCCTAGATCCTAAAATTTAGAAGGTTAGTCTGATCCCCGAGGTGATGTGTTGATGAAGGAGGCATGTAAAAATGGTGAATCGGCTTGAAGAATAAAAATAGAAATAGGAGGTAAAGAACATATATCTAAATAGAAAGACATTAGTTAAATAAAGAAAATCAATAAAATTGTAAAAGAAAAGTTAAAAGAAAAATTAAAAAAAGAAAATATAGACTAATAAAAAAATAGGTCCCATGAAAACCTCATAAATATACCGTACAGAAAATACTCTTGCCTGCAAAAACTTCCCAAATAAATAGTTTAATAGAAAACAGATAAAATAGGAAGAAAGATAAAAAATTGAATTTTCTAAAAAAAAAATGCGAAAAATAAAGACAGAAGCGAAAACGGGAAAAAGAAACAGGAAACGTGCCTCTCAGGTTTAATGTATATGGCATCCAAATGCGAAAAGAAATTTATAAAAAAAGAATTAAAATAAGAAATGAAAGATACATCGACTAAAATAGAAAAGTAAATTATAAATAAAAAATATATATAGTGAAAATAGAATGAAAAGTTAAGGAAAACTCAAATGAAAGAAAAACAGAAAAAAAATTGTTAAATACAATGAAAATATGTTAGATTTTAGGACGATATTTATAAAGATTATTGTTTCATGCTTTATAATAAATTCTAAATGACAGATTTAAATTAATAATTTCTTCCATTATTGAATTTTCAGGACATGTAAATTATTGTCTTATTTAGTCAGACGATTGTCCGAACATTGACAAAATCAGTTTTTGCTAAAAAATTGACATATTCATCGATAAAGAACCTATTGTATAAGACTGAATGTGCGTGTGGCGTAATGGATAATGGCTCGGAGTTGTTAATCGGAGAGCCGAGTTTCAATTCCATTTGGGTTCATTATATCCCCTTACGCGCAAATACCTTTAAAAAAGTATGAATCCACACCTTCCCCATCATCTATAGATTAATTAGTAAGATTTGTATCGATAGTATCGCTATTATCTAAAATAGAATGCATAAAATAGTTAGATTTTGATATTAAGTAACCCATAGAGGTTAATATGCAGCTAACTAACTAACTATATAGTTCCTTGACGAGCCGTTAGGCGAAACCCTGGTCGGTTGTTGACTCTTGCTTAGATTTTCTGTCTTTGTTTGCTCTACTTTGGTATTGAGCGCTTTAGTGTTAGAGTTTTTTTTTTCTTTCTTACGAGTGCTTGACTTTTTGTTCATGTACTTCGTTTGTTTCTATTTTTGCTTCCCTTATTTTCCCTCCGAGTTTATTCTCGGTGGGTTATACAAGATGATTTAAATTATAGCTTGATTTATACTAGTTTTACTATTGGTATTGTTGTTACTATAGTTAATATTATATATATATATATTTTTTATAAGCGTTTCACCCCGAGCAAGGCATGTCACTGCCACTACTGTGCAGAAGGCTACGTAGAGTGGAGAAAGGCTGATTAAATATAGGAAATGATGGTGGGTGATAGGCGGGTAAGGATACCGAGAATGAGGGTTGGGTAGATGAGAGTGTTGTGAGAATAGTTGGGAGTTAGTGTGATAGGAGGTGTCTATTGACCCTACATTTAAACACCTGGAGATTGTAACTGTCGGGAAAGCAGTATATATATATATATATATATATATATATATATATATATAAGTCTGTGTGTGTGTGTGTGTGTGTGTGTGTGTGTGTGTGTGTGTGTGTACATTACAGCTTGGCGAAATTGTAGAGATTTATTCAATGAATATTTATTCTACCTTAATGCGGCTTCAGAAGTGAGTACATGACCAAAAGAAGTAGTTCGTTTCTATGCTGGCCACTGCTTCACCGATGAATCATTTCAATGATTACTTACTATGGTGGGACAGCATTTACCAAAGTCCGAGACGTCGTAGCTCAAGGTGTATAAATACAGGGAACTTGTGACATAATCGTGAAAATTTTCGGTCTGTCAATCTCGGAATTCTTTGGTCGTGAGCAACGGAGCATAGTGCCGCTGGAACACATGAGTGTACCCTCTCGATCTCGGGTTTAACCATCGTGTCCCCTACTGTGATGTAAACACTTGCATTAAACTTGAGGCTATGCGGTAAAAAGCAAAGCGCCACGAGACATCGTAATATTAGTTAATACGCATTTCAGATGTGGACATCAATGAAATCACCTGATAAGTCTCTTGTAACTAAAAATCACCTAATTGCCGCTGTTTGCGGCTGGTACGCCAGTTCATATTCAGTATCAGATTGAAAATTGACTCGTAATGATATCGTATGAAAAAGAAGTGGAAATGAAAACAAACCCGGCTTAATTTTACTTTAGGTTTTTATTTATATTTACCCTCCTTCAAATCGGTTCTCAAATACCTGAATCACTAGGTATGTATCTGGTAAAACAATTTAGAAAACTTTAATTTTACACGTTTCGACGATGAACCGTTGTCATCAGAAAAAACTCTTCATACCGTAATATTTTTTCTTCGGTGCAAAATATTAGATCAAAATGTTTACAATTTGTTTAATATATGTTTTATTACATACGACTCTTCTCCTAATTTATTTACCTATCTATATATGAATGTATGTTGTGATGCAGTGGATATTGGCTCGGAACGAGAAATTGGGGAGCCAAGTTCGAATTCCAGTTGAATTTGCTGTATTCACATACGCGCAAATACCTTTGCGAAAAGTATTAATTCATATTTTCTCACTCCAGCTATGGGTTAAATAGCATAACAGATTGGATTCTATAGCTTTGGTAAGCAGCCAGTCTACCAAAGAAAGTAATGGCAGCCTACTGCGGGAAAATCTTCTACCCAGTTTCATGACATGATCACCTAAGTGTGTATAACTGATCTATATATGGACACATTGAATTAAAGTTTTAAACGTCATATCAATTTTTATTAAAGTTATTGACAACCTGTTTTTCTCAGTTTTAACAGCAGAGACACAACATTTAAGATTAATTCCTTTCCTTTTTGTCGCGGTCGTGTCCTTCATTGCCCATTGATTGATAATTGACTGGGAAAATGCAGAATGCGAATGAAATCTTTTACTGTATCGATTCAATAAGAACAAGTAATGATTTCATACGAGAACAAATATCGATTTCTACTAAGAGTTTTTTTCCTCCACGAAATAACTTCTCAGTGAGAGTTAATAAATGTTGCATTCGCGTTCTTGCAGACTCGACAAATGATAAATGCTACCCTATTTCGGTGTTTTCATGTCATGTCGTTATCAAATGTTCCAGTCTTCCACTTATCTCTGTACCCTGATCAGCAGTTATAAGTAATAAAATAGTATTTTTAAGCAAGAACTGATGCATTAACCTTAAAGTCTGTTATTTGCAAAAAAATCTCTACTAAAAAAATCATTTATACAATTTAAACAAAACATAACATACATAGCAATAAAACCTTTTACTAAATGTCTGTGCCAAACAAGGGTAAATGTCTAGGTTAAACAAAAGTACGTGTCTAAGTTAAACAGATGTAATGTCTGGGTTAAATAAGAGAACATGTCTGTGTTAAACGAGAATATATGCCTGGTTAAATAAGAGTACCTTTTCTGGTTTAACAAAATTATTAGTGTGGTTTAAACAAGAGTACATGTTTGCGTTAAACAAAAGTGATTTTATTTAAAGAGTATATATTGTTACATGTCTATTGTAAACAAAAAGACGTGTTTGGCGTAAACAAGTATATATTTCTGGGTTAAACCAGAGTACATGTGTAGATTAACCAAAAGTAAATATCTGGGATAAACAAGAGAACATATCTGCGTTAAATGACAGTACATTTGGATAATGGTTAATCTACTTTGTCCAGGTAAGTTCATGATTGACCTCAATGCGTCTGACGGAGAACGAGAATATTCTCACTGAGGAAGCATTTTCAAAAACATTTTATGTACCTACTACAACGAAAATTTTGATAAGCTGTATCACCTTCTGAAATATGCCTCAGCACATGTTTTCGAGTATTTCACAGATACCTTAACATGAGGTTTTAACAATCCTGAATAGGATCTACATAAAATAGATCTAGACACTTACTGGATTCTGATGCAATTGACGGATTCTATCAAGCCTTAATAAAACTAAGTGAGTACTTTTCATTTTTTCGGTATTAGCCTACAGGTCTCAAAATATTTACCTGCTCTCCGACGTGCATCAGGAATGTTCGCACACGTTGCTCATTGAATACCATCGTTTTCAGACAAAATCAACCCTCTAACAACAGTATCAAAATTACTGTTATATTCCATGGCAGAGGAAGCATTTAACGTATTAAAGAGTGGCATAGTGAAAGCAGCCATTACTACGCGCAATCATACCCTACCTCCTGTAGTACAGACAGATGACTCAGAAAGCTTCATAGCCTCCTGTTTAAGAGGGCTGGAGAGGCCCACAGCCTTTTTCTGCAGAGCTGTCTAAACCTGAACGTAAACATTCTTCTATTGTCAAATTGTTATGAACATGGAGACATTATTTGATTAGCTTCCCTATTCACTAGAGAATCTGAAAGAGATTACCAACTCATGTAAGACCGTCATGTTCTACCGTTCTAACACCAGCAATTTCATATATACCACACTACCCTACGAAAAAGTCACATTAAATATTAAGGGTTCATATTTGTCAGAAACTAGCAGCAAATACATGTTGGCAATAACTGACGAGTATAAGCGGTTTCCTTTCGTGATAATGTCCATATATATATCCTCTACAATAGTCACACAAGTACTTAGCTCAGTTTTTATCCCTTCGAATTTCCAACGTATATTTATTCGGACAGAGGGTTTTGATTTATGACCGAAAAGGTATGGGGATTCGTACAACAGCAAGTAGTTTCAAGTAGAACGACACCATATAACCCTCAAGGCAAAGGCCAGTGTAAAAGGCATAATTAAATGATCTAAAAAACTGTTAAATCGGTAGCTGCTGATAAAGGGATAGCGGTAAAAATTACTACCAGAGACCCTGAGTTTTATTAGAACCCTTCTATGCACAGGGCTTCTGTGGTGGTGCATTCTAGCTACCTCGACAAATGTCTAATTAAGAGATTTGATGTAGGGCTCTTAGGTTGTTCAAGATTCCATTGTATTATTTATTCGGGTCACAGGCTCGTCCGGCTTCGTGTAAACTTATATAAATGTAAGGTTAGGATATTTGGCTACTGAAAATTGAACGCATCATTATTTGTTAAGCGAGATTTACAGAACCAGTTGCTACTAACGCTACAGAGGAAATTGACTGAGGCTGTAGTAAGAAATAAATGGTAAAATATATTATGATTGAAAGTTAATTTTTTTAGTCGCAATCAAGGTAATTTAGCAGCAAAAACGGCATGCGAAACAAATGTTAATCGGGCGATTAAATCCCGTAATAAGGAAGTAGGTTTAGCTCGGGCGAAGTTGGCCTACTTGCTTATCAAAATTTTATTGTTAAAGGTAAGTTTAAAAGAATGTCTCCTGAGGCAATGAATGTGGCTACTGCCCTTAGCGCAGAGGAAGTTAAAAATGTATCCAATACGCATATCGCGTGCGTCATATTTCCAAACGCGGGCATAAGTAGGCTTTCCGTGACTACTTTCAGGATCAGTTTAACGGGGAGCCTGGTCTGAGCCCTACTAGGTTCAATTCCTATTTGGCAGATTTTTCCTGCCTCGAGGATGCTGAAACAGCTGGGTGAGATAATCCTGTTAAAGAAACGTTGTGTTCTTTCGTAATTTTTGTCATGTCTGAATGAGTTTTTATGTGTGTGTTTCTTTGGTTGAATGACTGATTTTTAATTCATATTAGGTCCTCATTAATTTTGTTCTGTTAACTGATAATTATTTCTCAATTAAGGATTATGGAGGTTATATTACTAACACCATTTTGTTTACTTTATTCTATATATATTATTATGCATATTGTGAATATCAATTAGGGCTTTAATGTTTTATTGTTGTGATTCTATTCGCCCCCAACAGATATATGCGGACTATTTAGGACTTCATAGAGACTCTGGTAATTCTAGTAAAAATAGTAAGTAAGAATATGGTATTGTGGTGCAAGGAATATTGTATAGTTTATTTGGGTCAATAATTTTGACTAGTTAAGTTTAAGGTAAAAGAAATGATGACCAGCCTTCCAGCACTTTTGGACTTTTGTCACAGTTTTTGTATTTTTACAACAATGAATATTAGTTCATTAAAGCTTACATTTAAGCCAATCGGAATTGTCTCTAACAATTCTACTACAGTGCGTATTTTTAATAGACTCTTTATTTTTAAGCCAATGCGTGTATCTGTCTATATATTGGATCCTTTACTCTTTGTTATATTAGTTGCATGTAAATAAATATTTAGGATATTTTAAAATTTTTTCATCAGTTTATTTTTATACTGAAACTTATTCGTTCATTCCCATATGAAATTTAATTTACTTTCAACCAATCAAACGAAATTTAGATATTTTCATAATTTCATATTTAAAATGGAATTTATTTACCAAAGGAGTTTGATCAATCCCATCTTTTGATATTGTAATTATTGGCATAATTCACGCACGTATGTCATCGATATATTTTGTTGAATACAAAGCCATAAATATAAAACATACGATCTGAATTCTTACCGGGAGAGGCATTGGTGGTTTGTAAGATACGCTTATTCAATATTACTTTATTGTAAATATATTACAAAGTTTGTATATCGTTTTGATTGAGTTTCAAAAATTATACTTAGATATTTATAATATGCTTTTTAACTGCATAGGCAACATTTTATTCCACTACATATCGCTATTTTTCAGGAAACGTCATGATTATATTCCCCCCCCCCCCAAAAAAAAAATGGATATCTTTCTGGGTGGTGAACTGATATAAGTGGTTTCTACAGCCTTTCATAAATTTGAAATTCTTTCCCAAAAGAAGAATACGCTAGGGATTGAAAGAAGTGGCAATCAGAATGTGCAATGTCACGTGTGTTCGGCCGTTGTAGAAAGACATGCCAGCAAAACTGTACCATTTGCGGTATGTGTTGCAATGAACCGTGGGGTTTAGTGTTGACCTATTGAAAGATTCTTCCAATTGGGAAATACGTTTTATCGATTGCTGAGTTCAACCGGTTCGATTCGAAACAATTTTTCTAAATTCAAAGTCTGATTTTTACAGAATAATCTAATACATTCCAGTGGCTTCAGATACGAAGCATTACGTACTTCTGAATTAGACAGGCTTTTGAAGATCGTTTTGTTTTCCCCGGGATTTTATTCAATCCACCTTGTTGTAACAAATACATTCAGATATAGTTCCTTTAACAAATGAGTCAAGCTTGTTGGGTTTGTGTAGATAATTGTACATCATTATTTCCGTTATAATTTTCGGTGACTTTAATGTTCACTATGACACGTGACTGAAATATTCTCAGTGTACTGATGTTGCCGATATTCAATTTTTTCAGTTACCCAATCCCTTACTCAAATTGTGGACTTCCCTACTTTTCTTCTTTACAGAACTGAGTGACAGGCTTCTCTGCTTTATTGATTTCTTACTTGGTTTGAAAGAAAAACACATGTTGAAGAGGCCTCACTTGTAAATGCTAGTGACATTTGTCCCAATATTTTTAGTTTAGTAAAGCATTAAATATGTTTAATCATAATAATCATAATAGTCAAATATATTGTTGTAACTGTAATCTACGAGTTATTTTGTTCCTAAATGCCACATGGTATTGCATTAGAGAGAACATTGTTTCCACTCCTTCCTCTTGGCTTGTAATTTTTGTCTGACGACAACCTTATATTTTTCTAATAAAATTTCAAGCTCTTTTGATATAAGATAACAGACACTTATGCATTTAGATATCATGAACACTAACAACAAATCGTATCACTTATTTCTGTGAATTGAATTTTTTCTTTACTTTTTTTACAAGCTGTCACTAAAGGTTTGAAACATTGTGGTTTCACAAACAAGAGAACAATCCTTGATTTCTTTAACATTGTTTGAAAAAAATATTTACTATTTTTTTCGTCTGGCGTTTATATTTTCCTCGAGTGTACTGGAAATTGCCAGAAAAGAAGATTGATTTTCTTTAATTAGAAGAACAAGAATTAATATTAAAAAAGACGAAATTAAAAAAAACTGTGAAAGCGAAGGAATTAAATCAATGGCATTCTTGTTTTTGTGTTATATTTTTATTGTTATCTTTAGAGCGACAAAATTAATAAAAGAAAAGAGTTTCTAAGTAATGCGTATCTCACTTTTTCTACTCTCTCTCTCTCTCTCTCTCTCTCTCTCTCTTTATCTCTATATATAGAAGGTGTCCCTAAAGTTCGTGTGCACTATAAAAAAATTATAACTTTTTTGTATCTACGATAGAAATAATTTGTAAAAATCATTTTAAAGAAGTAAATCTCTATTTTTTAAGGTTTAAGGTTTTATTGTAATTTTATTTCCACATGTACTCCATCATTGGCAATACAAAGAGTAATACAATTTTGCAAATCGCTATCTACTGTCCTCCTGATTACTCCTTTCTCTTCACTTTTCTTATTAATGTTTCTGTTTCTAATTCTTCCACACCCCGTAACCATATTTGTCTTAGTGACTTTGCTGTCTTGAATGAGGTGAAACCCATCATACACACACACACACACACACACACACACACACACACACACACACACACACACACACATATATGTGTGTGTGTGTGTGTGTGTGTGTGTGTATATATATATATACTACATATATATATATATAGTATCAGAACGGTGTCTTTACAAAATTTCGAAGTCGCTATAAATCTGCACAGTTAAAGAGACAAACACTTAGTATTTATCAACGCTTTATCTACACCCCGGTATCGATCACTTTACGATAAAAACCTGCTTACCAAAATACATTTTATCAATGCAATGACTGAAATCAATAACCTTATGCTAAACATTATCACAATACATACTATATATATATATATATATATATATATATATATATATGACTCTGTGTTTGCGTGCGTGTGTGTGTGTTCGAAGGTTCTAAAAGGTTCTCAGCTAGAAGTCCTTCCAATTCTTTAACCAAATAATCAAACATAATATTTTATTTCCTAAGAATGGACAGTCGTTAGGAATTTGGTGCCGAATTAATGTTCTATTAGATCTACCAGTGCTGGGTATTTTCGGAATATATAATATGAAATCAATGTCGATTAACGTGCATTGACTACAAACAGCCTGTAGTACTACACAGCGAATGTGAATGTTATTGATTGTGGCTTATTTTCTTTTATAGACAAAGCTTTCCAATATTTGTAATCTTTTTTAATTTGACTTTAAAATGATAGATAGATAGATAGATAGATAGATAGATAGATAGATAGATAGATAGATAGATAGATAAAACGTATGTTGAGGAAGTCTTCATTTCAGTCAGTTAGTTAAAGTGCCATACGTGACACCCGCTTGGGCGATCATGTCTCGAAAGAGACATGACTGACTGGGGAGGAGATTATCCCGCAGTAGGATGCCATGGCTTTCTGCGGTAGACTGGTTGCCGACCAAGGCTATAGAACCCAATCTGTCCTGTTATTTGACCCATAACTGGAAGGAACAGACGGATTAATACCTTTCCCAAGGGTATTTACGCGTAAGTGAATAAAATGGATTCAACTGGAATTCGAACTCGGCTCCCCGATTTAATCGTTCCGAGCCGATATCCACTGTACCACAAAAAACTCCAAATAGATTACAAATATTGGAAGCCGTTGGTAGATGTTATTTCAGCATTTATCTTTACACATCTTTTCTTAATTCGACTTTCGTTTCTACTTGAATCCCTTTTTATATTCATACCAGTCCTCAAATTTAATTTCGTTTTGCACTTTAGCGTTAGTTTTTACTTTTTATAAAAGAAAATCATAGATTACGAAAAAATAATGTCAAATATGAGCATGAAAACTTTGGTAGTCAAATACTTTGAAAATCAGTATTCTAACATCTGTGCTGTTTTTTCTCGCTAATTGTAACATTGTTGAATCTAAGTAACACTCTGAGCTTTAAACGACATGAGAGAAATCAAGGTTAATCTGAAAAAGAAGACTGTATTTAATGCAGTCATCGACTTGGTGTGGACATACATGAATCGAAAATCAGTGTTCGATATCATACATTTTAAATTGGTCCACTTTGTCTCACGACCATATGTGTTAATTACTCAAACGTGTAAATCACTATCTTTAAAAAATTCTTACAATCAAAAACTATTATCTGGCTTTCAATAACTTGCTAAACGTTGATAAACCGTAAAATTGACATCAATCTGAATATCAACGTCAGTTCTTTTCTTTAATTTTTTTTGTAAGGAACTGCTTCAACCTCTTTAGTTCGTTGTCAATTTTTATCTTTCTCTTCCACTCATGTGTCTGTGTTTTTTGATTTATTGCTTTATCTCCATAAGAATATATGCATTTCATTTTCTTTCTCATATTGTTCGCCTATTTATTTCTTGTTTTTTTTTTACTGCAATGCTATTTACATCTCTTTCTGAAATTCTATTTTTTCTCAGTTTTTCACATTTGTTTTCTGAGTTTACGTTTCGCTGTCGCTTGCCACATTTTCATTTTCTCGTTATTGAATGCTTTAATCAGCATTTCAATAAGTGCCATGAATTCAAAGACGAAAGTTTAAAAAAGGCTATAGTTAAATTTAAACAATTAGTTTTTACAGTTCACTGGAAAGGTTTGGAATCTCTGCTTTGATGAATTAATTTTTTTCCAGTATTCATTCTTTTATCGTTAACTTTTTACAAAATGTCATTACATTGGAGACGTTTTGATTCTGAATTTCTAAGTGTCTTAAAAACAAACATTTTTTTTCCATTTGTTTATATGTTTTCTTTCATTCATCAATGAGTCCTGATCATTCATTTGTCCTTCGGTGGACTAATGCAGTTTTTGACAGTTAATAAAACTCGGATAAAACAAATATGGCTAAGAAATTTGATTTGTTCTAAGCTTCCACATATTTAAATTCAGTTTTGTAAATTAATCAAATTCCGAAATGATGACATTTATATGGACATAAATTTTATGCCCAACTGCAGGTGGTAAATATTAACAACTATGTCGGCCGAGACAAACGTGAAAAGATATTTGCTTGGCACACAAGTGTAGTGCAAAACTTGGGCTTGAATTTACTAGCACAAAAATTGGCCTTATAAGATGATAATTTAAAATAACTGTGTTGTGTCGTGGCTCGTACCATGTGACATCCGGTCGGCCGGATGTATAAAAGACAATGTGCGCTTAGCACGGGGGGGTGTCATTATCACTGACGTCAGGAAGTTACAACTACTACTGCAAGAGACTGAAAATATTGTATATACATCTTGGTTGTACCACTCTGTTAATAAAGTAATTTAGCTACATTTCTCGGTGTATCTCTTCATTCCACGATACAATAAATTGTATCCCTTTCTCAGGTTGTATTTTCTTCAGCGATTCAAATAATGAAAGTAAAATTTAAAAAAAAATTAAAACATTGTTAAAGCAAAATATACATTAACTGTTTTTCAAACTCTGTTGACTTTATAAAACATAGCATTATTAAATTTAATTATTTAAAATCTAGATTAGAGTTTTATTTCACATTTTTAATAGAAGTTTCGGTTCAATTCTTATTTTAGTCTTCTTTTAAGTCATCACAATTCCTATTTTATCGTATTTCACATTTATGATCAATTTAAAATGTATTCATACAAGGAATCATTGATTTATACGCATAATATAGTGAAAAGTAACATTCTAAGTTAGATTTATCACCAAGATTATGAGATCAGTATTAACATCGTTTTGCTATCGAACATATGTTATTAGTTATGTAATCAATTACAAGATGGAATACGATGTTGTTAGCAAAAGGAACAGCTAAACATGAAAATTACAAATATCTTTAGGAATAGAGAAAAAGTACTGAAGTATTACGTAATATCAATCATCCTATAATCCAGTTGAATGTTGGAAATTTAGTTCTACAGAAAGATGCCGAGAATACCATGGACTGGATATGTAAGAAACGACGACGTTTTAGAGAAAAAAGAACACTTACACATAACATCAAAAATTAAAGAGGTGAAATTACATAATAAAGAGAGAAGGCGCAGAGAATTTGACACATACATGTACACATTGAGGGCAAGGAGGACAGAGGAATAACCTACCTAGTGAGCTTGAGTAAATGAATGGATGCTCAGTGTTTAGGAGAGATAAAAAAGACGTAAAATTAATAAAGAGCTACAAAATACAGGAAGTTGTGGAGAGTCACGATCCCGGATACCTTGCAGAGACACAGCATATAAAAGAAGTAAAACGTTAATAGTAGAATTAGTCGTTTTCCTATAAGAAACATTCAGTATTGATTTACTGAACTGTTAACCTTAGTATCGGTTGAAATTAATAAAACATGAAACTGGTTTTATGATAATAAGATAATATCCAGTGCATTGCTATAGAAGAAAAATAATTTCCAATGCATTCCCATAATAGAATCATTTACAATGCATTCCCATAATAGAATCATTTACAATGCATTCCTAATACACTATTTTCATTATTTAAACTATTGGTATAGTCACCAGAACTAACCAACATCTATCAAATTTCGTGTGGATATAGATGTGGGTTAGTTCCAGTGACTTGACCCAAAGAGATATGTGTTCAATACAAGGCTAATGCCGTGGTGATCAAGTGACTTGGAGAATCCGGTTAGAGGGAGATAACTACCAAAGGAGGTATCGCACAAGGAATAAAAATGATATATTCCAGTGGTCGTAATAAAAGTTTCAGTTCGAAGTTCCTAGTACTTGAAGAAGGCCAGAGCGTACAACGGTCGAAACGTCGTACAAATGACAACAAAGATGAGAGGGCAATACTCCGAATAATGTAAATACTACCTCATCTCAGTAATATAGACAAATGCAGTCCTAATAGTAAAACCATTTCCAATGCATTTCTATTCAAACAGTTAGGTGCTATGCGTGGAACACGCTTGGACTATCATGTCTCGAAAGTGACATGACTGACTGAGCAGAAGATTTTACTGCAGTAGGTTTCCATTGATTTCTGTAGTAGACTGGTTGCCGACGAAGGCTATGAAACCAAATCTGTCCTGCTATTTAACTCATAGCTGAAGGGAGAAGCTATGATTAATACCTTTCCCAAGGATATTTGAACGTAAGTGAATACAACGAATTTAAATGGGATTCGAACTGGGATATCCGATCTTACGTTCCGAGCCGATATTCACTGCACCACAATGCATATCCTATCAGTAAAATCATTTCCAGTGCACACATAGTAAAATAATATAAAATGCATTCCTATAGTAAATCATTTCCAAGGCATTCTTATAGTAAAATCATCTGCAATGAATTTCTACATTAAAATAATTTTGTATGGATTCCTATAGTGAAATTATTTCATTGCATTCTAAAAGAAAATTGTTTCAGTGGTAATGGAGAAATTAGCTTTTTTCATACAATGGCACATTTATTGACTGGTAATTTCTCGTTCCTAACGGTCGGAATTTCTAAAATCATTCGCCTCAAAACAGTTTTTGAATAAATTAGACTTCTCAAGTCCATTAAATGTTATTGCACATGTATGTATTGATGAGTGTTTCATTCAAAGATTTTCGCTTAAGTTAGTGTAGAAAATCAAAATCTTGATTATATCATTATTTTTCCTTTACTTATAAGTGATTTTTTTTTTTTGCTTCTTATATAATAATGGTAATATTAGCCGTTTTTATAAGGTAACATTCCGGATTTATTTGTTAAACAGCCACGAGTGTTTTCAATTGGAATTTATAAAATATTTCATGAAAAAAAATTCTTCAGGAAAATAGATTTCTCAAGTGTAGTAGTAGTTATCGCTCTTTTCCGTATTGATGGCCTTTTCCTTCCTAACATTTGTGCTTAGAAAGTGTGGAATGTCAGCATTTTGATCATCTCTTTACTTTCTCTTTGCTGTATATAGACAATCCATTTTAGTTGTTACTGTTGAAATTCCTTAAGTGATGTTGTTTCTGTTATTCTGTACATTTTTCGCTTTTATTTTATATTGTTTATCCACCGTGATAATGATAATATTAACTTAAAAGGAAACATTTCGCATTCATTCAGACCAAGCAACCAGTATGGAATTCTGTTGAAATTTGTAAACTTTTTCACTGAATACAATTTTTCAGAAAGACCGGTTTCTCAAGACCAGTAGCTGTTATTGCTCTTTCAGCATCAGGGAGATTTTCATTCCTAACATTTTATTTGAAACTGTGTGGATGCGATAAATAGTCATTTTGTTTAAGACTTATACGATTTATTCGTTTGAAGTCATTCATAATCGGTTGTGAGAAAATGGTTGTATACAGATAAAAGTTTAGACATTTCTGAATTAGTTGGATACCATGACGTCGATATAAATGTTTCGATCTAATGAGGTTATTGAAGTACATTATTCTTTTTTCAGATCAATATCTTGGTTTGGTAGAATCTAAGGGTGATGAACAAAGATACATCTAGCACAACCTATCATTTGGCTAACTTCTCATATACTGAATGTATTGTGACAGATCCATACACCGAGCTATTTGGTATGTTTATAAGAAATTATATGTTATTAATTTTGCCATTCAAGAAAGGGACGAATAACTAGAAAAGACCGATATATTATCATCATGATTTGGCATTGCAAACGTAGAATTAATAAATGTGGATGTCTGTTACCGATCTTCCCATATCCGGCGTGAGGCTTACGAGAGTTGCATGCTCTTCCCAGAGCGAACAGGAAAGATTTGCAAACATATGATAGTTCCGGTGTTATAGGGCTCTTTCTTTCTTTTCTGCAGTGGTTTTTACAAAAAGATGAGGTCAGAAAGAAATTATTTCTCTTACTCACTTTAATCTCCTGTCTCTCTTCTTTTCTCTCTCCCTCTCTCTTCTCTTCTCTCTCCTACTCTGCACTATCTCTCTTTACTTTCTCATTTCCTTCTCTCTGGCTCAACCCCGTTCTCGTGCTCGCTGTTATCGTTGCGGAAATTAATTTCACAAAAGTAAGAGACCCTCCTAAGGAATCACTGTATCTCTTTTTGTAGACACTCCCTGAGTTTAGAAAACGAGGCTTTCATCATGCCCACCCACCGCAGATTACCAATTTGCACCATAGCTTCACTGTTCGTGGTACTGTCTCTCTAGGAATTTAATGGTTTTGATGAGGTCACAGCAGGACACATCGGGAATTATGCGAAGATAACATTGATAGACGAGTTCGATGAACGTAGAATGACCTAGAACAAGCGTGGACCAATTAATCAGTAACTTGACGTGTAGTTCTTAGCGAGATATTGATTTGAAATTTGCATTGTATAATATTCGGTCTTATTAATATTCAAAGTAGATAATATTTAAAATAATAATAATAAACGCTGCTCTTTTCATCTTTAAACTACATGCATATTAATATATCCTTTTATAAAAAATCTTTACCTAGACCAAGGCCGAATAAACACACACACACACACACACACACACACATACATACATACATACATACATACATACATACATATATATATATATATAATGTTGACAGGAACATAAAATAAGCAGGAAGTGAAGATACAGAGGTATATAACGATTGACCCTAGAATTGTTAAGATTGCTGCGCTCGAGGAAGCATCTCACTGGAATTTGTACCGTAAAGAAACCATTCTTGAGGAAAGATATTTCTGATGGCGTCATTATTCTTACAACGAAAATACAGAGTAACGGAAGGAGGTTACGACCTGCAGTAATTAAAAAAATGGAACTCGATCGAACATTTAGCATGGAAAAGTTATAGATTTTGTGATAGTCTGTGAAATGCTGTGACAGGAGCCGACTAACACAAGAAATTTACACTAACAATTTAATATATGTAAAATGACCTACCACGTGTGCTACTTCTTAATTACACACTGAACTTTAACGACATTGTATCTTATTTTTTTTCTTGTTTTTTTTTTCAAATATAACATTTTTCTTTAAAAGCAACGAATGTATTTGGAGTGTTACTATTAAAAACAACTTAATAGACTTTCATTTAGGAAACAAAGTTACATTACGAATACCAGAAGTCATTCGGGTCTTAAGGCATAATATACATGGCATCTATAGCAGCGGTGGTAGATTTCGGGCAAAATAGTAGTCCATCAATCACGAAAAGAGTTTTGAATTCAGTGGATTTCAGACTACTTGTCACCTCAAAGTGAGAACACTCATTAATTCCAGCTACTTAAACAATAGCGAAGAATATAAGGGTCCATACCTTTTATTAAGGCTTTTATCCCGACGTTAACGAAAGAGTGTCGAGTGAAAATCGAATACGACATGATGAATTTTCCTTTGACAGTTATATTATACACGCTTAATTTATTAGCTATGAAAATGAATAAGTATAGGGATTTCTCTCTATGCTTAAATATTCACGAATACAAGGAAACTAGGTTGTTAGCATGTAGACAAGAAATGGTGAAGATTGACAAATGCAGCAACGATTGAAATTAAGATGAGTGAAGATAAAGAGGAAAAATAAAAAAAATAACAACTTTTACTAAAAAAATTTAAAAAATAGCCATAATAAAGATAAAGCAAAGATAACTTTTATCATGAAAGAAAAATCGGTGAACGAATTAAATGCAGGGAATAAAAGCAGGAAAAAAAAAACCTTAGAGATGAAACCCAACTGAGAAGAAATAACAGAACAAAGATGAATATATATATATATATATATATATATTAAGAAAGTGAAAGAACAGGTAGATTAAATATTTGTTTTTTGTTAAAATATATATTAATGATACTAATACAATATATATATAGAGAGAGAGAGAGAAAGAGAGGGACAGTGAGGATGTGTGTTGAATTATGTTTCGCGCGAAGATTTTTGTTTTTTCTGTAATTTTACTGATTAAAAATGTATTCTGGCAAACAGGTTATAGTAAAATGGTCGATAACTGGGTGGAGATATAGTGTTGATAGCTTTCGTACAAAGAAATTGTCATTTTAACTGCGTAGGTTGATACCAACTTCGAAGGTTTGTGAGGATACCTTTATGATACCCTCAATCATCAGAGCTAAGATTCTTACTGTAGTCTCGGGTTATTTTTCTTATTTATAAGGAGCTCAATGTGCTTTGATATTTTGTGGGATTGGTCTTGTTTGCGATTTTTTTTTCTTTTAGTTGGTTTGTTCTTGCCATTTAAGTTGATCCTTGTTTTGTTATATTAACCGTTTTTATTGCCTTGACCTTTTTTCTTAGCGCGCTGATGCGTTTGACAGTTTCAGGGTTTCTTTTTTAGGTTGGGTGTGTTTGTTTCTATTAAGCAATTAAGCGGAAGCCTATTCAATATAATGCAAATAAGTTGACACCCACTCACGCGAACATTAAAAAGCAACAAAAAAGCATTCAAGAGAAATCAAACTAGACGATAAAAATATAGAAACAGGAAAAGGAATCCAACCAATTGCAGACAAGACCAATACCACAAAATATCAAACCCAACCGTGGTCCTTATCAATGCGGATAAAAACCGAGACTACACAGCAAGAAATTCAACCCCAGCCGATAATTGTCCTCACGATAATTCGAAGTCAGCATGAACCTGCTCCGTTAAAGTGACAAATTTGTGCACTAAATCTATATGTGTGCTTGTGTGTGTGCGCACATGTATGTGTGCATGTGGGAATTGTGATCAAATACAGATTAAATATAGATCAATATCCGACAGAATAAAACAAATAAGAAATATGTAGCATATTTCGTTTTTATTAAAGCTTCATTAGAGAATGAGACATACAGAAAAAGAAAGAAAAAAGGTACACAAAAACAAAACAGCACCCTTTTTCAAAATACCAGAACTTTTTCATTAATTTAACACAGTGCTCAATATAGAAATAGAGCAATGAATATTTAGTATGAATTACTTTAGAACATGTACAAACTACAAATTCCTACACATTTTGTTTCTATATTTAAGAACACTGTCTCATTAGGTAGTTAACAATTATGGTAATAATTAGCTAACTGATGAGACATTGTTATTTCAATATCGAATCAAAATGTACAATTTTGTAGTAGTTGTATTTGTACATGTTCTAACTTAGTAATATATGCAGTAGAGAAAGATTGTCCATGTGTGTTTCTTATATTCGTAAATGTAGGTAGACTGAAGAAATAAAGTTTGATTTTTTATAATAATTTTCTCGTTTTCAACATATTTTTAATCCGTCTAAAGCCCTAATAATATACAATAAATATAATTTTTATCATAAATTTTTTCATAATTATTATTACTAGTAATAGTAGTATTAGTATTTATGTTTCTCGAATTTCATTTCTCAGCTTGTCTCTCACTCTCTCAATACATACATAGATACATATATATATATATGACACTGAGTAAGCGAAGAAGCAAGTACAAGGACGCCATTTTGACATTTGACTTGGAAGCGTTAACCTTCATCATTCTACTGGGAATTTTTCCAAGTCCGTCACCCTGACAACCATTTTGAAGCCAAAATGTCTTCTTACCTGCCTATCTTACCTACCAATATCTGACATCTGCCCAACCTACAATGTTCCCTGTAAAGTTTACTTCACACAGGTTTGCGTAAGGCACGTAAAAATAATGGCAGATATAAAAGTTCCAATGTATAGCAAATTGAGTTAGATGAATGAATCGAGACATCTGCGGTTATGAGTTGTCATAGCAAAGGCCAATGCGGGTTTTCACAGAAGTTTGTATCTGGCATTGTGCTGAGACTCATCCTGTCAGTGACTGTTTGATTTTTGTATCGACAAAGATGATACTCGAACTGTCGGTTAACATCATGTGAGAGAAACATCTCTAAAGTAAAAACGAAAGGCTCAACTTGTTGCAAACCGACGGAAAAAGGTCAGTTCAAGAATAGTAGCTGAGAAACAGTTGAATTCTGTCTTACATTCGACCACCAATAGTAAACTCTAGAAATGTATTTCACTTAGCAAATGACACATTAATGTCAGTTTTGTATTTATGCTGATATGTTATCTACGACAGTAGTTCAATAAGTTTGCATTATGTTGTGGTCATTGACAGAAATTTGATCTAAAATGTTCACTTTAGATTATTTAATCTAACAGATTAGAGACTGAATCATGCCTATTGACAAGGAAAGAAATTCTGTTGATGAGCAAAAAAAATAATTGATGAGTAAAAATAATTAATCTTCTTCTTCTTCTTCTTCTTCTTCTTCTTCTTCTTCTTCTTCTTCTTCTTCTTCTTCCATGTGCCGGGTATCTCTATAACGTAGGCAATCATGGCCTTCCCCATCTCACTAACTTTTGTTGCTCTTAACAGCTCGTCTCTTGTTACCACTTCTAAACCCTACTCTGCAATGTTTGCTCAAGCCCATAAAGTATTTCACGCTTTACTTTACCCTTTCATTCTTTAGCTATATCCAAAATATGTGATTATTAGATTCTCCAAGCCCTCCTTCCTCATTACATGTTCCAGAAACTTCAGATGCCTCTTTCTAATTTCCTTTTCGTTTCCCCAAACATCGTCGTTTCTCACATGTTCGGTCAATGGTATTCTCAGCATTTTTCTGTAGAACCACATTTCTTTTGCTGTAAGACTTTCCTTCATCTTTGATGAGATTGTCTAGCATTCACTGGCATATTTAAGGACAGACATCACATACGCTCTTCTTTCTTTCCACTGAAACCTTTCTGTCTCTCAGTACTATACTCATCTTTTGGAATGCATCCTTAACCATTCCAATAGGACTTCGGATCTCAGTTTCACACTTTCCGCCCTCTGTTAGAACAGTTAACAGGTATTTGATTTTTTTTACCTACTTGACTTTAGTATCCCCGGCTTGTAGTTGGCATTTTCCGCTCCTCTTTTTACTGTTGACCATGCATACGCTACGGGGTGATGTACTCGTAACAAGTGTCTGACAATCATGACTTAGCATTTTGCTTTTGTAGCATGGTTGCAGAGTCTTGTTGTCAGACATAATAGTGATCACTCCAAACATCATTATGTTGACTGGATACACAATCTGTTTCTGCATCCTCTGGATTGTCCTCAGATTAAAGCTGAAACACTCTGAAATGTTCGTCTTGAAGCTCCCAGTAGGAATGCCAAGTAGTACAACATGCTGTTTCCAAATATCTACGTCATAGTGCACTTTTTTTACAGACCGTACTCAGCAAACTCTACTATATGTGCAGTTGACAAAATAAAAAACAACGTGTGCATGCGCGATATTAAAAATATAAGATTAGCAACAATTTACCCATCGCACTCTGTACATTAGACATAGCCAATGGATTAAACGAAGCAAATATGTTTACTAACCCACGATAACAAAAACAAATCTAAGCAAATAAAAAACTACAAATGCATGCATAAACAAAAGTAAATGAAATAAGGATAAATAACAAATAATTGAATAATTAATAATAAACAATGAGTAAAAAGTTAACAACAGTATAAAAACGCTATAATCAACCAAATTTGTTCACAATTATCCTTAGTAAATAGCCTTTAGAATAAATTGAAACATAACCCACTCAATGACATTTAGGATATTACAACGAGGTAATTTATCTTTCACTAGCATATATAAATAGTTGAACTAAAACACAAGAAGCATAACCTGAAGACTGAAGTGTTTAAGTATGTAACGCACTGTAGCCGCTAAATGTTAATTTCAGTGTCCACACACACACACACACACACACACACACACACACACACACACACACACACACACACACACACACACATTAATATATATTATTATACTTACGAATATTTACAAAATCCGTTACGAAATAGATACTTTATATATATATATATATATATATATATACTCATCCGCAGACAGATCTGTTTTGCTGTATCACAGCTCATCAGTACGGTTAGACTCCGATTGCTTTTAGCCCAGGATTGAAACACACACACACACACACACACACACACACACACACACACATATATATATATATATATATATATATATATATATATAACAGTATACTTATTTTTATATACCGGCCTGAATAATCGAGAAAATATGCGTCTTCTAGCAGGGTTCGAATCTGCGTCTTCTAGGAAAAACCGTCAATTGATCTGACGTGTCTTTGACCGCTCTACCACATTTGCTCTGTTTTCATATGCTAATGTAAACAAATATAGACAATTTATTTACGTGTTCTGAAATTAATTAACTCTGACATATTTTTAATTTATTTGTTTAAACATTGTTTTTAATTGATACTTATATTTGAGTAAATACTCTGATTTTTATAATTAAACAGTATATATACCAGCCTGATTAATTGAGAATTTTTGTTTGACTGTAAGTCCTTCGAAGTCAAGCGGTCTATGACACGTCAGGTCAACTGATTCACTCCTGCTGTTGCCGTGACGTACATTCTTGTGTTGGAGGAAGAATGGGTGATGGCGGACTCTCCCTTCTGTCAGAAGATGCTGACCAATGCCACGGGCTACATAAAAAATTGAAATAAAACAAAACTCATCGAAAGACCTTTACTCGATCATCTCCAAGGCGTGTCTACACTCAAACTAGCCAATTTGCATACATTTGAAAAGACTCTATATGTGCAAAAGAATCAAATCTTTTTTTCCTTTTTTCCCTTAGTACACGAAAATCAACACTATAGCAGATGATGAAAACTTTTGCCATAAAAAACATCATTAAACTATCAGACAACACCTCTACTAAAGAGTTTGACACTTAGATACATTTTTAATTTAAAAAATAAACTAAAGTAAATCTACATGGTGCGATGGCTAAATTAACGTTGAAATTACGCAAAAATAAAAATAACACAGATATCTCGTTTTGACAGATATGTTTACCAAAATTACACAAAAATATACCGAAATACTGAAGAGTGAATTTATTCAATAAAATAGCCGTAAGCTTTAATAACGACTACTCCATCTCTTGCTACTCTTGTGAATGGTCTTCTTGTTTAAGTTGGTGAATGCAACCATAATGCAACCATAACCAACTGCGTCCCACCCATAATAATCAAAGGGCGGAGTATGGGAAGTTAAGTGAACAGATGTAAGCGGTGATGTGATAGCATAAATTGTCTGACAAACTATGACTGGGTTCTTCTATTTCTGTGGTATGGTCCAGACTCATGTTGCTAAATAAGGTTTTCTAGCAGCCACCCTCTTGGCCCAGAGCAGCACTATTCTCACAGAGCACTTGATGTAGGCTTACTTATTGAGTCTGAGATCCTGAAGGAAGATGAATAAAAACAGGGATCACTCAAAACATCCAACTTTTTTTCCGAATTCTCTACACTGTCCTCCGATTGTTACTCAAACACTGTGAAACGTTCGTGTTTGAGCTTCCGCTGCGAATATCAAGCAAAACAGCATACCGTTTCCAAATTTCTGGCGGACGGAATTGTGACTTGGTACTGTATTTATCAAACAAGTATCCAAAATTTCCTATTATATTCAGCAGTCGGAAAAGTATAAACAAACAACACGTATGCGTGAAATTAAAAATATAAAATGAGAATAATTTAGCCATCTCACCCGGTAAAAAATATATATGGATACGAAAATTTTACAAAATATGCTATTTTAATATTTTAATTTCCTACATATAGCAATGTAATTAAAAAAATTATTATTTTTATACTTAGTCTTGAAGCTTACGATGATAGTCAAATACAATAAACGCTACTTCATGCGATACGTTAAAGAGATACAAAATTATATATACATAATTCCTAAAAAGGTCGGCTTAAAACTTGTAGGGTACATTGACGCTTCATTGTCTCTATCGAAAATATATTCTATAAGGTAGAGAATTGGGCACCTCAGCGTGATGTAATGGTTAGCAAGTCTGTCTTACGAGAATTTGTTACAACTGAGTAGTGTGTTCGATCCTCACTAGGTACTCCATACTTTCAACCTTGTGCCACACCTAAGCAGCGCTTAGAAAATCAATTATAACAGAAAGGATGTTTTTTGAAGGTCAAAATTCAAAGCATGATATTTTAGAAACTGTGCAACTTCAGTAATTTACCATCAGGTATGCCTACTGATTGTCTACTTCTGTTTTAACAATTCCTTGCGATTTTTCTCTTCACTATTTTGTCTATATTTCAGTCAATCAAGCGCCATTCTTGATCCACGCTTGACTGACTGGGAAGAGGATTTTTCCGCAGTAGGTTGCCATTACTTTCTGCGGTAGACTGTCTCCCAACCAAGGCTATATAATCTTTCTGTCCTGTTATATAACCCTTAGCTGGAGATAAGAGATGGATTAATACCTTTCCCAAGTTTTGCAAAGAATTTGACTGGAATTCGAACTCGGATTTCCGACTTCTTGTTCTTAGCCGATATCCACTGCACCACAACGCTCATCCGAGACGAGAAACTCTAATAATTTACACAATTATCAATGTTCGGACTGTTGTCCTTCTCGTTGTTGTCATAACGTTTCTGTTGTTGTTCCCTCCGGCCCTCCTCAGTTGACTGGAATTTTGAACTAAACTCTTTATTCCGTTCACCGAAATTGTTTTAGTTTCACGAGCCATGCCTCTTCCAGATGTTCATTATCAGTTATCTCCCTTTACCCCAATCGTTGATGTATTCGTTTACCTCTGCTGTAGATAGATTGTGAACTAACAAACTCTTTTGGTCAAATCATCGGATTCAATCAGCGCTCTTATCAACTTAAATTGCATAGATGTACAATTCTGCAGAATTCTCGTAGGAAAATGAGCGTACATATTACTAGCATTAGATTGATTGAGGAATAGTGGAACAAGTCCAATCTTTTGAGCAAAAATTGCTTTCATGTTGTCTTCCCTCATTCTCATATTTATATAGGTTTATGTCAAATTATAAAAATCGACACAATATCATACTAGTGCTTCATTCTTTTCACCTCTGTTACGAATACTCTCACATATTTCTACTTCTTCTGACAGGCCTTAGTTCCTTGTGAAATGCATTATCCAACGCATTTTGCATAATTTATATATCATATTACACACAGACACACGCGTACACACACACACATATACACACACATACACACACACATACACACACACACTACATATATATATATATACACTGTTGCTGTCATATATTGTATTTGGTGTAGATTTTAAGAAAAATAAAACTATTTTTTAAAACAATATATTTATTAAAATACACTTTTTTTCCTTTCTATTAACTTTGATGATGACTCATGGGATTAGAATGGAATAGAATATGAATTTTGTTCGTTTATCTAAATAAACAGCCACATTTGTGAAACGTTATTCGCGCATGAGAATAATGTTCAGGATGTAAAATGGCTTATTAAAAAGTGAATATATTTTATGTTATTATACAGTAAGCATAAAATACCTTGACTTTTATAAGCCATCTTTACATGAACATTTACTGCCTAAAACATCGGTCAGTTAAGTGCCATACGTTAAACACTCTTAAGCGAACAATTCTCGAGACATGACTGGTTGGACTGAAGATTTTCTCGCATTGGATTTCCATTTCTTTTTGATGTAGAGTGGTTGCCACCCAAGGCTATAGAACTCAATCTGCCCTGCTATTTATCCCATTGCTGGAGGAAGAATACTTGAATTTATACCTTTCCTTTTTACTACATTACTTTGTGTAAAAGTTCATAGCAAACAACTTTTTTAAAATTTACATAAATAAAGGAAAAACATATATTAAACAGATGTATATATAGCGAAAACTTAATTTAATTTTACTGTCCTTTTAGAGAAAGAATGCGTGTGGTGGTGCAGTAGATATCGGCTCGTAACAAGAAATAGGAGAGCCGAGTTCGAATTCTAGTTGAATTTGTTACATTTACTTCCGTGCAAATATCCTTGGGAAAAGTATCAATCCGTCTCTTCTTCCTCCAGCTAAAGGTTAAATAGTAGTTCAGATTGGTCCCTATAGCCTTGGTTGGCAACCAGAAAATCGCAGAAATGAATGGTAATCTAGTGCGGAAAATTCCTGCCCAGTCAGTCATGTCTTTTACGAGACACGATCGCCCAAGCTTATATTACGTACGGCACTTAACTGAATGATTGTACGGAGGAGTGTTGGGAGGTGGTGATGAAGGGAAAGAAGATATGTTACTGTGTGGAAGTGGAGTCTCCTTCCATAAAAATATCAGGTACCTCTTATCAGGTTCTCTCTTGACACCACTCGACTCTGCTTGCAACTCTATGAGCCTATGTTTCACTAAAAGAGTTTTTGTTTTTGTTTACGTTTTAAGTGTGCATTTAATAATATTGTGTCTTATTTAATAACTTCAAAAAACACAAAATGCAAAGAAATTCAAGAGAAGGCATGCAAATTTGAGCTAGGAAGGGTACGGAGCCAAAACTTCACAGCAACTGACGTTCTTCTGCCGATATTCACGGATTGTCGCTCAATGTTGTCACCTCACTCGGTTGCCACTTGAACGTTCGTCGCTCGAAACGTTTTTGCTCTGGAATCGATCTGCTCGTGATGAGAAGCCTTCGTCACACGAAGTTCCTCTCCCTCTCCCTCTCTCTCTCTCTCCCTATATATATATATATATATATATATATATATATATATACGAAAAATGGTGAGAATTTGTCTTACCTAACATCTTCCCATATCTGACCAAATAGCAGACATCAGCTTTAATTTATGAATTACTTTTTGGTCTGGGTAAAAAAGTTTCAGCACCTTTTCGTACAAGAATAGATAGATAGATAGATAGATAGATAGATAGATAGATAGATAGATAGATAGATAGATAATGAAGGTATTGAAGATGCCTTACAATGGATATAAAGAAATCTTAATGGTTGTATGTAAGAGAAAAAAAAAATATATATATATATATATGTGTGTGTGTGTGTGTGTGTGTGTGTGTGTGTGTGTGTGTGTGTGTGTGTGTGTGCATTCTCTTACATGCAACCATTAAGATTTCTTAATATATAAATATATATTTGTAATGTATCCAATCCTATTTTGTTTCATGTTTCAAATCATATTAGAATCAACCCCCACCATCTATTGAAATATTACATGCACATATTAAATATTTCTATGGAACTACGTAATGTTTTCCTCTTGTTCATTTACTTTTCTATATTTATTGAGTGGTTTCATTTTACTTCTATCTTTAACATTAATATTATTGTTCCCGTCCCTTATTCGTGCGATTTCAATTTCGTTTCTTTTCATCCAATTCTCGCTATTTTCTGCTGCTCATTTCTGTATTCCTCTCTATTGTTCTTCTTCACACATTTGTTTTTAGCTTCATTCCGAATTTTCATGCCGTCCTTCTTTTTATAATTAGCTTTCACAAACAATAGTGGGATTAATTCACAAAACCCACGACGTGCGATTATCAGCAATAACAATCATTTCAGGGCTACCCTTTCCGGCGCTTAGATTTGCTTTGAGAGCGGCAAATATACAAGACTAATTCAGATACTTTAATTACCTGTGATGTTACGCCAACTCAGTATAAATGAAAAAGAAAATCCAATTCTTTTATATCATTAATCTTTTCCTCATCTAATTTATGTCGTTTTTTTTTTCTTCTCATTTTTCCCTGTAACTCTCCGATCGTTATTCTATGTTAAATAAGTAACGAGGAATGGGAATAATGTTTAACTCTTGAAATCGCATTTTCAGTGTGCCAACGGTTGGTGCGCTTTCTTTTAATTCCTTGCTACTACCAAAAAAAAAGATAAATAAATAAATCACATCAGTACATTATTGCCTCCGCCTTAAGACGGAGGTATTGTATTCGTGCTTGTCTGATTGTTTGTTTATTTGTCCGTGGTCAATATATCGCAAGACTCGCTGGATACATTCGGATGATACTTTCAGATACGATTAGCCTCATAACTGGCACAGCTAATTAGGTTTTGGGTTCGATCCGGTACTTGTTAAAATTTCTGGCTTATTTTTCGTGTTTTATTATTAAAATTTAATATTTGCCTTTCAAGTGCTATATCTTGAATTACCTCCCCTTGATCATTTTAAATACGCAATTACCTCTCCTGTTTAATTTTAACTGTGCATGTAATTTTGAGAGCGAACAACTTCAGTTTTTGTATTTTCACTGTTGACAGCGGACATGTTCATTGCAGTTATTCTTTCTCCTTTAATAATCATCTCTTGCTAATCGTTGAGATGCTGTCAGTATTGCATTGACTGCTCTTTCTAGTTTTGTGTTATTTTTTATTCCTAAACCACGCATATTTATATAAACTAGTACTATTAAATACACTTCTTTCTTATGACCGCGTTCATGGCGTTCTATACTACAGGTCTGTTTGTTGTGTAAATAACGCTCAGAAATGAATGCGCATTTTAGATTAAGTTTAGGTTTGCGGTCGTTCGTTGCTATAGACTGCTTAAGAAATTTAAAAAAAATATGTTTTTATACTTGTAAATGCTGTAACATATTTAATTGCTATAAGTATAATAATGATTCATATTATTTTGATTGTTCTCTTCTTGGTTGATACAGATGTTATTATAAATACAACATTTTGACCAAATATCCTCTGGTCATCATCGAAGTTCATTGATTGACTGTTATGGATTATTTGTTGATTATTTTCATATATTATTCATCCCAGAAGTTATGAAAATTTAGCACGAATCCACTAACATAACATGTTGCCAATACCATTTGACACTGGCTCTAAAAATTTCTAAAAATACACATTTATTGTGTTACTATCATGTAGTGATCATAAGTCCTATCCTTGGAATTACGTAAAAACACACCAATTCCATCAAGAAAGAACAATAACTAATATCGCAGGATATATCAAAATAATCAACAGATAACCCATATCAGCCAATCGATAGATATCTGATGACGACAAAAAGTACTTGGTTGAAACGTGGCATCTATAATAACATCTATATTCACCAATATATAATTCGAAATAATACCCAAATTTATAGTCCGAAAATAATGCCAAAATTTATCGATTGTAATTCATGACAAATATCCTGTTAATAAAATTTATTTTTTGAGTAATTTTTGTTATTCCTTTTAATAGATATTAAAACAATATGTTGAATTTAATATAGATTACTGTTAAAAAGAAAAAATATCAGCAAATGTAATATTTTATGCTACAAAGTTAAAGCAAGCAATTTATTAAGAATGTTGTTTGCCTTTTAATTTTCCTCCGAAAATTTCTGAAAATCCAGGCTTCAGTTATCTCTTCAAATGTGGACAATGATAAACCTTTTTAATCTTCTTTTACTTTGTATCTGTTAATCATATTTGCTTTTAGGTTATGCCTAATATCCACTGATTATTTACAAAAGTATATTAGGTAATTCACTGGTCCTCTATCTTATTTAAAACTTCATCATAACCCAGGATTCAAATTTTCGAACCTCATTTATCCTAGAAATTTTAACTACTTCTTTCTGCTTTTAACTTCAAGTGTCCTTTTTGTTTCCATTTTCTTTAGAATTTTCCTTACAGTTGGTCACATACTCCTTCTATGGTATTCCTAGAGTGTTTTTCTTTGTCTAACACACCCCTTCATTGTATTCTGACAATTGATGGTTAGTCGTTTCTTCTCATATTTGCCTTACGTGGTCTCTTCCTGTCTATCATACAGTCCATCTTCTTAAAATTGATGGTTAGTTCTTTTTATCAGTTTATTTGACTGGTCTCTTCTTAGAATTCTAGTTAAATTCCCTGCATTCACTTACGCGCAAATACTCTTGGAAAAGATATTAATCCGTTTGTTCGCTCCAGTTATGGGTTAAATAATAGGACAGGTTGGGTTCTATAGCCTTGGCTGGAAGCCAGTCTACTGCAGAAAGTAATGGCAACCTACTACGGGATAATCTACCCAGTCAGTCATTTCTCTTTCGAAATATGATCTCCCAAGCGTCTATCACGCATGTCTCTTAACTGACTGACTCTTTTTGCTGGCGATCATACATTCTGTCTTCTTACAATTGATGCTTAACCCTTTCTTCTCATTTTTCTTCATTTGGCCTCTTTCTCCTGCTAGTGACCATATATGCTGTCCTTTACAAGTAATGTTTATTCTTTACTGCTCACTTCCTTTTCCTACATTATCTAGAAATTCTTGCATTTTTCTCTGTGTCTCTGCCATAAGAATAGGTTTATCTGCGTATCTTATGATTTAAAGTTGTTCCCACGAATAATAAATTATGGAAACACTTCTAGTTATCGTAACTCTAACTCATTCTATCGACTAAAAATATTTGATATAATAGTCTAACAATTTCCTCGACTAGCTGCGTAGATGAATTATTAATAATAGTAATAATAATAATTTAAAGATTGTATGTTCTTCCAAGAAACCTTATTGAAACCTGCGTGCTTGTTCAGAAAATGAAAGGCTCAGAAAAATTAGCTGTAATTTTTTCTTAATAATTATCTACATACCCATTTTTTATATATGAAGTAGAATTGTTAGAGACAATTTGTTTGGTATGATGTAAACATTATTGAACCCTTAATACAAGAACAGTTCTCCTGAATATATGTATTCAGGGTAGATCCATTCATGAGGGAAACAGATCATACTACATTCTTCCCAGGTTTATTCTTAAATAAGAAAGAAGTTCTCAAATCGATTAGGTGTACTTTGCTGTCTGAGGCTGTGGCGGATTACCAGAATCACGATTAGATTTTCTTCGTGTTTGCTTTCTACCTGGGTTTAGTTCTGCTGTGTTTTCGTAGTCTACGAGTGACTTGTTCGTCCCTGCTTTGTGCATGTATAGCATTTCTTCATGTAGTGGGGTATAATAACTTGCTTCGTGCTACGAAAAAAATATGTGCGTTTAATTACGGCTGATTTATTATTATTTATGGGAGTGGGAGGGGCGGCAAAATAAGTAAAGATGTCTCTGACATTACTGCATTTGTATCGTACATTTTTATAGATATATATTTTTGCTTAATCTAGGAATCGTACCTGCCGTAACCTGAACGTGCAATTATCGAGTATTTTTTTGTTAGATATCCGAAGACCAAAACTCGTTTATGAAGGCATCTCTTTTCAGTTCAGCTTGATATTGTTTCACTAATACCGAAGAAAATGAACAGTCCTTACTGAGTTTTGTTTAAGGCTTGATAGAATCCGTCAATTTAATCTGAAGGCAGTTGAGGTCTCGTAGCCAGTGTCTAGAGACCATTTCATTTCTTTTTTATGTAGATCGGGTTTTTAAACTAGGAATGTTTACCTGCGAAATACTCAAAAACTTGTGCTGAGACATATTTCGAGTGGTAGTGCAAATAATAGTATAGTAGTGGTAGTGTATACCATATGTATTTCGTCTCACTATGTACTTCAGAAGTTTATGAAAGTTATTCTCCTTGAGGTAGTATTTAAATTATTCGTACTATTTTCTTCATTTGTACGACGTTTTGCTGTTGTTGAACAGGAATTTCGAACTGAAACCTTTATTACAATTATTATTTTCTTTCTTAGAGCATCTTCTGGTAGTCATGAGTTATCTCCCTCTAACCTTGTAAGTTACTTGTTCAGCACTGATGTAGCCTGGTAATGAATTCACAACTCAAATCACAGGAACTAACCAACGTCTATATCCACTATGTTATGTGTCCCTAGAAGAACATCTGAATTTTTTTTTTCTTATAAACCTAATGTCCAGTAACTCATTTTACCAGAGATCATATTGCAATTTTTTGTTCTTAATGGTTTTCTCTAGTAATTTTTATGTTAATGGTTTTCCCTAGAATTTTTTACGAGAGCTCATATTGCAATTTTTGACACTAATGTTTTTCTCAGGCACCCCGTATTACTGGTTCCCATATTGTTTTCATCTCTATGCTTGGTCAGCTTAGAAGACTTTTATAGCCTAGCATATGTGCTGATTCCTTAAGTTTATGTAGTTTCCAGTAGCGTTCTTTATCATTTCAACTTCATTTCATAGGGGACGATGATCCCTCCATATGTGGTCAGCTACGCCTAATTTTTCTTTCTCCCCTCGTGTTGAGGCTTTGCAATATTCTTGTAGCCTTACCTTGAGAGGGCGGCTTGTCTCTCCTTTATATTTCTTTCCAAAGCTACATGGAATAGCTTACACACAATCCTTAACTACGTCCTTCTCTTGTGGAGGTCTTACGCGGGAGAGGTACCTGCGAAGTGTAAAACCACTTCTGAAGATTGTCCTAATGTTATATGGACCACAGATCGTTTTTATTCTTATGACTTTTTCTCGATGTTGCAGGTAGCGAACGATCTTTTTCTTTACATTTTATGGATGTTGGGAGTTGAAGTTGAGGTATTGTCCGGTGAATGTTGGCTTGTGGTAATACGGATGTTTTGAACCCCACCGAGTTATTAGCACATCCAGAAATGCCAGTTTGTTGTCATGCTCTTTTTCCATAGTGAACTGTATGGATAGTCTTATTGAGTTCCCATGGTCCAGTAGCGTCTGGACCTTCACTTGGTGTGGCCAGAGTATGAAAGTGGTACGAATATCAAACCACTTGATCACCGATGCAGGGAATTACGACTCATACACGCCTTAGTGTGTCCTGTCTTTTTTTTTTTCTAAAAAGTGGTGAATTCTGGACATTTTCTCCCGCACGAGACAGTCTCGAAGTTCGAACTTGTAAAGAAAAAAGAAAGTCTTAAAGAAAACGACAACTAGAATGATATTCTTTCATCAAATAAAAATTAGACGATTGAAAGTATTGAGACACGTGAGCAAGGACACATTGAGAAAGGTAACCCTCAAAAGATATCGTAAAAAATTATTTATCTCCCTTTTCTACAAATATGACGAGCGTTTTTCCCTGGTGCCCTGCCTTTATAAATTTACTACGTTGGTGACTAGATCTTTCCAAATGTAACCGCCACTTCTATTCTCCTAGTTTATTTTCCCAATTCCTGCCTGTAGAACTCTCATCCTTTTTTTCTTTTCTTAGCTACAATTTTGTACAAGGGTGCCTCGGCGTTAGCAAGCTTGTCTTGCTAGAATCTAAAACAACTGAGTAGTGAGTTCGATTCTCACTGGGTTACCCATACTTTCGGCCTTGTGCCACATCTAAGCGGCGCATAGAAAATCAAATCTTCATAGGTAAACATCGATTTCCCTTTTCTATCTCCTTGATTCCCATCTCTCACTTACTTTTCTTTGACATTCCCTGTACCATTTTCTTTTCTCTCTTCCTTATTCTCTCAATGTAAGCCCCTGCTCACCACTGGCAGTACTACCTTACTTGTGGTGAAACTATTATAAAAAAAGTTATATGGAATCAGTGACTAGCATACTTTACAAGTTTGAATCCATAGAAGGGGTACAGTTATACATGACACTCACGTGGTACAATGTACCGTAAGAATTAAAATTTTGATACTCAAGGTCTTGTTTAACTAATTCAATGCATGAATAGCAGAATCAAGATAAAGATTCATAGTAAAATCAAAAGATATTTAGAACATCGAAAATGCATAAAAAAGGAGTTGTGGAGAGCATTAATCACCCTGAAGAGACCCAATATATATAAAAAAAGAAACTGCTTAATCTGAAAGACAGAATTAATCAATAATTTATCTTTTAAAGGTTTTAGAAACAAATTTTATTTTAGTGCTGAAAAACTTGGCTTTTAAAATTTCCCAGCCTTATTTTTAAGTATACAGGTTATTTTATATTCACGATGGCGATACCGAAATTTTAGAAACCTCACAAATATTTTTCAAGCACTTCTTTTATCGATTTCCTTCTAACTTGCCTCTTCTTTTCAACCAACCATTTTTTCCGATACTAAACATTGAAGTCTAATGGGTCAAAAAGGAGTCGTAAAGCCTTTGGAGATACGGATCGATCATTGAAGCAAGCGAGAAAGAGCTACTTCGTACACTGGCTGTCATTTGTGGACAGCGGATCAAAGGTCCCATGTTCATCTAATTGAGGTATTCACAAGATTATTCATAAGCACTGTTCATGCGCTTGCGGATAAGATCAAAGGTCACCCACACTTAACCAGTGTTACAGTCGCTATTTTGTTTCGCATTCAAACATTGCAGCATTACTAACCAGTATATATATATATATATATATATATATATATATATATATATATTGTTTTAACTGTGGTATACTTTTAGCAAAAAAAATTCTCAGTATCGGGAAATGGATGATTTTGAATATGAAGAATATGAACATAGACATTAAAATTCATGGTGACTGCTAATTTCCTGTGTGGTCTGATACCAGGTTAAACCACGAAACTGACAGTTACTGCGCCGTATTGTTCATTGCTATGTCCACTAAATATATATATATTTATATATATATATATATATATTAAAAAAGGATTAATTCAAAGATGTTGAATGGCCATTTCGATATGAAGATCCCCACGGGGGACGACACATCACCTCAGCAACAGAAAAATCCTTTCAGAAACTGGAGAAAAATTAGTCTACTTTTCCTTTTTAAATAGATTGCAAAGAAATTAAAAAATAAATATTAAAATAAAATAAAAATAAAAATAAAGGGAAAGAAAAAGAAAAAGAAAACAAGAAAACGAAAAAGAAAAAGAAAAAGATAGAATAAAATCAAATAAATAAGAAAAGCAAAAATTGACATCGTCTGGGTTCGCAAAAAAAAAGGGGGAGAATGTAACTAAAAATTAACAGACAGCCGTGTTAAATCGACGTAAGTTTAAGCAACACGGAAAAAAGGTGGTAAGAGAGATAAAAGAAGGAAGGGAGGGAAAAAGAAAGAAACTAAAGAAAAATTTTTTTTTAAATATTACCGACACTGGACAAATTCAAAAACCTAATTTCCCCAAAACGTTGAAGTATTAGAAAAAGGCCTTTACTTAAAAAGGCATAATTATTAATAAAAGGGAATAAAAAGATATAGGATTTAAAATAAAATTATTTAAAAAAAAATTAGGTCATTTGAAATTAAACTAAATAAAGACAACACTAGGTAAAAAAAAAAATTAATTACAATTATACATACCTATAGAAGTACACACATACATACATATACATACACAATTCTACGAATAAGAATACATATATACATACACATACACACACATACATTCAATTTATTCCACACTTATATACATATACATGCGCATACACACATATATATGTGTGTACACACATAATATACATGTGTACACATACATGCACACATATATGCACACACACACACGCACACCTATATATATATATACATATTCCATATGCACTCACACACATATATTAATGAATATTATGAAAAGGAGCATTTAAATAGCTAAAAAAATTTTTTTCAAAATTACATATAGCCCACATACATAAATACATATATACATATATATATACATATATATACAAATATGCACATCCATACACAAACATACACATATACATAAAAAAAAAAAATAAAATTAAAATTAATTTTTTTTTTTTTTTTTTTTAAATTAAAAAAATTATAGAAAAATTTAGAATTTAAAAATTAGAAGTTAAATTTTAAAATCCGCCCTATGGCGGCACTTGTTTATAAATTCCCTCCTAAGGTTCAAAAGTAAGTCCTGATGAGGATACTTCAAAATCAGAATCTTCTCCAATAAACACAGACGACACCTATCACGAAAACTTTTAGGAGTACAAGCTGAGCCTATTAATTTCCAACTGATTATAGGGTCCTGCCCTTCCTCCTTCATTTCCCAGAACCTACGTGATAGTGCCGTCTGGAATCTCTATATATTTGCTCTGTAATATTTTATTACATGGAGCTCTCTTCCTGTATCATTTTTTAATATTAAAATAAATTTTTAATATTAATTAGGATCGGGTTTTTTGGAATTTACCTTCCTGCTTTTTTCCCTTGGATTGAAGTATCTGAATTAATATATATATATATATATATATATATATATATATATATATAGGGTCATCCAGAGACGCGTGAGTTTTTAAAGTTCTACCCTTTTACCATTGAAATAGTTAAATGTACTCGGACCTAGCTAAAATAACGAAGAGTTTAAATACAGGGTCAGCTGCCATCTTCTATCTACTCAATTGTCATTCATCTTTTCTTTGACATCTCATACGTGCCATACATGAAACACGATTGGGCGATCATATCTCGAAAGAGACATGACTGACTGGGCAGAAGGTTATCCCGCAGTAGGTTGCCATTACTTTCTGGGGTAGAACTCAATCTGTCCTCTTATTTAACCCATAACTGCGATGGAAAGAGACAGATTAATACCTTTCCCGCGTAAGTGAAAGCAAAGAATTCAACTAGAATTCGAACTCGGCTCCCCGATTTCTCGTTTCGAGCCGCAATCCACTGCACTACAACGCACAACGTACAACGCACATGCCGACATCCCATATACTATACATTATTTTAACTCTCACTGTAACACCCTGCCCGTCAACACACACACACACACATACACACACACACACACACACACACACACACACAGACACATATATATATATATATATATATATATATATAGTTGGAATAATTAATAGATTTATTTATAAAACGATATATTAATTGTCTAAAAATTTTTTTTAATGAATATTCTATTTCAACTCGGTAGCTTTTTTCTTTTCTTTTTTTTTTACAAATCGATATTTTTTTGTAAATTGATCCTGTCATTTTGTAAATACCCGATGAGACATTGTTCTTTCAATGTCGAATCAGGCTGTAAAATCTTGTAAAAGTTTGTTTTTCTTACATGTTCTAACGTAATAAGTAGTAATAAATATTCATTGCTCTATTTTTACATTGATCACTGTTTTAAATTAATATTTTTTGAGCGTTGCAATTATTTTCTTCTTTCTTATTCATTTGTATATATATATATAATCTCTCCAGAATCCATAAAAAAATCATGAAAAAGAAGAAAAAATTCTTGCATACTTCTCCACACACAACAAAAGCAACTTAGAATCATTTACAAAGATAAAAAGACACATAGAATTACTCAACAAAATCTATAACATAAAGGAAATCTTTAAGACAACTAAAATAATTAAAAGCAGACGCCAACACTACAATTTAAAAAACATAGTAACCTCATTAAAATTCGTCAATACCCAGGGGTATTTTAGGGGTCCTAAAATGCAACACAAAATATTTGGGGTATGCAACATAATAATAGAAGGAAACCATTTCCAGTTCGAAAACACGCCTATAGTCGAAATAAAAACAAATCGGAGCTGTACCTTTATGGTCTAAAATTTACGCGCAAAAATAACACAAAGCCTGAATAAAAGAAAAGCCCTGCACAGAAGTAACATTAAACTAGTCAATAACAGGTAATTGTACGTTTTCCAATATTTATACGAATGTAGTGGAGGGAAATTCAGAGTAATGAATATCTACCGAAATGCAGATTATGACTCGTTCATAATGAAGGAAGACATTTTTATACAAATACAAGCCTCTCTCTCAAGAAAACAGCATGAAAACCTTAATGTAGAGGGTGTAAATGCAGCAATCAACATTGCATGAGGAATATCAGTTTCATTTTAAGTGATACATGCACTTACTCAAACACTGACATAGATATATGCAAAAATACCACTTTTACACAAGTTTCGTTAAAAATGACGGACAAGGTGTTATGGTAAAGTTTCTTTGTTTTTGCTTTTTATATACTTTTCATGTGATCTTATAATTATTTTCTTTGCAAAACATAAATTATATAAAAAATTTCCGAATTTTTAATTTACCCTTGCTTTTTCCGCTATACTTTTAGCAATTATCAAGCATTCATTTTTTTTTACACTTAACTGACTATATAGACTGTTTTATGCATGTATATTGGGTTATAAGAATATTCTTATTTTCCGAACATGGTCAGCATATTGTGGCCGTGTTCATGGTTAAAAATTATCAAGTGTTATTTTTTTCTTTTTTATCAATAATGCTTCAACTATTTTTAACCTTTTTTTTTACTTATGGATGATGATCTTATATTTGTATTATCAACGGGTATGTAATGGATAGTGTTTCGTAGGCATCTATGTGTATTTAAATGTATGTATAGTATTACCTGAAAAGGATTTGTTTTTCAAGACAGGTTTTATGCTTTCGTTTATTATATGGGAATTATAAGTTCTCGGGAAAGTGGTGTAGTTACACATTGTTGTTTTTCTTTTATATTGGCGTTCAGCACGTGCTAAATAGTGAAATTTACACTCTTATGATCTATGGGCATTTTTCCGTTGCCACTCTGACTAATATTTTTACATCTTGACATCAATGAATTTTTATAACTTCTCGGTTAATACGAGATTCAGCAACGAGTTAAATTTTCAAAAGTGTTCTAATCAGACCAAATTTTTTTTTGTTCCAAGACATCCCATTAAACGTCAGTTGGTTTCTACCTGACGATCCTGTCTATAAATTTTATATTTGTTTTAGTTTTTGTAAGTCCTGGAGTTATGACAATTTATTTGTCTCAAATAAGAAATGCAATAAAACACTAATTTAAACTTCCTTCCTTCACAATATTTTGACCAAGATTATATGTCATTTTTATTATATTTTTCACTTCAATATTTTTTTTAAATTTATGTCGATAAAAATCTAATACTTACTCATCTTTATTTTTTAGGTAAGTGAATTGTGTCACTTCATCGTGAACATCAAATCCGGTTGTGCTTTCATCATACGGTTTGGTATTGTTTTCATATTCTTTTTAAATATTTTTACTGGAGATTATTTTTCCGGTAAATAATTTATTTCATCTTAATATGAGTTAATTTACATTTCAAATTCACAATGAGATGCTCTGGACGGAAATATAAAAGGTATTGGCAAGACTATTTCTATTTTAAGCGGGTAGTATATTGAATTCGTTTCATTCACTTACGAGCAAACACCCCTGGGAAAGGTATTAATCTATCTCTTCTCCTTCCAGCTATGGGTTGAATAGTGGGACAAATTTGGTTCCATAGACTTGATTATCAGCCAGTCTGCTGCAAAAAGTAATGGCAACCTGCCACGGAAAAATCTTCTGCCTGGTCAGACATATTTCGAAAAAGACATGATCGCTTGAGCGTGTATTTACTGACTGATAAATCCAATCAGATTATAGTATTTTACACATTCATCAACTAAATTTATTCCTGTAACTCCTCCTTAACTTTATTGGACTTCCATCTATTGTTATAATTATTATTGATTGATTGATTGTTTGATTGATTGATTGAATGATTGATGAATTGATTGATTGACTGAGAGAACAGATTGCCAACAATGTAACGCTGGGGTACAAATATCAGTCATTTAAGTACCATACGTAATACACGCTTGGGCGATCATGTCTGTAAAAAGACATAACTGATTTATAAGAAGATTTTCCCAAAGTAGAGTGTCATTACTTTCTGCGGTAGACTAGTTG
Organism: Ascarosepion bandense; assembly: GCA_037127315.1. Taxonomy (NCBI): domain Eukaryota; kingdom Metazoa; phylum Mollusca; class Cephalopoda; order Sepiida; family Sepiidae; genus Ascarosepion; species Ascarosepion bandense. The sequence continues at coordinate 374,693 of JBBBDQ010000493.1, read as the reverse complement.
CCAACCAAGGCTATAGTACCCAATTTATCCTGTTAGTTAACACATAGCTAGAGGGAACGAGACGCATTAATACCTTACCCAACGATATTTGCATGTAAGTGAATGTAACGAATTTAACTGGAATTCAAATTCAGCTTTCCATTTCTCGTTTTGAGTCGATATCTACTGCATCACAATGCACATCCAGTACAAATATACAAAGTCGAATATACACGGCATATCTGATATGATTATACAAAACAAGTGCATCGCAATCAAATGTGCAAAATATGCTGATAATTGTTTATAAGAGCAGCTCATAATTTTGAACATGACGCTCAGTTAGACATGTCTTCAATCTGAGTCACCTAGTCCGCCCTGAATGTCTCCTGAATGTCCCCTGAAAGTCGCCTCATCCTACAAAATTATCAGGAAAATAAAACTTTCCACAACTCTTTAGCTTACGCACTACTCCCGCACATTAACAGATATATACCGTGCGAAATCATTTAGCAGGCCTGTCCAGATGTTTATGCTCGGGCAATTGACAAGTAAAAAGGCGACACAGAACAGGATATTTAGTGTAGATCATTTAATTCACAAGGACAATGTAGCATCAAAGAGTTCATTATTATTATTATTATTATTATTATTATTAGTAGTAGTAGTAGTAGTAGTAGTAGTAGTAGTAGTCGTAGTAATATGTATGTTTATTTGTGTGTATACATACTTCGAGTAAAAAACAACTCGTCAGTCTGGTAGGGTAGCCCATCTAAGAAAAGAAACACTATGAGAAATGCTTCCGGAGTAAACCTTAAGGACTAATGTAGAGCCAGACTCCCTAGGACAGTTTTATGTTATGTTCAACTTCGTTCTGGCAATTCCTGCGACGACGCCGGTGCCAAGTTGTACTGAACTCTACCTATTCCCTAAGACAATATCGGTAGCTTGTGGACGGAAGAGGTTCTGTATGGGTAGATGCTAATCTCTCGTAAAGCTCTGGCCAGTTATGCGCCCTAGAGAGAGCGCTCCAGCGTCGCCTTACCGCGACGGTAAAACACTGAAAGCAAGAGACAATTGATAGGAATCCAAAGGTATGCGGAACTTACCACCTGCAAGAGGCCACGAGGGCGAACCCATCTTCGCTTCCATAATGTCTGCAAAATAACGAGAAAACGCAAATGAAAATGGAGAAGTGAGAATATGTTGCCAATGATAGCTTGCATTGGAAAAGCAATTTATGCTGAGGACTGGAGTGAGGAAAGAAGAAACGGAGGCTTGCCACCGGAGTGAAGCTTACTCGAAATAAAGAAGACACAGCAAAATTGGGGAGAGCGTCTTTACGTGCATTGTTTGCAATCAAAACTGTTCCTCTGTGAGGGCCAGTACAGCCATAACAGACGGCATCACCAGCTAAGGCATACATTTTGGGACACGGTTGCAAAATATAGTAGTAGTAGTATTAACAGTAGTATAATATTTATAATATATGGAATTATTTACACTAGAATTTACAATGCTGACGTTGCCCAACCGTTTAATGTCAATACGCCTACAGATGATTAATGGCATTTTTATTGATATGATTTGGCAACGAATTATTCTAAGGGAGCCGTATTTACTGATTTCTTTTCGAATTTATGCGCGTTGATGTCATGTCAGACACGGAATAAATATATTATTTATTAAAACAATAACATATTAAAATATTTTGTACATAAAAAAATAGGCCAGCCTCTTGTCAGAAATAATTATGATTTTTTTATTTCGATTCTTGGTAAAATCCAATATTTCGTTTGCTGGTTTTCAAAGCTGACCGACATAACAGTCGTAGAGATAATAGTGTCATACACGATATTCCGTCTCTCATTTTCTGCTTATGTTCGACACTTAAAAACTCTTATGCGAACCTAGAATAACTATACACACGCTATAACAGTTATTGGTTAAGATCAGTAATTTTCATCCGCCGTAACACGCTGCTCGATCCTCATAATTGTGACGCGAAATATTTTCACAGTTTAAATATATACGTGTGTGTGTGTGTGTGTGTGTGTGTGTGTGTGTGTGTGTGCAGGTCTCACACAAAATATGCTTCAAAAATAGTTGTATAGAAAGAGTAAAATAAATTAAGTTCATATTTGGGTGGTGATATTCTTAAAACTATGGTTTTATTTCAAAATATTTAGATGTAAACTTTTTCAAAATTACTACGTGTGCTGTGACAATTTAATTTCCGCCTAGGTGTCCGCTGCTTAAAACGGTTAATAAACACTGGTTTAGATAAAACATGTTTAAGACTCAAACACAGAAAAATTGAGAAAGTACTTATCTAATTACAACACATACATAGGATTCATTGCTAAAGATACTTGAAAAAGATCGACAGGTGTTATCGCTTCAAGAAGGATCTGATTCCTTCTGCCATGCTTCGTGTTTACAATAGTAAGTTTAGTCACAAAATGTAGCATTGTTGACATGTATTGATGATTTCAGCCTCGATAGTGTTGATCATTCTTGACACTTTCTTGTAGATTACATATTTTTCACCCGAAAATTTATTTCCTACAGTTGAAATATTGCAGATTTATTGGGAATCTATGACCATTTCCATGGCAAATGGTCAGATGAACGCTAATCTTAAATATCTTCTGTATTTCAGATTTTATGTGAAAGATAGTTCGGTCAATTTTACCGCGAGAAGGCTTCCCTAAATATTACAATCTTAACCTTTCCAAATCAAGGCTCAATCTCTATCTATCCCCAGAATCTTAACTTCGCTCTACTCTCTCTTACATTAACATCAAAAACATCTTTTAGTAAGTCTCTATATCAGCACTGTCTTAATGGAACCGTAGTTTAAAAAAACACAGAATTCAGTGTCATTTTTAGGTAACACAGCATTGGATATGAAAGTTGATTAGATTCAATGCTGGATGGTAATCCTAAGTTTTAGGTCATGCAACAACGTAATCCGGTTCATAAATTTAAGTAAAACAACCGCCTCATGAAGTAACATGAGCAGTAGTTTGAGAACTATCTATCTCAGTATTTTTTAGCGAGAGACTCCTTCAAAAAGATGGTGAGGACAGTATTCTGACGAAAGCAAACGCAATGTAGATACTAGGTTCTAATAAAATATGTGCATAATTCTAGATCTACGACAATTATAATGAAGAGATCAGCGTATCTTATAATATAAGTATTTAGTATTTGTTTTCTCAACAGAATTATGTTTTTGCTATGTTCCCTTTGGAACCAATAGATTTTCCGCTTCCGATACTGAAAGCGCTCTTTTTTAAATTCATTTAATGTCTGACATGGGTATGATAGAAGTTAGTTTTAAACGGGCAAAACTGATACAAAATGTACACACTCTGATATGTGATCCAATGGGAAAATGTTTGAACAAAAAAAACCAATGGTTATTTTACTCGAACTATTGAAAAATATCTTCACATTAATCATCTCAAAAATTCGACAGGTTTGTTTTTTCACCATTATATTACACAGATTAAGAAACATAGATATCTCAAAAAAACTTAATTTATATCAAGTATCTCATTTCCTTAAATTTAGTCGTATAAATTAACTCGTATAATAAATATGACCAAGTTAATTATTATAATTTTCATGTTCAGTTTTACGATGCTTTTTTTCCTATTTTAATTTCAATTATAGAAGAACTATTTTTATTTATTTACATTTATGTAATCGCTTCACCCCAAGCCAAGCGGTAATGTCACTGGTGCGCAGGGGGTTGGTGTAAAAAGAGATGGAATAGAAAAAAGATAAAATAACGGTACAGTTGATGTCGAAAAAGTGTAAGAGAGAGAGAGAGATGGGAGCTAAGGAGATAGAAGATGGGAATTGATGTTGCACTTAAACCTTTGTAGATTGTAGCTAACAGGGAAGCAAGCATGGGGAATTCCTTTCTACATGCTAGAGATGCGAGAAAATAAACTGTTAGAGTAGAAGTGGCTGTTACATTTGCCTGTTTTGACGGTAAAATGGTGGGGCCTAGTTGCCAGTATAGTCGCATGAGTAAATTCATGAGGGCGGAGCACCAGGGATGGAAACTCGTTATAGCAGAAGCCGTGAACATATTGTAGAAAAGACAGAGTGATGCAACACCACGTCGGTGAGAAGGTGATTGACGTCGAGCTGCCAAATTGAGACAGATTACATTGCAGCTCCTTCTTTACATATCAAAACTAACAGCATTATCTTCAGTGTAGCCTGTCAGCAAATGAAAGCGAGTTGCATTATGATTATCAGCACGTATGGTGAATGAAATCTTAATTCTTGTTCGATTTGTTTCGTCCAGTTTGCATCAATGCTCTTAGAAAATACATGTATTCGCCATCACACAGCTATATGTTGAACAACCGGGTAGAAATGAAAACTTACTTTGAAGTGGAATTCAAACCAGTCTTAAGAAGGATAGGCTTCGTCAGATTTTATTATCGAAGACAAGCCGTTATTTTTATGGTTGCAGTAAATACAGTGCTTTTACGAGTTTAATCTACTACAGATAACGTGACATGACTTCGTCAATGCAGAAATTCTTTCTTATGAAAATATCCAATAGATCAAACATTTCGAAGATCTTTATCCCTGGTTCTGTTTGTATGAATGAAATATGCTTGTATTTCCCCTATATCTTTATTTCATTTTCTCTTTTAGAACTTCTTCGTTGTCTATGAATTCAAATTGTGCCTCTCTCACTGTGTTTCTGTAAAACTTACAATATATAATTCCTTTGTTACTACTGAGAAGTTTATCATTTCTCTCTAATCCTTTCTTATTCTGTTTTACCACTCACTCTTTCGGCTATCTCCATGTCGATTCTTGACACTGAACTAAATCAGCACACACATTCTCTTGAATACTAATTTGTACCCCGAAAATATCACTAACCGAGTCTGCAATATCGAACATTCTATCCGTAAGCAACGGTTATTTTCATAACAGAATGCGCTGTTTTACCCGCGGTTAGACAGTAAGCTTCCTTCCTTTCTGTTTTCTGCCAACGCTGTCGCCCCATAATTCAAAGCTAATAAGTAACTTTGCTTTTCCGGAAACTAGAATCGAAGAAATAGCCGTAAGATGGACGTCAACGATCATAACACTGAAGCCAAGTGATGGGGGGTAATTCACACTGGTACTACAGAAACGTAGCCGTTTCGAAAATAAGGGCTTATTTAGGTATTAATATCCGGGTTGTTATCCATCAGTGAATCACCGGAATTTGATACTAAGTCGATATTTACTTTGCAATCAACCCGACAGAACCACGATCACATGGTTGTACAATTAAAAGTGAATGGTAAATATATTTTACGTTATCTGGATTAGTGATTTTCTAAGTGTAGCTTAGCTGTACCACACGGCCGAAAGTATGGACACCTAGTGATATTTTCACTCAATCATAATGGTTTTAGCAGAAAAGTCTTGCTAATCGATACGTTGAGGTACCCAACCCAATCTGTAGTAGTTGACTAATATTCACATTTACAAAAACGTTAATTTGTGTTAAGTTGTAGATCAAACTTCCAAATATTTTTACTTATTATGGTATAACTTTCTTTAAATTCAAAATAAGTAATTTAATGGAACAAAGACAATTGCGTCACAAATAACAGTTGGAACAGCAGGGTAATCTTGACAATCCTCTGTACTGTAATAAAGACTGTTGACTATCCTTTCAAGCTAATGGAGGGAGAAACAATAATGAAGTATCGTCGGTTCATTCATTTGAGAGACAATTGCGAAACAGCGTCTGCTCAGGTAATTCTCTCTACTACCAGTTATTAAACTTTACTACCAGCTATGAAAGCTCTTGCCACTTGTTTACTCTTTAATTGTAGATTATTATTTCATTTTTGCTATAATTATGTCGTCGAATAGACAAGAATATATATATATATATATATATATATATATATATATGTATATATATCCTCTCTATCATAATAAAGACTGTTTTATATATATATAAATATGTGTGTGTGTGTGTGTGTGTGTATGTGTGTGTGTAAACTAAAAAGTGAGAGATTATTATTAATATTACTTGCAAGTAATATTAATAGTAATAATAAATCTACACTTTAAACAAAACGTTCACGGCTTCTAGCATGTATTTCTTCTGTAGCAATTTTTCTCGTTGGAACAATCCCTATTTCTTTATATATATATATATATATATATATATATATATATATATATATTTCCTGTTCTGCTCAGGAGTTGAATTATTCTTTTTTATACGGACAAGGAAGCGAAGATAACGGTAACTTTAGACTTGAACTGGTTAATATTTTAGTTATCTGGGAAGCAAAGCAGTGTTTCGCAGGAAGAAGCTGTTCGAGTGGAACTTAAACAAAAATAGAAAAATGGGTAAGACAAGAATTCGACTTCTCATTGAAATTAGTTATCCTTTACAGTGATCTTTAAAGGATTACAAATCCTAACAGGATTCATAATTAGCATGCACAATTTTGACAAGATATTTACATAACATAATGTTGACAGAAGACACATAACGAAAACTACAAGAATTTTTACAGACGATAGTGAAGGGAAGCTAAAAAAAGAACTAAACTTCAATAAGCAAGAAGACAGTCTGCATGGTTGTTAGCAAAAAGAACAACCAAACATATATATTGTGAGTTCAAATTATGTTAACAATTTTATTTTTCTGTGTTCAAAATCAACGTGTCATTCGAGAGCATGAACTTGCCTCCTCAAAGGTAAATGTGTGGTATGCCGCGACCGCTACTAATGTAACTGGTCTTTTTTTTTCTTTACAACTCCAACTCTGACTGCGAATGCTTACTTACAAATGCTGGGAGAGTTTGTTAAAATTCCCCTAACAAAACAGAAAAGCAGGTTTTTATCCAACAGAATAGTGCACCGACTCATTTTGCACGTAATGTTTGTGATGGGCTCGATTAAACTTTCTCAAATCGTTAGATAGATCACAGTGGACCGTTGAAATGCATACCACACTCCGCTGCTCTGATACCTTGTTCCGTTTATGGGGTATGATATAAGATCACGTGTATAGCAAAAAAAAAAATACAGAAAAAAGTGTAACATCAAATATTCCTTGTGAAATGTGTGTCAAGGCACTAAATTGTACTGTTAATCGCTAGTTTTTGTGCATCAATCATGCTGGTGGAGATGTGGAGACTTCAGTAAACTGTGGATAAATAATTCCTTTCATACTAGTGGTAATGTAATCTTGACTAACTCCCTCATACTAGTGTTGACATAATTTTGACAATGATATTTCGCTTAAGTGAACGTAATGAAACCAACCGGTGTTCGAACTCGGGTTTCCAATATTTCATTACGAGAGTTATCCCTTAAATCCCACCGCACATCCGGCGCTAACGAGATTCACATACAATTCTGGGTGTGTGATAATAGTTAGAATCACATAATATATAATTATGTATTCAATAAAAAGCAAGTGTCCCATGTAGTGTATGCAGCTATAAATATTATATTAAGCATTATAATGTTTAAGCATTAATATGAATAAAAAAAATTAAGCACTTCAAATTTGGTAATTATAGTTAATTTAAAATATAGTATATACAATATGATAAATCATGCTTAAGAATAAACAGAAAACAAAAGCAGTTGCCTCAGTTTATGGAAGAACCTGACAAAACGATATTTCCGACGTCTCTCCTTATCTGATTAAAACGACATTACAGTTTTTAACAGGCACATTTTTCATAACGGGTAATGTCTATATCGCTAAAGCATATAATAATTCAAAATGGCGTGAACGAAAACAGGCGCATACATTTCCCTTACAGTTTTTCTATAATGTACAAAATATTATCCTAAATGATGGCGAATGGCTTCTAGCAGAATTGAAATCTGTTTTCTGAATTAGCTCCACAATTCGACATTTTTGTTCTGATCCAATAGGGATGAACGCTAACAAGAAGGAATAACAGATCATTATCACTGAGGAGGGAATTCTATTCTAGTCTAGTTTCAGCGATACTCTGATCATGGTCGGACATAAATCGATTTGCCATTGGAAAAAATAAATTGACATTAGTCTTTGTCATTCCTTTGGGATTATTCTTCTTTCCAGGTGTACATAAAATCAAATTAAATTTTCTTTTTTCTTCATCTTCTATGTTTCATGGAACTTTATAACGTTGGCAATAATGGCTCTCCACAATTTCCTGTAAAATTGAAGTATATGGAGTGGATTAGAAAGCAGAGTAAACGGGTGAGTTCTGGATGTGATCAAGAGACAATTTTAAAATATGCTGTTTGGTTATTAGAAATGAGAGCAACATTTGGACAATAATTAAAATGTCATACGAGAAGTTCTTCTTCTTCTTCTTCTTCTTCTTCTTCTTCTTCTTCTTCTTCTTCTTCTTCTTCTTCTATGTTCCTTGTATATTCAGGACGATGAGGATAACGACTCTCCATAGATTTTTGTCATTTTTAGCTCTTAATAAATTCTGTCTTTTTGCTATTTATTCTAAACCATTTCTTCCATGTATATACTCAAGCTTGCTGGATTGAATGAGTTGTTTTCTACTGTCACTCTTGCCTTCAGTTTATGATGTGGTAAAGTGAGGATGATAAAAAATACGAACATCGCATAAATAAAAGAAAATAAACTCACACAACATTAATAGCAACTCTATTCCATCCATTCATAGGTAATAGTAAAATAAAACGTCTCTACCCTTTCTTAAAAAATCTTACATCCCAATACAAGAATTACCCAGACAAAACTAAAAAGTGACCTATCCATAACTAAGCTACTCTGCACCCGTCTTTTAATCCAAGGCTGTATCTCAATGGTTACAAACTGCCGGCTTAAACCCCTAACCCACAATCATTTACACATCATATTACCAAAAATAAAACGTTTTCACCATTTATTTATTATTCATTTCAACTTATCACCAGATGAGGGGCACACCAAGCTCCGAAATACGAAGACTTTTGTGTAGTGATAATATGCTTTTATAAACCACTGTAACAACTATTACAATATAAAGCTCTACGTTGTATCGAGCACTCTTTATAAAAGTAAATGAATGAATAGTTGGTTTAAAACTTACGTGTTCTATAACTTTCTTACAATACATTACACTATATATATATATATATATATATAGTAAGTATATATACTGTTTTAATTACCTTAACATTATCAAGTCTTTTTACACTTCATTTCCTGATATATGTTCTATTGCACAACGTTTATAAATATATAGATACATTCTTGATTTCCTTCACAATACAGCAAAATCATTGTTGACAACACCAATATACTAGACCACAGAAAATAATTAAAATCTTCTTGTGGCCCTCTATATCAAATGCAACTAACCACCACTCAACAAAACTTGTTACAAATATAGCAACTGCATATTAAAATTGCATATATCATTTATATACTAAGGTCATTTTGGGTTTTTACCAATTACCAGCCAGTCCTCTTATAGTGAAATGCTTGTTTTGAAAAATTCTGTAAATTTAACGGATAAAACCTAAACATTCTAAAATAATTGTAACAGAGCCCGTCGCGCGTGTTTTTCAAACTCAACATGATGCAAATTTGATCGAAGTTACATGAAGTTTGTCTTTTTAATTTACCTCTGAATCTGATCAGAGAAAATATCAGAAGAACTTGGATTAAAAAAAAAACCTACATCATCTTTTTTGATGAGTTTTATCAAGACATCAAGAAAAGGATTAGAGAAGTGCAAAGGATCAGTAAAAATTACGTAAAAACAAAATATATTATTCAAGAAAACATTTTTAAATGAAGATATGCTGCTAATATATATATATATATATATATAATGTGTGTGTGTGTGTGCGTACATATGCATATTTCTACTTTCCAAGGATTAGCACATCAAGTGTTGAACAGTAACCGATACTCTGCACTTATATAAGCACACGCGTGAAACCATTTTTGTGGTATGTGCGCCTTACTTTATAAATATCTCGACCTTCTCTTTAGTTAAATATCGTCATTATATATTTTAAGGAGCAATTACTAAACTTAAAATAATTTTACACAATGAATATTACTCAGGTAATCTATTTTGAAATTTGAACAATTTAATTACGACATTTAACACACATACTGACAATTGAAAGCAAATACTTTTATAAAAACAAAGGTGACTAAAAAGTGACTCTACATTTTTTAAGTTTATTACATACTAGCAGTATAGACCGGCGTTACCCGGGTGTAATGAAAGATTTAAAAATAATCCATGTTCCTGGAGCTCAGACTCGTTGGACGTTGGCACAAAAGACTAAAAAGCAATAGTTGTTTCCAGTTAAAGCGAAACCGTACACTGAAAGAAAAATAAATGAATATAAATCAAATTTTGATTTCCTGGTATCGATATCAAATAAGTTTTTTCGTCGTAAACTAAATTTTGAAGGCTAAATAAGTCCTCTGAGTAAATGGTATATTGGTTGAGACTAAGAACTACAATTCTACCTACTTAGAGCCAAACCCGAAGCAAAAACTAAAATAAAAGGGCTGAAAAAATACAGACATACAGGCAGATAAACACACACACACACACACACACACACACGCGCACACACACACAAGCATCTTGCCTTTCACATATATATATATATATATATATATATATATATATATATATATATTATCGATTTTCTGTACTATTGTAGCCTTGAAACTTCTGAATATCGTTTCTTATATCTTTGTCTATGAGTGTATCAAATTTGATTGAAATCGGACCAATCCTTCTATAACCTGATTTTTTTCGATTATCAATATTTATCGTGGGTACCGCGAAACGAAACCTAGCTAAGGACACTCGCAGACGCTTATAGTAAAACTGTGTAAATTTTCAAGAAAATCGGTTCAACCGTTTCGGAGTCTATAGGTAACGGACACACACACACACACACACAGACAAAATTCCATTTATAAATAAGTTCAGATTATAAAATACTTGTATTATCAACTTTTTCTGTCTCGCATTAAACATTTTGTATTATTTATAACATCATACGTTTGGCAAAATCAAACATTAATCAACCAAAAACATCAAAATAATATTTTTTCGTTTCGCATTATTTTGTTATCTGATAATAATTATAACATGAAATATCTTTAAGCAATAATAACTACAATTTCCTGAAATAATAAGTGATTAAGAAACTTTAAATCTGTTTGTTATTTAATTTCTATCTTCAACAATTTCAAATCTATTATTAGGACAATGAAAACGGTAAAAAAGTAAAAACAATATGCAGGGTTTCATGATAGTTTTCATTATCCATAGAAAATAAAATCTCAAAAGTAAGTTCTTTGCTGCAATATAACAAAGCCATGTAAATGCAGGCAATATCTTTAGAAAAGATAGACGTTTACTTGCATAAGAGAATTAGTATTTTGCAGTTATTTCCTCATCAAATTTTTTATTAAGACGTTATAATAGGAGGTCAGTCTGAAAATGATGGAGACGTATCCACCCTTTGATGTAAAAGGCATCGTCCACAGTGAGTTCTTGCCACAACGCTAGACAAACACTCAGCAAATAAGTGATGAAACCCTGTCACGTTTGTTTCAATCAGCGTGCGAGAAGAGACAATTATTGCGACAGAATAGATCGTCGTTGAACCTGCTCACATCGACCTGTGTTTGCTACGTTCAATGTGCAAGAAGAAACGAGAAATGTGGGACGATAGATTCTGGTTGCTTCATCACGACAATGGACCTGCTCATAGCGCTCTATGTATCCGTGTTTGCTTTGTACAATGTGCAAGAAGAGACGAGAACTGTGGGAGGATAGATTGTGTTTGCTTCATCACGACAATGAATCTGCTCACATTGCCATGTATCCATGTTTGCTTTTTATTCTAACAGTTTCGTCGACCGCACTTATCGCTTGTGGAACTCTCTTTCTAATGTTTGTTTTCCAGTTAACATTGATTTTCATAAATTTAAATATAATATTAGTTTTAATTCCTGTTCTTTTATTGATCTCTCTCGCTTTAATAATGTTTTTGTTTCTCAGATTATTTGACACTGACTATCCCCTTGTGTCTTAGTTGTTTTATTGCCTTCGTTGTAGTGAAATGATTAAGAAATACTCTTAAGATGAATAAACCTAAATGTAAAAAATACAGCCATCCATAAATAACAATAACTATTAAAACACCGCGCAATGGAAAGCATATAAAAGTATTTTTTCTGTTATCACAAAGTGGGATATTTTATAACAAAGATGCTTGAAACAAAAAGCAAAACAATCTAAATGGAATTGGTTAGATTATATACCCAAAAGACATATAAAAAAGAAACATATTTTTCTATATTTCAAATTCCCAGCGTCTCTCGTTCACGCGCATGTGTAATCGCATCAACGTAAACAAACGTAGGCCGATTAAGTCCTAAAGGACGAAACGCATCACATCTTTCCTCCGAAATTGTTCTTCATATATAATCATTTATGTATCGTTATCCCACGCCTATATATATATATATATATATATATATATATATATATATATATATATATATATGATAGAAAAAAATAAAAGAATAACAATATGAACATATCCCAATCTAACATTTTTCACTTTTATCAAACCTTTCTCAGAGACCGAGAAAAAATGAAAAAAAATATTTCAAAGAGACAGTATACTGCTATGTTTGGATTTGAGGTTCATTCTTATTGGTCAGGATGCGTCATGTGTAAGAAAAGAATAAATGATTATTTTTAAATATAATTTCGTGAAATATTATGCGTATATTAGTGCATATGTCTGTATAGAAACGCTTGTCTGCTTAGCTCTATGTCGGACTATCATACTATCATACACAAACTATAAATATATAAAATTTAGTAAAAGTGAAACATGTTAGACTGAAATATGTTTCCTATTTTGTACATTTACTTCATTCTCTCAACTGGTCAGATTAATATATATATATATATATATATATATATATCAGTTTTGTAATTAGTTTGAATCATTGTGTAGATGAGATGTCTGGTTAGGATTTGAAAGGCGTCACAATGCGTTTAGTAAAATAAATGAAGTTAAAGAAGTTATTGGGTATTACCTATTTATTATTCATTAATATTTCGAGTTCAAAATCTCATCTTCAGAATGGTAGGAAAGCTTGTTATCCCTTTCGTCTATGAAGCGTACCTTTCAATGAATGGTCATCCTTCGCTGCTACTGCTGTCATTAATTTGTAGTGCGTGTATGTATGTGTGTATGTACCTGTAAGTGTGTTAGAGCATGTATTTGTGTGTGTGTTTATGGTATATAATTGTGTAATTGATAGTTGGCGCCGTTTTACGATCTGATAATACATGTCTGCTTTAATTTATGGTTTATATAAGTATGCGTTGACCTGACCGATAATATGACCTCTGTCAGAGCGTTAGTGTCGTTTTACGACTTAATGTTATATCTATCTGCTTTAATTGGGGGAGTGTTTATTGGTACATTTTTTTGCCATCCTGTATTTGTTCCTGTGTGTGCGTGTGCGTGAGTGTGTCATGTGTGTGTGTTTATGTGCTTATCCTTCTTGCATTTTATTTACTTTATTTTTTTCATCTGCGTTAGTTTTATATATATATATATATATATATATATATATATATATATACCTACTTTTTCTAGGTATCATGTGTCGGTGTGTGTGTGCGTATATAGATACATGTATGTGTGTATGTGTCCCAGTGTGTTGAAATGTGTGTGAAATATATATATGTGTGTGTGTATGTGTGTGTGTGTGAGTGTGTGTATGTGTTCCAGTGGATAGTATGTTGGAGTGTGTGTGTGTGTAAGCATATATATATATATATATATATATATATATATATATATATATATATATTGTATATTGACGATCCGTAGTGTGAAACCGCGGTCGACTTTTGGCTCACTTTTAGATTTAGTTTATTGTAATTTTGCTCTACATTCGTACTTTCGTATTGAGCTCTCTACTGTTAACGTTTTCGTCTTGGGTTTTTTTCTTTCAAACAAGCTCTTGACTCATTGTTATTGGGCTTTGTTTCTTATTTTTTCTTCCCCCTTTAAGCCACTTGGTAGTCCTCGTTGTGTTATAGACAACTTAACGTTACTGATTTGTTAGCGTTAGTATTTTCTGACTTTGGTCTTATATATATATATAATTGTGTGAGTATGGAATAAGTGTGTGTGCGTGTGTACGTATGTTTATTTGTGTGCGTTAATCTGTGAGAATGTGTTTGTGTGTATAGGCCTTACTGTTGTGGCCAGTATGTGTCAGTTGTGTGATAGAGATAATTATTCTATGTAATCTAGATTGAACCTCCTGTCTATTGTTGATCTGTGGATAGAGTTTAGCTATTATTAAGGACACTTTTATGCGTAAGTTTCCTTGATTCCGCTCTCTAGCTTCAATACTGACTATTATGTTTTTGTCTGTGTTTTTTGCATTTTTTAAGTGTTTGTGGAAAGATGATACTAGTGTGTGTAAATGTTCTTTGATTCTGATTTGTAACTGTCTGGTGGTACCGCCGACATAAAATTCCTCACATTTGGCGCATTGTATGCGGTACATGACATATACCTGGTGGCATATACCGGTGCCAGGAATAAGGCAATTTGCCAGTGTAAATGTGATGTCGTTTCTAGTATGTTGTTTGTTGTAGTTGTAATTGAGGTGTCTACGATGAGTGAGGTCGTAGTGAACCTGATGTGTGCCCAGTCCTTCACCGCGGATAGCTCTACGTATTTTTGTGGTGATGTTTTCGCTGAAGTGTGGTAACCTCAGAAAACAGGTGTTAGAGGGGATGTGTCGCCTTCGGCCATTATTACCTTTTCGTTCCAAGCAACCCACAAAGGACTGGGGTTAACCGTTGGTCTTCAGTATCTCCTTGAAATGTGCAGTGTGGGTGTTTCGGTCTTCTTTGCTGAATTTACCCCGGATACGTGTGAGTTCGTTTCTAATGCAATATCATCCAAAAATATACAATACCAACCAAATCAAACAAGATAATTAAATCAATTATTTATTATAAAAAATAGAAAAACTGCCAACATCATTATAAATAATAATAATTCACCTGCAAAATCTAAATTGCAGAGAACGAGTGTCATTTACGAATTTATATGACCTTTGAAGAACTATGATCCTCAACTATCCAAATCCAAAATTGACATCTTCAACCAAAATTTAACCTTCTCACAAAAAATGAAATTGGAAAACTACATGCCAATTGGAATTTGACAAATTAATAAAACTCTACCTAAATATCAAACATCTCCTTAGGGCTGAAGGTCTAAAAGGCCGTTCTCCACACAATATCCGCAATCACTTTCCAGCAAAACTTGTAATTGCTGCTAAAGAACTAAAAATCAACCATAATATTATCATCCGAAGAGCAGATAAATCAAACACTTACATAATTTTGGATAAATCAAATTACCACACAAAATAACAGCATTTTATCGATGACCGATCCAAATACAAAACATTAATTGGATCTCCAGTGAAACTCTTAAAACTAACGTTAATAAGCTCATAACATCCAACAATGTCGTCGCAGAATCCAAGAAAATCAAGAAAATTATTAGTAATTATCAGCCTTGATACTTATATCGTAATGTGAAGAGAGATAAACTTGGATACCCCTTACGACCTAGGATTTCTCAGATTCCAACACCTGAATATCAATTATCAAAATTCCTTAATGATATTATACCTTTCTAACAATTATAGTATTAAGTCAACCCATAAAATCATAAATTCCTTTTATTGTTTGATGTGAACCATTTACTAATGTACCTATTGCTGAAACTATTGACATAATCATTAACTCTGTATATATTCATAATTCAATCCCACCGCCATATATCAACTCCAATATTCTTAAAAATCTCTTATTTGACTACTAAAGTACCTTTTTACGACCATAATGGCAATATTTACACGCAAACTAATGGTGTAAGTATGGGAAACCTTCTCGGTCCGTGCTTCTCAAACTTTTGTATGTCCCACGTTAGGAACATCATTTTTTAAAAAGTTATTGAACCAAAAATATATGGTCGAATCATTGATGTTATTTTCCTTTTAGCTGACAACAAAAACGAAATCGCTCATGTTAAAGTTATTTTGAAAAAATTCTGTTCTCAACACCACATATGAGCTTAGCCAAAAAAAATAAAATCCCATTTCTGGTTGTTCCTGTAGATTCTAGTTATAATAATTTCACAACTTCAGTATATTAAAAAAAACACGAGTAAAACTTCTTGCCACCTTAATTTTATAAGTCAATGTCTTCTTCGATACAAAATTGGCGTTATTAAAGATTCCTCACAAGAGGGTACGAAAACTCAACATTTCAACCGCTTTTCTTGAAATAACTACACAATTTGGAACAAACGCTTGTCAACAACGGCTTTCCAAATGATTCACTAGATTACCACATCGAACCTTTTCTTTGTAACGTAACCAATGGCAACCGCAAACACGTGTTGTTTTCGTCAACAACAACATGAATATTTTTTACAAAAATCAAATGCACAATAACTACAGACAGAACTAATCTTCACTTCGCGATATCATCCGAAATTATACAATATCGACTAATTCATATAAGATAATTGAATTAATTATCTATTACAAAAATTCATAACTGCCAACCTCATTATCAATAATAATAATCACCTGCAGAATCTAAACTATAGAAAACCAGTGTCGTTTACGAATTTATATATCCTTTGAAGAACTGTGATCCTCAACTATCCAAATGCGTAAACAATTACATTGGCTACACCACCACAAATTAGACAAGAAGATTGACATTGCACCTTCCACACAACAATTCCATCCGATCTTATTTAAACACACATCGAGATCTTCCAGAATCTATCCGAGATAAACTTGTTGATAATACATACATAATAGCATCATCCACATGCAAGTGATGATTAAAAATAATGAAAACATTACTAATACAAAAAGAAATCCTACACTTAATAACATCAATTATGAACATGGTAACAATGTGCTTACTGTGTTCGGAACATAGCATACACAAGTCTTTATATGCATAAACTTTACACTTTACAAGTAAAACAAAATTAATTTTGATGATGGCTAAAAGTATAGCCGAAAGCAGTTAAAAATACAAAATCTATTAACAATTCTAACATAACTTGAGTTCCAAAAAGAAAAAAATTATACGAACACATGAAAAATTGTATAAAAAACGTTTTTATAATACTTTTGATGAAACGCACACACACACACACACACACACACACACACACACACACACACACACACACATATATATATATATATATATATATATATATATAAATTTTAAAATAACCGAAAAAATTACTGACTTTAAAAGTTTTTGCTTTTTATTGTGTTGGAACTAATAGAGAATCTTTGTGGATTAAAAATTGTTTTAAATTCAGTTTAAATATTTTCAAGTCTTTGTAAATTCAGCAAATTATTTTTACTTCTTCAAAATGCTCCAATAAATTAAAGTTAAAATGCGAGGTTTCGTGACTTCAGCTGAACTCTGTGTTTAGACACAAAAATCGGGCTTCTGGTCGGCATTGAACATAGTCTGAATCAGAGTTAAAGCAGAGACCAATACACGCCTATTGTAACTAGATGTGCTACTCCGGTACCGCCGGAAGAAATGATTTCTGTGAGTAATAGCAGTCAAGCAAGCAAGTGATAACCAAGGAGAAGAATACAGTTTAACTCGGAATTTTCTTGCTAGAATGAAAGTAGCGACGTTAGTTTTCATCCAAGTGGAGACATCAGAGGCGCATTCTTTAAAAAGGAAAATAAAAAATTTCGTTCAAAGGGACGCCACAAAAAAAAAAAAATCACGAGACCCAATCCGCATGTTAATAACAGAAATATATTCTGCAGGTAGGAGGTTCTTTGATGGAAGAAAAGCAGACAGAGATGTTTAGACATCACCGCATGATCAGTGTTAGCAAGATGGCAGAACTTCATGTCAGGGATCGTAGTAAAGAAGAGTATCGTTTCTTTCAGTGTTACTGGGAAAACGCGATGTAACTCAGCTCTCCTTTTATACACAGATGCAGAACACACTTCTTTATTATTTACTAAAACGAATTAATATACAGAAGACATTTCAGATAAAAAATCACCTAATAACTTTGAGATCTTACGTATTTGTTGAACTACAGATGTCTATATATTTATCTCTGTTCATACGAATAATCTTATTTTACTTGAATCTATTAAAAAGAAGCTCAAATCCCATGTCTGTCCGATTTTATACTGCAAATGATCCATAATTTCTATGATTTAATTGAATGCACATCTGTGCATTTTTGTCATTTGAGAATGATTAACGTTTAAAAGAAATGCTTCCAAATTATAACTATATAAATAGTCGTTGCCAGTGAGTGAATTAATAACTCACTCGTCGCTTTCAGCCTCTGTCATAATTAGACTACTCTACGTAAATAACATCATTTTAAGTGGGAATCACATTCAATTTTTTTTTCTCGTCTAAAGTTAGTCTACATCGTTTGGTATTTATTTACTCTTTTGGTCGACTGGTTTGAAAATAACGAATTATCTTTAACCACGCTTGAATGGAAACCCATCTTCGCTAACAATTTGCATTTCGTAGATTAACATTTCCTTAATATAAAAATAACAATTTCTAACTGCAAAATAGAAAGATCAACGTTGATATCCGATAAAATATCGCCTTGTGATGAACTAAGGCCTCTACGCTAACACGTATTCATAATACATTTTCTGTCTGTTTCTGTTTCTATTCCCCACTCTCTCTCTCTCTCTCTCTCTCTCTCTCTCTCTCTCTCTCTTTCTCTGTCTCCTTTCTCTCTCGCTTTGTAATTGCTCTAAAACATATGTTGCTTAGTTATTATCTAAGTCGTCTCTGGTAAACTATATACAGCCTACTCTAATATATATTTATAATCACACAGACATTCACATACACACAGTCTTTGTTGCATATATATATATATATATATATATATATATATATATATATACGGCGATTGATATGTAACACCCCATTCTAAAATATAAATATTTTATTTATTAGATATAATTCTTACAAGAATGGCTATGAAAGGAAAGTTTTTAGCATGAGATTTTATTTAAAATTCTATATGTGCACCAGATTTTGCTTCCAACGTCTCGAGCTGCCTAGAAATCGAGTGAAATGATTTTACCAGGAACTTTTGTGGGAAGGAAGACGTAACTTGCATTCGCCCTTGAAGTTCTATAATAGTCAATGGTTTTGTATAGTAGACTTTCTTCTTTTAACCAACCCCGAATAAAAAAGTCAAGACTCCTGGCAGATAACTCATACAAACCACAAAGACTTATTCATCATCCTGTCATTCAGCCATTCACATATTTTCTCCCAAGTACTAATAACTGGTCAGTTTTCACCTTGCAGAATAGTAAGGCACCTTTCGCTATTCATGGCATTACGATTAATAGATTCACAAATCTTGTCCGAGCTCATACCAGACGACACCGTTAATTTGGGCCCATTCTTCATTTTTCAGAGATAATAAGTGTATCTACGCCCGACCAATGATGGGCGTTGTTACGGTTCACAAACCCACTTATGTGAAATATCACTTTATCACTCCAAGGGATATTTTTAAAGAGATGTTTCAATTCATACCAAGCCAGCATATTCTCCCAAAACTTCATGCCAATGACGGAGTCTTCAGTAGAAAGTGAAATGCAGTTAAACTTTTTTCTTGAGCACAGTTAGTATTGTGTGAAAGAAGAGATAACCTTCCCTTGCTGCTTGTCGAATTACATTTTGCATGCCAAGTATAAACATTTCCTGGTCGCTGGACTTGGAAAGGCAGGGTTACTTCTTAGAGTAATAACTACAGACTCTGTAGCTATGAATTTTGCATGACAATTTTTGACTGTTTTTTCATTAATTTGAGCATGTACTTCTTTAGTTGTCCTCCACCATGTTTGCACTCGAACAACAGATTTTCAATTTTGATAACTAAGAACATTCCTGCAGGGTAAGAATTTCAGCCATTTTTGTTAGGTTTTCAAATTTCAAACAAATAATCAGTCTGAAAAGACAGATATAAACAGATTATATATATATATATATATATATATATATATATATACCTGGGTTGCGTAATATCTCATTCCAAAATTATATACTTTGTGGCGTAATGGTTAGAAAGCTTGCATCATATGATAAATTATGCCTGAGTAATGAGTTCGATCATCATTGGAATCCCTTCACATTCGGGTTTCTCACATCTGCTTTGACGTTATATTCGCCTTGTATGGTAGTGGATTGGCGAAAATTTGCAATATCTCCCAGATAATGGTTACCCGTAAAATGTTGTTGGGAATGTTGTTAAGCGTTTTAAGGATCTGTAATTTTTAGATCTTCTCTTTGACCAGTCTCTTTAAAACTACCATGGTTGGGTGGGAGGTGTCAGACTCTTGCTGATATCATATCGGCGTGTGCGTCTTTTTTGTTTTTTTTCTGTTAAGCTGCGTGTTGTATTTTATACTATTCCGGTTTGACCTACCCGCAAAATAGTTTCGTGATTTATCAATTAAAACATCGGTGTGAGGGTGACTATGCTGGATGAAACAACTTTGGGTTGGATACCCGGATTAGACAACAAGTGACTGTCTATATAAGATAGTGTGGAGCTAGCAACATTAATTTTTTGTTTTAGTCAGCTTCTCAGTCAGCTATTTATTACACATCGTTTTGTTATCAACACAGTTTGCGCTTCAGAGTATGTTGACGGAGCGTTCAGGATGCAGTACAGGGTTCAAACGGTTAAACATTTACGGTTTTAGAAGTGGTTTACATCAAGTGTCATCATCCAACTTTGTGCAGGTAGAAAGAGAAAATCCTTCGTTTTCTGTGTTTAACTGTGGCCCGTGAGTAATTTTGTTTTGTTTTATACTCACTAGAAACTTATTCACATCAATTTGCTGTTTTCAATAGTAAATACAATTATGTCGTTCCTCCCACCGTGTTGCTTTTTTTAGCACGTGAACCCCATGGCCCAGTCAGAGGTTAGATTTGACTTCCCAGCAGGTTACAAGTTCATGGAGCTGTTTCATTTTCGGAATTATATATTTCCGGGGATAGAAAGAAATTAGAGCACGCAAACCTTAATTTTGAAAAATTCGAGATTCGCTGTTTCCTGTCCGTGAAATATCTCGTCGCTTGCGACATAGATGAATCAGATCCTTTGAATAAGGAGCCCTGAACATACACAAGAGTATCTCTTTGTTATACATAAGACAATTCCTTCTTTTTTTCTTTTTATACTATGCTTTGCCGTGTAGATATATGTGTGTTATGGCCAAAGGGCCATAGAAAGATAACACGGACTCGGATATAAGGTTGAATAATATATTCTCGGAAAACGTAGTACAAAGGTAAACGTGTACAGAAGACTACTTCCTCTCGCTGCGACCTGACTCGCTCATTCACTCACTCTGTGGCTACTAATCAGTTACTCCTCAGTCTCAGTGTTCACCATATTATGAAGGTGTGGAAGAGTTCATTTTGTAGGTAGGTCCCACAATACACCCCTTCCAAGCTTTTTACTTGTAAAAGGGTTTATCATTTCCCTGAAATTTAATACATTTTCTTTTTGGGATTGACTGTTACAGGCTCGGTAAATTTCCGTGACCTTCGTTCTTCGGGCGTATGTTCCAGGAGCTCGAGGTCAAATTTGTTGTAAATGGTCTCGATGTGTCCTTCTACGTTATCCTGTGTGCTGTTAGAATCCAATTCATGCCGTTTTTTAATTTGATTAATGTGTCTTTTGTGGGGATGCCTTGGTGCTTATAATATACACCATTTCAACCGATGCTTCTAGTGATCGTGCCTTCCTCCCAGTACGGAATATTCTTTTGAAAACGTTTTTAAAAAAAATTCTGACCAAGGAAAAATTGTTTCTTTGGTACTTTTTCAGTCGTACGTATTTTTAACTGTGTGGGAATGAATTTGTCGAACACGGATTTTACCTTCCTGGCAAACATGGTTTCTGCCGGTGAGCCCGTTGATGGTGTATTCAGGGTTCGGCGTTATGCGATAAACTTGTAAAAATTGCTTTAATGCTAAGTCGTTAAGAGTTCTTTGAGCTTTTTTAAATGCGCTTTTGAGGGTGTCCCCGAACCTCTCTGTCTGACCATTTGATCTAGTATTGTATTTTCGTGTGGTTAAGTGTTTGGCTTTGAAGATATCGCATAAATTCTTAAATTCTGCTGACGTAAACTGTGTACCACTGTCGCTGACAACGCAGTCCACTACTCCAAATCTCGCAAAAGGTTCATGTAGGATACTGATTGCTACAGCCATTGTCGGCCTTTTGCATCTTAAGACATCCGGGCACTTGGAGTAACTGTCAACAACGATTAAGTAATAATAATCGTCAATCGGCCAGCAAAGTCAATATGTATACGTGACCAAGGCTGGTCGGTTTTTGGTCATGGTTTGAAAGTGGTAGGTGGTGCTTTGGCCGGCAATGCGCATCCTCTTAATCATTTCTATTATGTCCTTGTCCATCGCAGGCCAACAGACATAAGATCGTATTAGGCTCTTCATACGATTTTTCCTGCGGTGTCCCCCGTTGAAGTCTTTTAAAATTCGATTTTATAATTTTTTGGGAATTACTACTCTTAATAAATTATTATCACATAGTGAGTAGACGTCCGACACGCTATCATCATTTGCAAAATCTGGCTGAAGATTTCTAACGAGTAATCAGTGTTCAAAGTGATTCCAAAAACATCGAGGAATCAGGCATTTTATGTTTTATCTCGCAAATGAAATCCTCTTCTAGAGCTTCGTTTTTTTTATTTCCGACTATGTTACAGGTAGATCACGGACGGTATTCGCTATTATTGATTCTATTTCAGTCTGAACGAAGTGGTTGATTTTGATTAGCCATTAGTCTGGATAGACCATCTGCATGTCCAATTTTATTAGTTGGTAAATACTCTAATTTAAAATTATAGTTGAGAAGGATGTTACCCCATCTCAAAAATCTATTTGCCGTATAGATCTGTGAAACTTTGTTACCGCAAAAATGATACTGAGGGCTTCTTTCTCAATTTGGCTGTACGCTTTTTCTGCGGGTAGCCACGTTCGTGACGCGTGTGCTACGGGTTTCTTTGCACCGTCTGGCATAATATGTAGGATACACGCTCCGATACCGTATGAGCTAGCATCGCAGACTACAATTATGTCTAATTGGGGGTTGAAGTAAGTTAGAAATAGTTCTGATGTTAATATCGTTTTTATTTTTTCAAAAGCTGACTGACACTCAGTTGTGTATTTCGAATTTTTTTTTAAGAATTCATTCAATGGAGCGCGTATATCGTGCTATTTGAAAATAGTTGGCAAGTCCAAGAAAACTATGGAGTTCGTTGAGATTTTTTGAAAAATGCATATTTTTGATAGCTTCTGCCCGCTGTGGGTCAGGCTGTCTTCTGTTCTTTTCAATGATATGCCCGAGATACCTTATTTCATTCATATAAAAATCGCATTTCGATTCTTTTATCTTAAACCCGAAATCCTGAATTCTCTCACAAATCTTGTTGATATTTTTTGATATTCCTCAATAGATTTACTTGCTATTACAATGTCATGCAGGTAAGCACACGCGAAGTCAAGATTGCCCAGCATGTTATACATGACCTACTGTGATATTGCAAGTGCAACCTTGACTCCGAATGCCAATCTATTAAACTTGTATAAACCCCTGTAGGTGTTGATACACAGAAGTTTTGCGCACTCCTACTCAACAGGGATTTGAAGGTATTGATCACTTAAGATGAATTTAGAGAATATTTCCCCACCATTTTATTTATTAAATACTTTTTTCCGGTGTGGGGAGTGGATAATGGTAATCTTTTAGAGCCGCGTTGAGGCCCGATGAGAAATCCGCACAGACGTGAATTTCGTTGGAATTTTTTCTTACGTATACAGCGGGGGCAGCCCATTCGTTACCACACACTTTGGACAGTATACCGGCATTTTCTAGTCGGTCCAGTTCTTTGTTTATTTTCATTTTTTTACTGACGTAAATGGGACATTTCTTTTACTTTTGAAAACAGTTTGAACATTTTTTTCAGTTCGAATCTGGCTTTTGTCTTAGTATATTTTTCTAACCCCATCAAGAAAACTTCGGGAAATTTTTCTTTTTATTCGTCTTTCAGTTCTTGGGCACCCGTTGTTATATTTTCCACCTTTTGGCAAAATTTTTGATTGATTGGTCCCAAATCTAGAACCGCTCCATCCAATCAGTTTCCAATGAGTTCTCAGAGTTTTTTATGTACGAAAACTTTTAGTTTCTTTCTGACACCAATTAGTGTTACAGGTAACGTTAGCTCACCTTCAAATTTGATCTTGTCTCCTGTTACTGCACGAGCTGTTTTGTTTTCCTTTTTATCGTTGTTTTTAAATTTCCTCCAAGTGTGAAGATTAATAATTGAGAGATCCGAGCAAGAATCTAGTTGCAGTTTAACTGTTTTGTTTAGCATTTTGGCTACGATGTATTTTCTTAGATTCTTATTTACTTTTTCATTTGATCTAGTTTGTCTGACTCTGTTTCTGTTGTTCCTTTCGTTTCTACAGTACGCACCTTTGTGGCCAGTTTTGCCACAATTATTACATGTATTTAAATATATTGTTCCATTTAGTACAAATATTTAGCCATATATATATATATATATATATATATATATAACAACAAGGAGTCTCATTGCAAAAACAAAAATAAACGAGTAAAATAATTCCGAGAGAGCAATCTTGTTAGGTTAAAGAGCCGTTTAAAATATAGTGATCTCTTTAAAAGGTAATTAAGGAATTATAGCCATTCTCCAGGAGGCTGGTTGTTAAGATTTAGCTTACTTAATCAAAAGTACATTTAATATAAACTCAGAGTAGAGACACTCATAAGATAAATGAACTGATTTAATTATATATATATGTATATATATATATATATATATATATATATATATATATATGGGTAAATATTTGTACTAAATTGGAACAATCATAGTGTGGTTTGAAGAAAGGAACTAATTTAGTTCATAGAAATGAAATATAATTTATAACCACTTTAATGATGTGCTGAGTTTTCCTTTATAGATAACAAATCGCTCTGGATAATATCCATTGAGATCTCTATTCCGTTCTGAGACTTAATGTTTTGTATTAAGTAGCTCTTGTTGGATTATCCACACCATTCACGGAGTGACATAATTACTTATATATATATATATATACGTGTAAACGAGGACATAAATGCCAACTGCTAATCGGGTCCCGATGTAACAGACTAAAAATTGGTTTGTATCCATTGACAACACGAAAAATATTAAAAAACAAAAAAGAAATATTCTTCCCTCGCCATTCAACTTCTGCCTTCAAGTCACATTCAATATTAACAAAAATACTCTTCGTAGAGATACGTCACCTTATTTTCCTTTTAAGTACTTCACTTGTGTTTTCAAACATTTATCCTAGTGTTCTGAAATTTCTGCTGTATGACACCAGCAACTACTTTCTCGTATCCTTTCTTAGGTGTGTAAAAGATAATTTATTTTTAGAAAAAGACAGATCTCCAGAAGAAGTCAAATATGGATTGTAGGGGGAACGGCTAACAGATTTTGAGGACACAATGCTTTAATAAAAGGTATGCAGCGGACTTGAAGCATCTATTCACCAAGTCGTTACACTGACGAGTGGATTATCTTACGGGTGTATCCGTTCATGCATGCTAAGTGAGAACTCCTTTGAATAGCTCTCAAGATATATCAAGTCTGTGCAACCGATTCTTGAGATATTAATCTGACTAGATATTTTTGAGTAGTTGTTTGTTATTGCCAGCACATGTAGTACAATATGTTGCTTCTTGGTTTTGCCATGCTTTGACATCGATTTTTTACGTAAATATCGTTAATTTTTCAAGGTCATAATTTAGCAAAGTCCAATTATTATTTAAATATATTTTTCTCGGTTCTGAGCTCATTCCTTCCTTCCCTCCCTCTATTTCTCCTCTCTCTCTTTCTCTTTCTCTCTCTCTCTCTCTCTCTCTCTCTCTCTCTCTCTCTCTCTCTCTCTTACTAACTAACTTGCTGTCTCTGAACAACTAAGCTTTATTTTTCTTTCAACCCTTCCATCAACAGCTATTAGGGAAGTATTGCCAATATATTTTAATATCCTTTTTCCTTGTTAATCCAATCTGGTTTCGAACGTCTTTTTTGTTCTTTTAATCTATGTTGTTTTTGTTCTTTTTTATTCTATGTTGTTTCTTAGCCAATTATACTCTTCATCTAACGGAGCTTCGAAATTACACCTCAGTTAGTGACCTTCAAGGAAGTTACATTTATCACTTTTTTTGTATATAAACTAGAAAATTAACTCAAAATATACAGTAAAAATGTGCTTATCTAAACTAATTAATTTTCTTGGATATTCTGTTATTGTAATGGATATTGGTAAACCAAGAATGTAAAATCGGTAAACCGAGCTAAAACTCAGGTCTAGTGTGTTACATCCTCTTTCGAACTTATGTCCTTAAAAATAGTCTGAATTTGTCTCCTCCACCCAACTCCAGCTAAGGGCCAAATTTCAGGGTAGATTGGATTCTCTAACCTTGGATCACAAGCAGCCCAAAAGCCGAAAAGCTCAATTTAAAACCAGCCAAAGGTAGAATTGGGCGTCGTCAGGTCACTATGCCCTTAAAACACAGAGCAGTAGAACCAGAGATGAAGCTAGGATCGGATAATCGTGATTACCATTGTATCATTCCTACCTCTCTATAAACTGATCACTAAGGATTTCAAAATATCTACTTATCTGTCTAGAATAGCTTCAAAATTACACAGATATATCTATTTTAAAAATAAGCATTTTATCTGTCTTAGCATGTCAAGAATATCGTATTATAGAAAACTAAAATTTACTTTAAATGATTTTAAGCGTCTACAGATTTTATTATTTAACAGATCTTCTCTTACTAAAAATATCAGCCCGTATACGATAAAAGCATTAATCATTGGACGAATTTTCTAAATATTTTCATTGACTGACTCTCCAAAATTTATAAAATTCAAGACAGTCATGAAGTGTTCATTAGATTAAATTTTCACGGCAGAACAGGAATTGGGAGAGATAGCATAAATACACACCTTACTTACATCTACAAAGCATAGTACGTTGTGGCGAGCCATGATCGTGCATGTTGCGAAAGAATAGTGCACATAGAAGAAGAAGAAGAAGAAGAAGAAGAAGAAGAAGAAGACATTTTGACGATGTGATTGTATCACTACGGCTATCGCTGTGGTCACTGGAACCGGCGTGCAGAGTTCAAATTCTGGCCTAGGTTATTGCTTTCACTAGCAGATTTGTCCTAAAGAAAAGGCACGTATCTACCTAATTTTACCTTTACTTAACTCTGGGTTTAAATTCAAGACAGATTGAGATTATATAGAAGCAGTTTTAGAAGTACACCGCTGAATTAAAAACCCAGCAGAAGGTGACGTGAATCTATTCCACTATCTCTAATGATTAATGCAATTGCCATTGCAATGGAAAGTTTGGGGAGATATGATCATACACTTTATCAATGGAAATTACATTGAAAAGAACCCACAAAGGTCTCGTTGTTTTTAAATCTCTCACTATTTCATTTTTATAATATATATGTCGTGCTGTTGTTGTTTCGTAGTATTTTTTTCAAATAATTCTCATTGAAAATGTAATAAAGAATATAGATTATTCTGAAATCCAGATGATTTGACCTCATTTGCTACTTCTGCTCTACATCTGAAAATGGTTCCTAATAACTTCTTAGGCATTATCTCGATCCGGCTGAAATAACTTCAGTGTATCAAAATGCAAGTGTCTATACATCTTGTCAAATGCACGATGTTAAAACTGATTTTGTCCTAGGTATGACGATAACATCCGGAAGCGAGGCGTCTAACTGGGATGTCTTGAGAAGCGTGGATCTACCTCTTAATTGTTGTTGTTTCCAAGTCCACTCCGTCCTGGGGTTGTAGAACATCTTATGTTCTCAACTATGGGCTTAAAACTCTATGAAATAGATTTATAATAAAATACCAGCACTACATTTTTGAAGAAAAATATATTACTAGCAATACATTGGACTCTCGACGGAAAACCCTCTTTTCAAAAATACGTAAATGAAACCTGATCTGTAAATTGATTTATTACAAAGAATACATTCCCTTTATACAAACCTATCCTAAAAATCTTGCGGTCATTAAAAACTCACTGAAGGTTATATGCTGTAAAGGAAAACAAAAAAAAAAAAACGAAAAATAAAACTGATTTAAGATATGAATTTCTAAATTTTGCTTTTGCATTTTACATCATTACGTTATCCTTAACTGTTTTCAACATGTTTCGCCGTCTTGAAAACGTGAATTTCATTGTCCATGTTTCATTGATCAAAGATATCGTGCAGGTAGCGATTGCCGTTTCTCACTAATTAATGAATTTTATAATTTGGTAATTTAAGATAACCTTCTGTTGAAAGACGCCTGTTTTCCAATTTAAGAGATAATGAAAAAAGTAGCCTCGGATACGCAGAGAAGAATAAGGTTACCTCTAGATGTGAACTTATTAAGATATTAGTGATCTTAGGTGTAATGTAACTGTGTGATAGCTTCATATAAAATGCAGTCAAGTGTGACACAGAAATTCGAAAGGGTACAGAAATAGAAAAAATATATTCCGGTAGTTAAGCAAATAATTAGTAGTTAGAAAATAATCCAAAACGAGAAAAAATTCTTCATGAAACATATCAGTTTTATTAACAGTTTTATTTTTTTTTAAAAATGCTCTAATATGTAATTTCCTCCATGATAGACTGAAGGAATTTTACTAAAATACATCGTAATGAGATATAAATGAATGTAATTGCCTATGTAGACTTTCATAATAGCTCGGTTGTTTTTAATATCATAACAAAATGATTTAAATTAAATAGGGAGTAGTTTTTGGTGTATGTAATTCTAAAATAATTACTTATTCTATGATCAGATATTTTGCTAACAATTTATTTCTTGTTACAGACAGATAGCTCCTTACGTATGAATATAACTTTGAATTAATTCGAGTAGAAGAGATATTTCGGGTAATTTGGCAAAATGCATTCGTACAATGTTATGCTCTTATTCTAAATTTGCTGTAGAACTTGATTATTTCATGTTAATGCGTTTATTTTTTGTGACTGCAGTATTACTGAACATAATTTTTCGTACTCGTTAACACGTTCACTGCGAACTTGTGGTTATCTCGTGCTTGACATTTTCTGATAGATTTTTATATGTGGACGACAACAGCGAGTTTAGTCACAGTGATATTTTTATTGTGTAAACAACGTTAAAACTTCAGTTCAACATATAAATCAACGCATTTTTTTATTAAGTTGGCTAATATGAAGTTGGCACTTGATATGAGATTTCGGATTTGACTACTAGCAATCAACTTGTTAACTGATTCACATTTACATGACAACTACGCTGACGAAATTCTTGTCCTGGTTCCCCGACTACATGAATTTTACGTGTGCTACTAGATTGGCATCTGTCCTCTTAGCGTTTAAAAAGTTAAATGCAACTGCCAATTCTACTCCAACATTTTCTCGCACTTCTGGTGCTGAGAATGATGTACCCCAATGATTGTAATAAAGAGTTCGATTCGAAATTCCCAGCATCTGAAGAAGGTTAGAGCATACAACGGCCGAAACGTCGTACGAATGACAAAAAGGATGCAAACAATAGTCCAAATAATGTATATCGTGCTAATATTAATATCAGCATATTGATCATTCCTAACTTGAAAATGGAAAGTAAAAAATAACTTCTTTCTCGGAATATTTTAGATGGATATATTCTACTAATGGTTAAACTCAGAACGTTTTGGTTTGGACTAAAACGTATTCATAACAACCAAATGATTATGCAAGCTTAATCCTAGATACTAAAATGTTTATAGTTTAAAGATATATAAATTCACTTAAAAATTATCAGTTATATTGCAATAAGGACAGACACTTTCTCCATATTTTTGCAACGTTGTCGGCAAATAACAGAATTACATGTATGCGCAATCCTGTAATGGTTTTCAAAAGCTGAATCCAATCAATCCGAGTTCGGATGTCAATTTATTTATTTGTTTGTTTTACTATATTATTTATTGTCTGTCTCTTGTTTTGGATAGAAATCTGCTTTTACAAAACAAAACAAAAAACCAACAATTGTTCTAGATTCTATGAATGTTTAATAACTAGTTCGATTACGCATGCGCCCATTTGAATAAATGCCGCAACTTATCTCTTTCGTGATACATTCCTATGTACAGTTTCTACTAGATTAAACTCTATGTTGAATCTGCTTACCGAAGTACCTTCCTCGCGCATATAATGCTGAATATCATTTAATACAATATCAACTTCATTTGGAAGTCATTTCCTTCTGCACCAGAAAAAAGGTACGACAAAATGACAATTCACAATCAATTATCTGATTTTTCTTTAAACTGCTAGGTACCCATGACATATTTTGAGAAACTATGCTGGCAGAAGATGAATACAATAAACATACAAAAGTAATAAGGGGACTAAGAAAAAAAATGTTTCTTCTCACGGGACTTAATTTACTTATACTAACTCGATTGTGAGAGAATTATGAGTGGTACCAGGATGTATCATTGACTTTCACAACCATAACAACATAGGATAGGCAGATGACACAGTGTTGATAGCAGACAGAGGAAAGAATGGGCAATAACTGTTAAAGAAGGAAGTGAAAGAAAGTGAGAAAATGGGCTAATTATCAATTGCAAGAAGACAAAATGCATGATTTTCAAAAAGAGTAGAGCCCAACATACAAATTACAAATTGGGGATACCAAAATCAGACAAGTAGAACAATTTAAATATTTGGTAAGTGTTTTAACAGCGAACACAAAGTGCGTGACTGAAATATAATGGCACATTGTAATAGTGAAAGCTGCCTTTAAACAGCAAAGCAAAGTATTAAGAAACAGAAAGATTCTTTAGAAACAATGAAAAGAGACTTTTTCTATGACTGGAGAAAAGATGGCGCATTGGAATAGCGAAAGAGTGCGCATTGGAATAGTGGAAGATGCCTTCCAACAGCGAAGCAAAGTGTTAAGAAAAAGGAAAATTTCTTTAGAAACAAAGAAAAGAGTCATCTTATATGCTGAAAAATCTCATAGATGAAGCAACAAAAGGCTGCTGAGAATGACATGGCCTGAACATGTGAGCAACACCGAAGAATTAGAGAAAATGGGAACAAAAAGGCACTTGTACTTAACAGGATGAAGCTACACTGGAAGAAACTGAATTCATAATTTCCGTGTTTGAATCTGATCAACTTTGTTACTAATTCAACTTTCTAAATCTGAATTTTATCTTGATTCGAAAACCGATATTTCATCGACTGCATAAATACAGGTGGCATCATTACGAAAGCTTTCTGTTTCTTTTTTCGCTCCGGCGGCGGTTTTTATTTTCGATGCCGACTAATCGATAATTAGTGCCAATATTTTCTTGCGTTCATCTCGCAGACGATGGAAGCATTTGATTTCAAGTTATTCAGTTGAATGATTCATTGTCATTAGTTGAATAAACGCAAAAGAAAGTAATTAAATAAGTGCAAATATATCAGAAACTCCAGAATTTTACACCTTCAAAGTCTTCTTTAGTTTAATCGTATACGTTTGAAATATACGATTCTACAACTGTTACTCTTAGGTGATATACAAATACACTGATCGTTATTGATCGTACCAGCGCATCATATCAACGTCCAAAATATATCGTATATCCTCGAGAAGAATCTGCTTTTTATTACCAATTTTTAACGCAAAAATAGAGCATCGCATAATACACAGGTAATATAATACGGGTGCTACTTAATATGGAACAGGTAATATTTTGAAAAGGTTAAAAATCATTCATTTCGGCAACCCAAATATATCTCAGAGCATTACATTCCTCACCGTACCCTTGGTTATCTTTAACGCTACAGGTAAGCTCTTTTTGCCTGCACTTCATCTGCCATCTGCGGTTACTTGCTAGTCTCTCCTCTGTTTGAATTGACATCTGAAACTTTATATTAGATATTTTACAGCAAATGATTTTTTCCACATTCTGGAACACAAAAAAGAATGAAGACCATATATTTGCCATATACAAGCTATATAATAAAAAAGTTTTTCATCAAAACAATCACGAGTCGCAATAAATTCAATAAAAACTGTGTTTATTTATAGTTTCAACTGAAGTCGTGACATTGTTTACACACTCAAAAGTATTGTGCCATCCGTGATCATGTCTCTTTCGAGACATAACTAACTGGACAGAAGATTTTTCATGCAGTAGGTTGCCATTACATTCTACAGTAGACTGTTTGCTAACTAAGGCTATGTAAACCAATACGTTCGGCTATTTAACCCGTATCTGGAGGGAGAAGAGACTGATTAATACCTTTCAAAATATTCTTTGTGCGTACGTGATTGCAACTGGAATTTTAACCTTCCGGTTTCTCGTTCCAAATCAATATCCACTGTGCCACAATGCTCATCCTGAACGTATTACTGCGACTAAATTCGCTGTTGGAATGGAAGTTATATCCTTAAGATTTTTTATTATATTATAATCCTTCGGTTCGGATCATTATTCTGGGTTCCGTAGAATATTTTATCAACTTTTATAATGTTTTCTGAGGGCTTTCTTTTATTTTAAATATACTATCAGTTATTTTTAAGGCTTATATAGTTTTGTCTAGAGAGACGCATTGCTTTTTTTAGGTGATAGAGCGTCGCCTTTTTACGTCTATGTAGGTATCATCTCATTCTTTTTTAATTGTCTCGTCTTCAGTCATCAGTCTCTAGTGCCGTGTGGTTATTTGTTAATTGTGAAATAACTTCAGTATGCGACACGCTTAATTGATGAGATAATTGAAAAAAATGAAACAGAAATGGACAAAATAACCAGAAAAAAGACACACCTTTCCAAAACAACACAGGTGAAAATGAGTCAGAAAATGCCAAGCACGAGATAAATCTTAGTCCTTTTTTCTGTTCATTGAAACTATCAAGTATTCAAAAGTTTCAATGATCACAAACAGTTTTCTGATGTATATAAATTCATAGATATAGACTTCAGCCGTAAGCGCCCTTATATATATGGAAGCCATAATTTTAACATAGCATATTCAACATAATCATTCTGTTCCTACAAATGCACACAATGAGAAACATCATGCACTGAAAATAACTCTAAACTGATTCTTACGCTACAATGGGCATTTATATATTAATTCGCTCATAATTAATTTTAGGTACGGATTTTATCCAGCGTCGAATTAGAAACGACTTATTCAAATTACCGGTTCTTAAAGCATAACTCTTTCTTCTTAGTCTACCTTCTAATTGCTTATACCACCTTCACACACACACACACACACACACACACACACAGATATATATATATATATATATATATATATATATATATATATATATATATATATAGCCAGGTTCATACGCCTCTATACTCTTTTGAACAGGAGTAGTGTATTATCATTTATTTCCGTTTAGAATTTGGTTTGCTGTTCATTCTAAAGTCTACTTCAAATCTATTCTTCTCACTTCTCACCCTAATCTCTGATTGTTTATTTAATATTTATTTATTTATCTTCAATATGAGTAGATAGAAATGCCTATTGTCCGATTCACATTTCTCCAACCGGTCTTTGGAACGGGAGATATTTATTCCTTTTTATTTTTTGGTTTTGGATTTGTAAATTTCTGGTTCCTGTGAAATTTTTTCATTCTCTTTACTCCCAGTACCATCTTTCGTCTAAGTGGCATCATTTAGATCAGTGAATTGCACAACTCGACCTGGTATAAATTAACAAAAATGGTTGGAAGACCTTTGCAGGGATGAGACTTGATGACCGGATCGTTGTCATCTGATTTTTTATATTTGCATATATACGACGTTGCATGCAAATGGACTTCTCGACTACGTCTTTCCGATTGAGCTCATGTCAGGCGAATCTCCATAATGATACTTAAACCCTATTTGCAGTAACTTGGTCCTCATGATACGCTAGATTATTCTGAAAAAGCAAATCATTTTTGTTATGCTACATAAAATCTATGAATGTGTGCCGACGCTCACGAAGCATTTCGGGTGTAAAGAAATCAAAATTAGCAAAGCACTAATGGTTAATATTAGCAAAATTAAAGTCAACTTTGAAACAAAAAGGTAACACGAAATTAGAACAACAAAAATATGCATGCCTACAACCAGTGCTCAAAAGCCTAAAAATGATAAGACTTCAACGCAAGAGCCCTTTTTTTAGTGTGAACAATTTGAGTGATTGAAAGTCATCCGAGGTTTAGAATCTGGGATTCAGCGGAGATAGAGAAATATTTTAGTGTAACCAGAGTATGGAATTGACTACATAATGACAGCATATCTTCGTGTTCATTGAACTTTTAGTTCTAACAGGTTCAATGACACCATTTTCTTGGAATTGTCCGAGAACTCTTTCTCTGAATCCTATAATACTCTCCTGCGTGTTTATTTTCATGCATGCATACATATACGATGATTTTTCAATAAATCTATAAGGTATGTTGTTACTGATTTTTTTCAGTGGTATTCGCTCCATGTTCATATAGTCCTTTTTGAAAGAATTATTCTCAACTAGGAAGGAATTATGGTAAAAATATAATCTTGTGCTGAAAAATAATTATTCTCTGACCATATTCTGTGTTCCAAAATGTTAATCGATCAGTACGTTTCTTTGATTAACACATAGCTACCGCGCGTATTAGCGAAGTGAAACAGTTTCATCCAAAATTCTTGTCTCGTAATATCTAGCTCTATAGGTGTTGGTATTTAAAGATCTGTACGAATGTAGAGTCATCTAAAATGATGAAAACGTGAATAACTTTTTATGCTATCTACTCTTTTTCAAATTGTTCCTGGTTATTCTGTTAAATATTGTTTGTTTGATGGAAGTGAATTTCTTTCAATGTCTCATTGCTTAAATGATTTCGAAAATCGATATTGTTTATATTCATTTAAAAAAATAAAGATTATTCAATCTTAGTTCACTTTTTATATACATTTGAACTAATCTAAATTTTAACCTTGCTGTTCACAGTTTTAAAATATTTATGAGGCACAGAGAAAAATTTAAGGACGCTATTAATAGGGAAACCAAACGTGTTTCCTTGATTTCTTCATTATACGGAAGAGTCTTTGAAATAAGGAAATATTTATGTTGGGGTTTGTGCTAGAAAATTTGTTATAACTTCTTCTATGTGTCGCGTTACTTCGAAATATAGGCAATCATGGCTCTCCCAAATTCCACATCATTTGAGAACCCCAGTGGTTTTACTACATTTGCTTAAACTTCCATCCCCGGTTCCGCTATACAAAACTCGCTGTCTTTCCCTCTCTTACTTTCTATATGACCCGTGAGAGGTAAGTGTTCCAAATCTACTTTCCTCATTATATGTTCAAAAAATTTATCCTGAATTTTTTTTTGTTCTGAATAGGAGTGTTCTTTCTGAGTCATATTATTTCAGATTAACTTGGTTATTGATATTGACGGAACGAGCTAGTTCCGTCAATATCATTTTTATAGTCCTAAAATAGAACCACATTTTCGTTGCTTTTAATTTTCACCCGTGGCAAGCATTCTTTTATCTTTTTTATAATAATTTCATTCTGAGCAAGGCAGTACCGCCACTAGTGTGCAGGGGGTTACAGCGAAAAATAGTACATGGAATGTTACAGTAAAGATAAGTGATGAATGGGAATCAAGTAGATAAAAGATGGCAATTGACGTAGCATTTAATTACACGGAGATTGTAGTTATCAGGGAAGCAAGGAAATGATGGGAGTTTCAAAAACTGGAAGTGCGTGAAAAGAAACTGATTTAACTATTTTGATAAAAATATTCTCTGCCATATATGAGGATGGATATCAAATAACACCCAGCACATTTTCTTTATTTCTAATGCCTGTTTCTAGCGTAAAATTAAATACAAAAGGCGTCTGTAGATAATACTTGTGTTTTCCAATGTAATGCATTAAGATAAGTTGCTTGTCAATGCAAAGAGTTCGCTGCTTTTTGGTAAAAGATTTTTTTTAATTTTTCAAATTTGGTTAGAGTCCAACAAATTGTGTTTGGTTCCTGTAAGGCTCAAACGATCATTTCCGAATAGAACTCGAACATAAATTAACCAATTTATTCTAAGTGCTGAATCCCTTCATATTTTTTCTGCACCTTGACTTTAAGAATTTAAGTGTACATCTTGACTGGCAGTTAGATCTGATTTCTTGTAATTTGAAGTAGCGAGATGTAACCGTAAGTTCTATGCTAACAGTTTCTTCGATCGCAATTCTAACTTTCCGTTCGTTGCTTAAAAGTTGACTTTAATTTTCAGAAATATAAACGCAATGTCAGTTGTAATCTTCAGTTTTCTTCGTTCGTTGATCAGTTATTTTTCTTCCTCCTTTTTCTCATCCCAGGCAAGGTAAGAAAGCCACTAGAACTGACAGGAATGTTGAGATTGAAATAATATGAAAAAATAATGTGTGTGTGTGTGTGTGTGTGTGTATGTGTGTGTGTATGTGTGTGTGTGTTATTCCATGGTTAAGTGGAAGTTAGGCCTATTTCAGGCGAATTTGTGTACAATCCTCTGTACAATAAAGACTGAAGATGATGATGACCATGGCATTACAAAATATTAAAAAAATCTATTTTGCATAATTTCCACGTGCTAATAAATGTTAAGCAATTTATCCAACATTATATTTTATGCAAGAAGAAAATTTACAGTAATTTTTGGCAACACAGATTTTCAGTTATTTTTATTTACTCACACCTCCGAAGATGATCTCCGAAAGAGATTGAAAGAACTTGGGAACATCGAAAAAGAATAATAAAATCATCTGTCAAGGTTACAGATCATGTATTACACATTTCAATTATAATACTTGAATATGAATGAAGTTTTTTAAAAATAAGCTGACACATTGTTTGTCATTTATTTAATCTGACATGTCTATAAGGAAATTGCTGCCTAAGCACAAACCCACACACGTGTATGTCTAGTGTGTGTGTGTGTGTGTGTGTGTGTGTGTGTGTGTGTGTGTGTGTGTGTGTGTGTGTGATGGCATTTCAGTCACAGCATCCCTTTCAGGTCTAGTGTCCTTCTTACGTTGCCTGGGAAGAAAGGATTAATAGAACGTCAGATAGAGTTGAAGCTACATTTGAATATTATGTGTATCTAGCGGTTTTAGAGTATCACACCTCCAAGCGTTGGTTAGAGTCATGGTGCTTTGTTTTGAAAAGGTGTCTTTTTTTCGGTTATTTTGTCCATTTCTGTTTCATTTTTTTCAATTATCTCATCAATTAAGCGTGTCGCATACTGATGTTATTTCACAATTAACAAATAACCACACGACACTAGAGACTGATGACTGAAGACGAGACAATTAAAAAAGAATGAGATGATACCTACATCGACGTAAAAAGGCAACGCTCTATCACCTAAAAAAAGCAATGCGTCTCTCTAGACAAAACTATATAAGCCTTATAAATAACTGATAGTATATTTAAAATAAAAGAAAGCGCTCAGAAAACATTATAAAAGTTGATAAAATATTCTACGGAACCCAGAATAATGATCCGAACCGAAGGATTATGATATAATAAAAAATCTTAAGGATATAACTTCCATTGGTTGTAATAAGACATGCTAAAATGATAAGATTTGTTAACGATCTGCTTTTTGAACCAGTTTTCGATACACATGTAAAAAAATGTGATATTTCAATTACTGCTCCGACTAACTGCATCATGCCACATCAGACTATAACTTTTCAGTTGCAATTTGCACTAGTTTTAATGAGAATAGCTTTATCATATTTTAAACAGACCGGAAAGATAGCACAAACATGCACGTCAAACGCGTAAATAACAAGAAAATATTTTTAAATGACAGTTTTATGTTTATGTAGCATATATACAACTTGTGAAAATATGTTTTAACTCGTTTAGACAATGGAAAGAAAAGCCAAAGTATAATAAGAACCAATATTACGTAACTAAATTTAATATTTTTATCCATCACGATACTCCTTGAAACAATTGCTGTAAAATAGAATTGTGTCTTTTTAGCACCAGATCTTCATCATTTTTCATTACTTATAACGATATATGGATGCTAATGGTATTGGCTTTGGATAGTTTTCCAGCTTTATTTACAGGAAAACTTTACACGAAATGACATAACATCAGGAATTTTAGTAAATATTAAGTTCAGTAAGATTAATGTAGATAATTAGACATTTAGATTTCTCCTTCAGAGAAAAATCTCGGTATATTTGGAAAAGAAAAACTTGAAATTGTTTGTTGTTGATCTCTAATTAAAACCTAAGTTAACGACGTCCGTCTTTTAAGGGATAAAGGTAATTTCTGCGAAAACTAATCTCTTCTATAAATCTATGTCCAATTTCCAAATATATACGTCGTTTTCAAGCATCTGTTAAGATATCCCATTTACTAGATATATACAATTCAAGCGTTGTGGTGCAGTCGATATCGACTCGGAACGAGAAATCAGACAGATGAGTTCGAATTCCGCTTGATCTGTAGCCTTGGATTGCAACCAGTCTGCCGTAGAATATTACAGCAAACTAATTCAGAAAAATCTTCTGCACAGGCAGTCAAGTCTCTTTCGAGATATGAGTACCTAACTGTATATTTCATATGGCACTTAACTGACTGATATAATTCTAAACTATAATTATTTAACCAGCGTAGCTCGATCCAATTCTGATGATAAGTAGCACCGATTCTACAGATCTACCAATAAAAAATCAACTTATATAGGTGACTAGTACAGAAACGTGTTAAACACAATGTAAAATATAACTACAAGTCGAGTACTTATAACATTTATAGTATTTTTCGTACGTAGTAAAGAAGAACTGGCAAAGTGTGTGTATGTTTTATGAGACCAAGTGTTTTGTATCGTGACACCATCGTTTCTTAGTCGGGCAGCAAAGATCGCCCTTGGGTTTGTTTCTATTCTTGAAGAACCGTGGCTAATGAAATTTTCGTCAGTAATTCTATTATTCAACGTGATTATCGGCTTAATTAACTTTTTACCCTCGCACATTTTATACAGCAAGGTTTGGAAGTAAGCAAATACGTTCGCACGCACACGCAAGTGAATAAACGCACCTTCGTAAAGTTACGTAACGCATTGCAGATAGGATCACAGGTGATACACAGTTTTTACGTGGGTGTAACCGTGTTATGTGGAAGAATAGGTAGACACTCATCTGGTATATATGCATTTAGGCACATATACGAAGTCACCTACTATCAATTATACAGTTTTACACTTTTATGTTAACTTAAGTTGAAAATTTTCCTTGCTCTTGGGATCTGCCTCTAAATACCAGGATTTTGAATACAGATTTTCCAGGTATAGAGATTTTAAAGATTAGAAAATTAGCATTCTTTTCCCTAGTTGATCATTTCTCATCATTCGTATTCACTCTCTCAACATATCTCTCTCGCTCTCTCTCTCTCTCTCTCTCTCTCTCTCTCTCTCTCTCTCTCTTTGTATGTGTGTGAAGGCGTCATGCACCTCTGAGATATACAGTATAATAGTTCTTCACAATCTTCTGTTTTTTGTTGCTCTTAATAAATTTTACTTTTTTTCTTTCATTCTGTACAAGGCCCGAGGGTCATTCGGGTTAGAGGGTTACTGAGATAGTTTACGTGGAAGGTAACGGTTGACCATAGAATTGAAGTGAGCGAGGAAGCATCCTCTTGGGAGTCGATTCTACTTAGCAGAGGTTCGTGATAACAAACTGCTCGAGTAGACGTCAGATCTCACTAACGAAATCCAAATATTATGAGGGTGTTTCTTTACGATGTGCGTATTATCGTGGATCTTAGCCGTGAATATTAAAACCACTGGAACTAAGTGGTGTAGTTTGAACACATTTTATGGAAACAGCAATAACGTTGCGAAGATCTTGTGACGTTTCGTCTTTGCGATGGGTTGTATTGTGGAAAATAATTCGTCAGCCACAAAACGCGGAGACGCTTTTGGAACTATCGAGACTAGAAAGGAAGGACTTGGCAACTCCAGACTAGATGTGCTTAGCAGTATTCCATCTTTTTCTGATCTGGTGCCTGTAAAGGCAGAAGATAGCATGAGAAAGCAAGTACAGGGAAACGATCATTTATCAAGTATCTTTAGTTTCTCATCCATCCTAGTTTTTTTTTGCCATATATTCATAAACAAATTCCTTACGTAGTTTATTAATTGTTTTTTTCTGCTTCTCTTGCTTTCAATGTGTTTTCTAAATGTTATATTATCCAAAACCTTTTTTATTTATAAATTCTCCCATAAATTTCAACCGTTCTTTCTTTCTAAGTAGAATTTTGACAAAAAGGAAAAATTATTTTTAATAAGATATTAACTCTAATTATGAATAAGAGAAGCAGATAGTGAAAATCTGAAAATAAGTAAAACGCAGCAAAAATTACTATGTTTATATGCGTCTATACACATATCTACACTTGTACTGACATGCCAAAATGGTTTCTATTGAAGCTTCACTGTTTCAAATATATTAAGAAGATAGACATTTAATGCTCATTGACTTGAAACGCAAAAACACGCATACATGCACAAAATACAATTTCATACCCACATATATGCATAAATATAAATATATATTTGGCTAAAGTTTGTTGTTAACCATTTTTAAATAGATGTGCAAGATAGATTACAGAGGAAAAAGTTATCTAACAGAACACATTGAATCAAATTTCCTAGCAGCAGGCATAGCAATTGATTCCGTATAATCGTTCCAATAGAAAACCGTGTCATTGGAAATCTTAGACTGAGAAAGTGCAAAGATTTGCATCAGCCATATACTAACAGAAAAAATGTTACCTTATACATTTATTAATCAAGACCGCCGACCTTCATCAGTTGATTGGGATCTTGAACTGAAGTCTTTATTTCCATCACTGGGATACAATCATTTGAAGAAGATCCCAGCATACAAGGGCCGAAGTGTCGTGAATATGGTAAGAAAGATGAGGACAGCAGTCCGAACAATGTAAATAGTGTAAATAAATACTTCTTAAAAATATAGAAAAATAATTAAAAGTATTTCCCTTTTGGAGGCATTAGCCTTTCATCATCTTTTCTTATGTTTTCGTCTTCATATACCTTTTTTTAATTTTTCCTAAAGAATCTACATTTTTTAATCTGTAAAATGTAAGTTAAAACACATGTAGAATAATTATTGTTCTTTTTTCTTTTTTTCGGGTTTAATTCGAAATGAGTCGTTAGAACGCCAATTTGCTGAATTGTTCCCTCTTCTCCATCTATTGCGATAGTGTTCCAGTCCCTAGGCCTACGCGAATCGTTTCTTGGTGTGCTCATTATGTGGCGTGTCTTGGGTGTTTTAATTTGGCGGAGCCTATCTCTCCACAGTTGAGACGACTGCCGCTGTTCCCTATCTAGGTGACTCGCCTTGGTCACCAACACGTGGCCGTTGTAATCCATCTTAGAAAATTTTCTGCCTTGGACGGTGGCCGGTTCTGAAAGGTGTACTTTGTCTAGTTGTGCCGTGTTAACAACTCCTGCTCACATGGGCTTAGCCCATCTGCTGAAACAGCTTACCGGAGCATAGCATAGCAACTTGGAACTATCAGTAATGGGTAATTGAAGGAAAAATGAGAAAGTCTTCCTATGTTACGTTTTGACATCGAAATGATTTCTTCAAACTAAATAGCGTTTTGAACGAAGGAAAAATATATAGCTGGATCAAAAATTCAATACAGCAAACATTTGAAATTAGATCAATAAATCACATGTTAAAAACCGTCAAACTAAAAACAAATTTGTGAACACATGTAAAAATTCTTCTGAGTAAAATAATTACATACACGTAAGTATACCAATGAGATCTGTATCTAATGATGAAGAAGCAATTATTTTTCAATCACGTATATTTTAATATTTAATAATTTTATGATATGTTGAACGCTTAATAATTATGACTAACGTTCATATTGCCTCCTCTGGCTACATATATAGCATTCTATAAAAAAGAACATTGCTTTAATCTGTTTAAGACCTTTTAGATGACGTAATAGAATTATTTTCAATTTTCTCATGCAATCACTCAACTAGATATATAGGAATTTCTCTATATTTCTGAGATGAGGTACTATTATAGTATTTACATTATTTGCGCTATTATTTTCATCGTTGTTGCCATTTGTACGACGTTTCTGCCGTTGTACGCTTCGTTGGTTAGTTCCTGTGATTCGACCCAAAATGCTGTGAGAGTAATACCATCATACAGTAGTGGTGAACTTACAGGGTTAGATGGAGATAGCTCATGCCTACTAAAAGAGGCACTACTAGGCAAGGAATGGAGTTCATACACCCCAGTGAATGAAATAACGGTTCGGTTTGAAATCTCTAGCACCTGAAGAAGACCGGAGCATACAATGGCCGAAACGTCGTACAAATGGCAACAAAGATAAGGACAATAGTCCGAATAATGTAAACTTTGTAGGTAGTTAAGAGTTCAGTAAAAGAGTATGATTCGTCTTAGAAATTTGGAAAGGTGTGTTTAATTCAGAATTTTCAGTACCCTACCTTATATATATATATATATATATATATATATACATATATATATATTTTAATTCAGATACTTCAATCCAAAGGAAAAAAGCAGGAAGATAAATTCCAAAAAACCCGATCCTAATTAATATTAAAAGTTTATTTTAATATTAAAAAACGATACAGGAAGAGAGCTCCATGTAATAAAATATTACAGAGCAAATATATATTAAAAAAGGATTAATTCAAAGATGTTGAATGGCCATTTCGATATGAAGATCCCCACGGGGAACGACACATCACCTCAGCAACAGAAAAAAACCTTTCAGAAACTGGAGAAAAATTAGTCTACTTTTCCTTTTTTAATAGATTGCAAAGAAATTAAAAAATAAATAATAAAATAAAATAAAATAAAAATAAAAATAAAGGGAAAGAAAAAGAAAAGGAAAAAGAAAAAGAAAAAGATAGAATAAAATCAAATAAATAGGAAAAGAAAAAAATTGACATCGTCTGGGTTCGCAAAAAAAAAGGGGAGAATGTAACTAAAAATTAACAGACAGCCGTGTTAAATCGACGTCAGTTAAAGAAACACGGAAAAAAGGTGGTAAGAGAGATAAAAGAAGGAAGGGTGGGAAAAAGAAAGAAACTAAAGAAAAAAAAATTTTTAAATATTACAGACGCTGGACAAATTCAAAAACCTAATTTCCCCAAAACGTTGAAGTATTAGAAAAAGGCCTTTACTTAAAAAGGCATAATTATTAATAAAAGGGAATAAAAAGATATAGGATTTAAAATAAAATTATTTTTAAAAAAATTAGGTCATTTGAAATTAAACTAAATAAAGACAACACTAGGTAAAAAAAAAAAAAAAAAATGAATTACAATTATTATATATACATACCTATAGAAGTACACACATACATACATATATATACACACACAATTTAACGAATAAGAATACATATATACATACACATACACACACATACATTCAATTTATTACACACTTATATACATATACATGCGCATACACACATATATATGTGTGTACACACCTATATACAAAAAAATTCATATACACATAATATACATGTGTACACATACATGCACACATATACACACACACACGCACACACACACACACACACACACACACACATATATATATATATATATATATATATATATATATATATATTCCATATGCACTCACACACATACATATTAATGAATATTATGAAAAGGAGCATTTAAATAGCTAAAAAAAAATTTTTTTTCAAAATTACATATAGCCCACATAGATAAATACATATATATACATATATATACAAATATGCACATCCACACACAAACATACACATATACATAAAAAAAAAAAAATTAAAAAAAAAAAATTAAAATTAAAATTAAAAATTTTTTTTTAAATATTAAAAAAATTAAAAAATTATAGAAAAATTTAGAATTTAAAAATTAAAAATTAGAAGTTAAATTTTAAAATCCGCCCTATGGCGGCACTTGTTTATAAATTCCCTTCTAAAGTTCAAAAGTAAGTTCTGATGAGGATACTTCAAAATCAGAATCTTCTCCAATAAACACAGACGACACCTATCACGAAAATTTTTAGGAGTACAAGCTGAGCCTATTAATTTCCAGCTGATTATAGGGTCCTGCCCTTCCTCCTTCATTTCCCAGAACCTACGTGATAGTGCCGTCTGGAATCTCTGTTTAGGGTTCGAAAACGAGTACCTGTGATTATAAAGCCTCTGTTTGAAAGAGCCCGCGGACATGCCAATATAGGTCCGGTAATTGTCCTTGTTATTAGATGGAGAAATGCGGGCTTCATAAATTACATGGGTGGACTTACATTTGCCTTGCACCGGGCAGGCATCCACCGAATAACAATTGCATTTGTCGACAATTCCGGATTTAGCTTCCGTATTATTTAGTTTCATTAAAATTTGTTTATTGTGGGAATTAATTATATTATCTATATTTGAGGTGCAAGAATAACTAATTTTTAGGGTGAATCTATTAAAAATTTTATTTAAGGGATTGTTATTATTATTAAAATGTTTATCGATTAATTTGAGAAAATACTTACCAATATTT
The DNA here is from genome assembly GCA_037127315.1 of Ascarosepion bandense. NCBI lineage: Eukaryota > Metazoa > Mollusca > Cephalopoda > Sepiida > Sepiidae > Ascarosepion > Ascarosepion bandense. The sequence goes on along the minus strand of JBBBDQ010000493.1, from coordinate 329,770 downwards.
ATATTAGTTAGCTTACAATAAGGAGGGTTAAACCAAATTATCTTCCTTTTTCTACATTTTCGGGTGTCTTTAGTTTTTGATGATTCTGGGTTTATAGCAGGCTTATCATACTTTAACTTATTAACAAAACCGCTTTTCTGAAGGGCCTTATCGTAAATTTCTTTGCTTGCGTTGAAAATTTTTATATTGGAAGATAATTGGTTAACCCTATTATTTACTATCTTGGGTATTTGTCTTATAATATTCTTGGGGTGGTTGGATAAACTATTTATATAGGTGGGAGAACTATTTTCTTTGAGAAAAAGGAAAAGTAGACTAATTTTTCTCCAGTTTCTGAAAGGTTTTTTTCTGTTGCTGAGGTGATGTGTCGTTCCCCGTGGGGATCTTCATATCGAAATGGCCATTCAACATCTTTGAATTAATCCTTTTTTAATATATATATATATATATATATATATATATATATATAGGCTTATGACTATAAACTAACGTCTCTAGTAATAAGAAATAAATATATGCATATGTCTATATATAATAGAATAAATGAAGAACATGAAGAAAAAGTGTCTCTTAATACAACAGGATCCACGAAGTTTCATCAGAGATTTGTTAATAAGACATGGATTTAAACAATTTTAAAAATTTAAAAAAAAAACAGTATATTGAACAGTTGATTGAAGCTTCATTTCATTGCTCAGATACGTGTCACTTGTAATGAAGTAATAGATGATCACTTTTAAATGTAAAAAACCCACACCTGTTTATACGTATGTGTGCCAGGTGTAATAAAGCAATAGATTTTTATTTTAAAGTCTCTTTAAATGTATGTAAACGAAATTATGCACGTGTTACATGTATTTAAACGATGGACGATTTTTTGTATAAGAATATCATTCTTGGTTTAATACATGAAAGTGTGTGTTTATTAGTCGGTAACGTTAGTATCTGTGTGAATGACAAAGAAAATATATTTCCGTTTAAAATTGTAGCAAATTAATGTATAAAATACCAAGCAAACATTTGATAAATAATTAAATAATGTTTTTAAAGTAATAAGTTATTAAAGGTTGTAATCTTTCATCGAAATAGTATGTATTAACCTACTAATATTACAAAACAAACTTGCAGCATTTTATAAGACTATTTAAGCCAAACGGATAAACTTATATTTTCGTTTAGCCTACAGCGGAAAGGAATATATCAGTAAAATAAGCATATCGAACAAAACAGAACAAATTATTTTGCAGCCTTGGCTGAACAAATTATCTTGACCATTGGCAACGCGGGAGACTGAAAAACATTATATGACATCGTCATCGTCAGCTTTATCTCGTAACCAAGAATTTTATTTTTCTTCATGGTGATGGTGTTGATGAATAAATTTCCCTCCAACGAGCATACTAAAGACTAGAAGCTTTACCGAAATCTGCTCCCGTCATTCATTCTCGATCGCCGTTTGGCGATTGGGATCTGATTTCTCTAGTCGGTGGGTATGTCAAAGGCTGAAATTCATCGAATGCACTTCCACGTAAAAGTGTGTATAAGTAAATCAAGACGGTTAAAAGTGGCCGTTACAAGCATGACGCACGAAGGAGCAGGGCAACAGTCAACCTCACCCATTAACGTGTATATTCAACAAGCTCTAGTAATGGTAATGGCGAACTGAGGAGTTATCATTGATGTTCACTGCAGATTCGGATAATGTTATTTGTCCTTTTTGGTACACACTGCTAGTGGAGCAAAAATGTTTACAATGCAACAGCAGTTATTGTTGCTGTTGCATTGTAACTCATAACTGTTATTTATTTTGTTAACCTATCGCAGTTTTTTTTTTCAGTTAAGTGCCATACGTGATAAACGCTTGTTCGATCAAATCTCGAGACATGAGTAACTAGGCAGAAAATTTTCCATTACTTTATGCGGTAGACTGGTTGCCAGCTAAGGCAAAAGAACCCAATAGGTCCTGTTATCTAACTTTTAGCTAGAAAAGGAGAAACGGATTTATACCTTTTCAAAGGGTATTTGCGCGTCAGTGAATGCAATGAATTCAAATAGAATTTGAACTCGGCACTCCGATTTCTCATTCCGAACCGATATCCATGCAGTATCTTTTCTAAAAAGATCTCTTCTACTTTGTTACATCCCTTAGTCGTTTCATTTCACTCTTACTAACTCGGTAGCGTTATGTCTAATCCTACGACGATAAAATTCTGTGTAATGCTTGTGACATTTTGAATATTATAGCTGCCTACGCGTATTATATCAAATCAAGCGGAGGGGATTTATTGGGGTCATTTTTCATTTGGGATCCAACTTTCGAGATACTGCACCTCTAAGTTATGAGTAAAGAATTCCCGTATATAATTTCCAATAAAATTATAAAAAATAAACCGAAAGAAATAGAAATGGGTTAACAGATTCTAGGTACCGAAACATTCTAAAACTTCAACGACTATCAGGGTATGTTCTGTGAAACTATCAATTTATCACATTTTTTATATTTTAGTTTAAGTCGTACGTGTATTAATTCTAAACGTTTACAACGATACATAGCGTCAAGACAAATAAAAATAAAGTTGACATAATTTTAAATAAAAATATGTTTGTTGTTAAGCCACATGTTTGATCCATAATATTCTCAGCACTCATTGTAGAACCACATTTGAGTTACTTCAAGTTTCTTCTTCATCTGTGCGGAGATTTTCAAGCATTCACTGCCATATAGAAGAATTAAGTATAAGTTTCCTTTTTGTTTCCATTTCTTATAAAACTACTAAATATACTAGCGAGATCTCTCTTTGAGAAGCAGTTATTAGTGGAACGAGATTGAGTACGCAAGAAACAAATTTAGTTAGATTGACTGCGTACGTAACAAATTTAACGGGATTGATTACGTGAGAAACTTTAATTAGATTTAATTAATGAGATTTAATGAGATTGATTATGCAAGGAACACATTTAACGGGATTGAGTACGCGAGTAATCAAATTAAACGGGATTGATTACGTGAGAAACAAATTTAATGAGACTGAGTATGCGAGGAACACATTTAAAGGGATTGAGTACGCGAGTAACAACTTTAACGGGATCGAGTATGAGAGGAAGAAATTTAACTGGATTGAGTACGCGAGGAACAAATTTAACGAGACTGAGAACGCGAGGAACAAATTTAATGAGATTGTGTACGCGAGGAACAAATTCAACGAGATTGAGTATGCGAAGAACAGATGTTATAGGATTGAGTACACGAGTAACAAATTTAACGGGATTGATTACGTAGAAACAAATTTAATGGGATTGATTACATGAGAATCAAATTTAATGAGATTAAGTATGCGAGTAACACATTCAATGGGATTGAGTACGCGAGGAACAAATATAACGGCATTGGGTACGCGAGTAACATATTTAATGAAACTGACTACGTGAGTAACAAATTTAATGAGATTATTTAAATAGATGGTATAGCAGAATTGCAGAGGATGAATAAGGGAACAAACGATGCTTTACGACAAAAAGAATTGGATGTTGTGAAGGCCAGTGATCAACCACAAACATTATGAAACCGCAACAACAAGTGGATCTGAGGATGAGATAGAACATTTCATATTTTTATATATGTTTCATTATTTCTTTCATTAATGTTGATAAAATTATTAAATTGGTTTTCTTGACATTCTTCTAGCAGGTAAATAAGAGACTTGACGCAACATTAACTGTTCTACAGACGTTTACTGAGTATACCACTGATTGATCATTAACATTTTAAGGAAAAATGAAAAAAATGTGCGCTTATATTTCGAACCAGACAGAGACCGTTAAAATGCCCAGAAAACATGATGAAAGCAAGAGAGAAAAATGTAACACTCACAGGAGATTATCGAAGGTAAGAAACCCTTGAAATCAGTGAGTAACCTGCATAATGAGTTCGTACAAATGGATGACTAAAACGGATGAAAAGAAAAAGTGATAAAAAGGATAGGAAATTATGGAGAGCCACTTTCTGTATAAAACAAAATAGAACATCTTACTTGATAATTCCTTCTCCTTCTGTAGACATCAATATGCTTTTTTCAGTGTTACCTTCTCCAAAACCTGCAAAGTTCTTGCACACAGTAACAAACTCCTCTAAAATATCTGCGCGTTATATGGGTATGTTAATATTAATTAGTTTAATCTGATATAAAACCGATATGAAAGAAATGATACAAAGCACTCAGTGTTACAACAATCTTTCAAATCACAAGGACTTGATTGTCTTTAAAATAGGAGTAAAATATTTAGCTTTAAATATCCTTGAACAACTATTGACGCAGTTAACAAATGCGTCATTATCCAATCTTTCCACAAAGTTAAATATTGGGTTGTTATTATTTCAGGAAAGTTTTTACACACTTTCTGTGAAGCAAACGCGTAAAAAATTATCATTACTGAGACTAGATTGATAGAAAACAATTTGTTCGTTATCAATTATCATATATTTTATTTTCACGCGTAAAGTTCTCTCTCGAGCAAGTTGTAAAAATTAATCATTTGGGATGGAATATTAAATCTGTTATTTTTAAAAGATAAATTTGCTAGGAATTAAAGTGACTTAAGTAGTTTTCTTCTGTTCACCGTGTCTCTTCAGAGTGTTGGTGATCATGGATCCCAAATATTCTAGCAGGTAAATAAGAGACTTGACGTCTGTTGTAGCTTTTAATAATTTAGTCTTTTTGCTACCTCCTCCAACCTGCTCCGTTAACAATTTATTCAAGCTAGATTATGCGTTGCTTTTGTCTGTCTCTCACGCCTTCAATCTATCATGAGAGTATCAAATTCTACAAGGCCTTTTTCCTCTTTATTTGTCTGAGAAATTTCAACTGTCAATTCGTTAAGTCTAATCGTTGTTCTTGTTGATATCGTTAACACTACTTCATTGTTACTAACATGTTCAGTCTATGGTATTCTCAATATCCATCTGTAGAACCACCTTTCTGTTGCTTATGGTCTCTTTATTTGCAACGAGAATGTTTAACGTACGTTGTTTACTAATATTTTCTGTACTTTAACGTAGTGATTTAATAATCTAAAGACGAATGTTTTTCAAGGAAATCATCTCAAAACGAGCATTCTTCACAGAATTTGTCATTGAACCATACTCAAAAATTTCTCTGCTGATATTTTCTAGGCCTGGTCATTATTGTAAAACCAATTATATCCTATAGCAGAATGGGTGATCTATTTTGACATTTGTTTCTAACATTTCTCTTCGGTAACCTGGTAGTTAAAAACGGGAAGGAATTTATGAATTTTATAAATATTCTGTGCCAACAAATACATTCTTAACATATAGAGGTGGGTTATAAATGAATTAAATCTATTCGCCACATTTTAACGTCCACGAATTTTATTACACCGAATCCTAACTTACATTTTATAACTGCTCCTAATAGAATGTTTGTGAAGCATGAGATTACATGTCTACATAATTTTCTTCTATGGTTTGTCTCCTTTCAATAACTCACACAAATATTGCACCTGACCCAGATGTTCACCGCTTTGTAAGTCGAAACCCATAGAGAAGATTTTTATTCAACAAAATTATATCTGAACTTCTGTATTTTACTGCCTGTTCTACGGCGAATCTTTGTAATTTTATGTCACAGACTATTGCTAGCGATTTTAGCTTTTTTATTCCGGCCTTGTGCCAAACGAATATGAGTTTTGTAAATATCGATGTGATTTTTTCTGACTGATCAAATCATTTCAGTAATTAATATAGGGATACAGACGACAATAATCTCACTTTGGAGATAGTTCACATCTGATATGACTACTTAGTAATGTCACATCTTACAGTGATGAAAGCGGCAGTCAACGTTCAGCCAAGCGGAAAAGTTTTTCTTTAGCCTGAATACCCGCCATAGCCAGGGCAGCGGCTAAATCTGTCACTGCAGTCTCTTACAAGTCCATGGTTACGTTTCCGTTTGTGAATACATCTTTCCCAGATATAGAAAGAAACTTTAGCTAGCAATGCTCAATTTGGGAAAACCCAAAATTCGCTGTTTCTCGTTTGTGGAATACGTCCTCCCTTGGAACATAAATGAATCCGGGCCGTGTGAATCTAGAATCCAAAACATCTCTTCTCCAGACAGAGGAGTATCTTTATATTATATAATGAACTTTCTTTCTTTCTCTCTTTTTTCCTAAATCTTATTTGATGTGTAGATAAATATATTATTCTCTACGCATGATATATATATATATATATATATATTTATATATATATATATATTCTGTTTGTTAATGGTTTTTTTGGAGGTTTATTTTAGTATAAATTTACGGCCTACATACTTACAGACTCTATTTAGTTATTATTTATATTTATATATATATATATATATATATATATATATATATATATATATATATATATGTCATCGGTTGGTTAATACAAATTCTAATGTGATCAAATTACCTTGTGTAATAAAATCCGACATGTTATTTTACTTTCAGCCTATTGATATGAAGAATATATTCTAAGAATCTCAGCTTATATGTTTTGTATACTTTTTACTTTTTTTCATTAAAATATTTACATTAAAGCGTTTGGTAATGTGAGAGTTTAATATACAAGTTGAGGACTGTTAATCATATCGTAAATAAATTGATGCATTAGCATACAGAGATACATTTATTTGATAGAGAAAAAATATTACATATACATCAAATATATATCAGAATTAGAAGGGTAATGGAATTTTTAAAAATTAAAAATCTGAAAGATGTTATAAATAACACACTGTCGTATAAAAAGAAATGATATAATTCTAGGTGCGGTTTTTTACCGTTAAGTCGGGGTTCTGCATTAGTTGAAATGAAATAAATAATTGCTATCTGAACACCCTAAACCTATTTCTTTTTTTCGGTCATACACCTCAAACAAGTAATTGCAACTAACAAATAAATGGTTAATTGAATTTCAAAATATTAACAATGTTCTGTAACGAGATTAGTGTTTCAAAATTATATTTTCAATCTAAATAATGTTTTTTTATTAATAAAATACTATACGTGCTGGGGTGGGTAAATAAAAAAGAATTGGGTTATAATTAAACATCGAGAGAAGATACATGGACTATCGCATTTAAATTTAAATTTTAACTTTACTCATAAGTCCGATCGGCCACCAAAAACATAAAATTTAATTCTAAATTATCAGATTATTATTTTTTTCTTTTAATTGATTTGGTAGAATTATGACTGCTTTCCTCTGTTCATAATCACACTTATCTATATTTCTGAGATGTAGTATTGTAACTATTTAAATTGTTGTTCCCATCTTTATTATCACATTTGCAATATTTCTTCCCGTTGTTACGTTCCGGTTTTATTCAGGGGATATATATTTGAATTTCCAACCAAAACCAGGAAGAAATGGAACAGATTCTCACATTTTACTGAGCAACCCAAAAATGTGAAGGTTATATGCCAGACCATTTCAGGAATTAATCATGGGAAGAACGTCTACATAAAAGTCATCCAACCAATTTTCAGAAAGCCAAAGTAGAGATTGATTATTCTGGGTTCAGTTGGAAATTCAAACAAATATCACCTGAAGAATACCCGTACATATAACCTATCAAGACTTTGTAAATATAGGACAAGTGTCTGAATAATGTAACAGTGTAAATACTGATTGCATTTGTCTTAATTTATTAATCTGGAAAGAAAAAAAGTTGCTTTAATTTATTAATCTGGAAGCAAATATTGTCTAATTTGGCTGCGTTTTGGTGCAGTGAATATCGACTCGGAACAACAAATCGGGAATGCGAGTTCGAATTCCACTTGAATTCGTTGTATTCCCTTACGCAGTAATATCCTTGGGAAAGGTTTTAATCCGTCTTTTCCCTCCAGTTATGGGTTAAATAACAAGACAGATTGGGTTCTATAGTCTTGACTGGCAACCAGTCTACCGCAGAAAGCCATGGTAACTTACTGCGGGATAATATTCTACCCAGAAGTCATGTCTTCTTCAAGACATGATCACCCAAAGCGTGTATCACCTATGGCACTTGAATGACTGGCTGTTGATTGTTGTAATCAATCTTATACGAGTTTACTCCGAGATACTTTCTTGAAATTATACTTGGATGGCTAATACTAAAAACATGCGACTGACAGCAAAGTCCTATCTCAAAATTTAATAAGATTCTTTCTTTACTACAGTAGTAAGTTTTAATATCTAAAATTAATGATTTTTCTCAACAACCTAGAAACGGTATTACTTCTGATATCATTAGAATCTTTCAAGACATTACATTTCATCGACTCTAAATGCAGTTTCATGATAGCTACTTCGGGAAATGGCTGCTTTAAGCATCACCACAAATAATTCGTCCTCAGGTCACTTAAACTTGAATAAAATATCAATAAACTCTTACCAATTCATTTTTATAGAACAACGTCAATTAAAGATCTTCCGACGTTTCCTTTGGAATAATCTTGACGCACACTTGGTCAATAACATAGAAAAATAATTCTACTAACCACAGTGCGATTGGTCACAACGGAAAGCGATTCGATCGTTCGTCAGGTTATTTATGTGTGAAGGCCATTATATTAAATTTCTCTGCGGCTACTCCATGAAACGGCTAAAATGGTAGCCATAAAGCGACGGAGGGATGCTTGGGCAAGTGTTTTGACATTATAACATTATTTGACAGCCGTTAAATAATAGGCAACGACAACAAAGCTATCTGCTCTTTATGGTCTCGAATCAGGCACTTATTTCCTCGTTTTATCTACTGTATGTTACGGAGGTGTAGAGGCCTGCATGGAAGCTACGTTATAAGGCGAAACTCACTCACATTGGTTTACTACCCAACCAAGTGATTCGCTTCGAGAAATATCTCACTTCGATTTTCTTATTTTCTTTTATCTCGTGTGCTTTACAACCTATTAGCTGATTGCTCCATCTGATCGGATGTCGTAAAATCCTTATCCAATACAATGAAGGGGACAACGAAGCATTCAGGCTGAATTTATTAGTAAGTTACAGTCAAGTCAAAGCTAAAGATCAATTTGCCGTTCTTCTATTTTCTCAACATCCTTCTGCAGCTCTCCATGTGAACTTGCATATTTATCGTTTTCCTCCGTCTCTCTCTCTCTCTCTTTCTCTCTCGAAATATATATATATATATATATATATATATAACTTTTTTCATCCTTAGGATTCTCCATGGATGAAGTCGAACTTCGTTCTGTATTAATTCGGATATATATATATATATATATATATATATATATATATATATATATATATATATATATCCGAATTAATACAGAACGAAGAAAGAATTCTTACAACTAATTTCAAATATTCAATAAAAATACAATTAAACTAAGCTGTAGCTGCTCCAATAATCTAGAAAAAATAATTAAAGTACATAACAACAAAATATTAAAAGTTCACAACAAAAATAACTCCAACACTCATTCCAGTCCGCCCCATAATAACAACCTCTGTAACTATAGAAACCCTAACCAATGCCCCATGACCAATAAATGTCAAACGAAATCCCTGATATATATGTGTTCGACTTCATCCATGGAGAATCCTAAGGATGAAAAAATTTATATCGGAAATACCATGAACGTATTTAAAAAGCGATTTTGCAATCACTTCTCATCCTGCAATAACAAAGAAAAACAAAACATGACATCTCTCTTCAAATATTTTTGGAAGTTAAAAGACGAAAAAAAAATAAAACGCCTAAAGTTAAATGGAAAATCTTTAAACAAGCAAGAACAGATAAATCTATAATGAAACCATGTTTCCTCTGTCTTCAAGAAAAAATTGAGATCCTTAAATATATGAATAGTAACAAGCTTTTAAACCAGAGGCATGAAACCACAGTAAACTGCAAGCACATTAGAGAACTAATATTACAGTCATGCTAAAAAATACTGCAATAGCCAGAGGTAGGACCTCATATATATATATATATATATATATATATATATATATATATATATTCTATAATAGTATCGAATTATTAAATTCTAAAGTAAGGTTTAATATTCATAATTAAATTAGAATTTTTTCTCTAAATAAAATTTAGAATTTTATAGATGTAATCTATTTACTAAATTATAAAGTTAGGTTAATAACCATAATTAGATTAATTATATATACTGTCCTTAGCACACACAAAACTTCAACTATTACCTTAAATACAAACCCCCACCATATACACAATTGACTAGATATAAGAATAGAAATTTAAAATTTAAAATTTAATAGACAAACGGTTTCTAAACTATGATTTAATTAATAATTAAAAATTAAAAATTTAATAGAAAAAATATATTCCCTAATTCCAAAGTTCAGATTAAATATACAAACTTACATTAATTATAAAGACTCTGCCTAAATTAAAAATATCCGCGCCAACCACTACCGGCTCTTCTAAGAAATCCATCAGGATATAGTCTAGTCACTAGATAATAAAAACTAGTCAAATCAGACTTGATCGCCCAATTGTGTATCACGTATGGCACTTAAATGACTGACTGAATAGAACATATATTCTTTTCTTCTTCTCTCCTGTTTTGATTAAAACTTTTATTATTATACTTTTTATGGTTTTTATTGATAAGTAATATTTCTGGTCCATTTGATTATTTTGTCGCTGAGATACTAAGACATCGCAATTGATAACTAATAATTTTGATCCGTTTCTTCTTTATCAGATTGGTTAATTTATTTTAGATTGGCTTGCCTAACATCAGTTATACCAAGATTAAACAGTTGTCAACAATACTAATGCCAAAGTGATTAAATTTTTGTCTTAACAAAAATAAAATAATCACAAATTATCTATTGTGACTTCTGCTCACTACTCTTAAGTAATAATTTGGGCTTTCACAGCGATTTCTGTCACCATCACTAGAGGGAGAAAGGGAACAAAGAGAATTGATGATGAACCCAATGTGAGTGAGCGCCGACAACGATCACAGTGTGTATCTGACATATTAAAGATATCTTCACTATTTAGAGTGTTCGGACTATTGTTCTCATAAAAGTACCATTATTACGACGTTTTGGCCGTTGTACGCTACGGGCTTCTTCACGGGATATGAATTTCGAACCGAACCCTTTATTACGATCACTGGGGTATATTCTCATTCCATGTGCGAAGCCAAATGTTCTCAAATCCGCATGGCCTATGGGATATAGACATTTGTTCGTTCCAGTGACTTGACCCAAAGATTTCTTAGTTCAATACTAAGCTACAACAGTGGTGAACAGTTAACTTGGAGAGAGCTAAATTAAAAAGAGATAACTTCATGGCTACAAGAATTGACTTCGTACAAAGGAATGAGAATGATGTACCCCAGTGATCACAATAAAGTGTTCGATTCAAAATTCATAGCACCTGAAGAAGGCCATACAATAGCCGAAACGTTGTAATAATGGCAATACATAATGAGGAAAATAGTCCGAACAATGCAAATAGTGTAAATACCACCTCATCTCAGATGTATAGCCAAATACTAAAGATATCTGAGTCATTTTTTTTTAGTTAAAATGTATTGCGGATGATTTGACAAGCACAACAGATACGGATATAGCACATAGTTTAGTAAATAACAATAGCATTGACAGCTATTCGTTCGAAATACATGGAATATCACGAAGCAGACGTTGAAATTAAATGGAAAATCTATGGCGTCAGTGCAACTCAAATATAAGCAGTTAAAATTGGAAAGAAACTAATGATAAATGAGACAGGGAAGAGGAATTATCTGTTGGAAGAGACGTGTCGCCTAAGTTTGAATGTAAATAAAAATAATTCAATAGAAACCACGGATCATAAATCTTATTTAAAAAGATCGAATCTTTACTTAAGTAGCCTAATATTGAACGAATACCGATCTGAAACTTTTACTGTATTGATCTCTGAGGTTAATATTCAGCATTAAACTAAGTGTGTTGACAAAGAAAGAGATTATGACAAAATGTACGTGTGTGTTTGTAAGTTATTGGTACACTTTTAATTTTTTACGGTTTGCCATTCGTTTTCTCAGTATGGCTTTCTGCCAGAATAGCTAGCTAATCCCTTTTACAGACGCCTGCTTGGGCACGTTTGGCTGTGTTCATCACACACAGAACTAACCTGTGATTTATACGGAAGCTTAGTTACAGTTTCTTCAGACGTCTCATAATCTAGTGTAATTAGCATTTTGACCAAGATAATTCTTCTTCATGTGCTCTCTCTCTCTCTTTAGGACGTAGTCGATCATGGACTTCCACTTGGCTGTGTCTCTTGTCGTTCTCATTATTTTTCTTATTATCTCTTCTAAGCCATGCTCCGTCAACCATTTGCTCAGACCAAACAAATACGTCTCGTGCTACTTTCCCCTGTCTCTAATTTCATTTATCCGACTTGTGAATATTAAATTCTCCATGCCCACCTTGCTCATTATGCGTCCCATGAACCTTATTTGTCTCTTCATGATATTTAGCATGGGTTTTCTTCTCGTTTGGATCCTTTCCAACACCTCATCGTTGCACACGTGTTCTGTCCATGTTATCCTCAACATCCTTCTGTAAAACCATATTTTTGCTGCCTCAAAGATTAGTACGCTCAAATACCCTGTCACGCTGGATTGTGACATCCTGCTAGTACAAAACAGTTTCGTCTACTAAATTTCCATCATCAAGGTTGAGCAGAGCCGTGATATGGTTTCAGGCATTAACAAACAGTGACGTACGCTAAGTTAAACTCAACCCGATATTATTAAGGATGTTGCCTCAGGACTCAACAAATGTTATAAACACTTACCACGCGTCCATGATACACCAACTATACACACCCTAATCATAACAAGACACACAATTAATTTGATAATCGGTCATACTATGGGTAGTACCGATGTAGAGAGGGATGAAGTGGTTTTATTTCTATTAGAGGTCTTTCTTTTTGATAGATCCGCCGATGGTTCCTTTCGAAGTTTGGTATTCTACCCGTCACCCACTTCAACTAAAAGATAATGGAGACTAACTCCGTGGATGAGGTATTTTTTGAAGGTCAAGTCGCAACAAACTCGGAAATAGGGTATATTCCAGTGCTATTCTATATTAGCAGTTATTTTTGGGGGTCTGAGAAAATTCTAGTTCACCCTTGGCAGATGAGGAATGTGTTCAACGGGTGGTAAATGTGACATCGATTTCGTATTCTCAGCCATTAAGTCAAGATGAGTAGATGGGAAAGATTTGGTAGGAGAAAAGCAGAAGTTGTCCTACGTATCACCTAACTAAGGACACAGCCGAGCAGATGATATAATATGGGAAACAGTTTTCGCGTTCTTCTCGGCGTTGTGTTTGTCTTTCATTGTCTTAACTTGTGAGCATGCAGTGGTCCCTTTTTCAGCTTTTGGTGAAGACCAACGAGATCTGGAATCAAAATGCCACGTGGAGAGATCTGTTCAGTCGCTGGAAAGTTCGGGAACTATTCTATTACACTTTTAATGATATGTCGAAGTTGACGATTTTTCTGTATATCGTAAAGCTTACATTTTAAAATAGTTAAAATTTCCAAAAAAATTATATCCAATTGATTATTGTTGGCATAGACTTAATCCTTTTCAAATACTTGTTTTTACTTTTGTCATATTAGTGCATTTTTATCGCAAAGTTCTATAATAGATATTGTCATTTTTATCTTACTACAGGATATTCATTTCGTTTGACTTCTCATAGGAATGACCAACTCATTGCATCATTTGGTACATTTGCAGGTGAGTTAGTGTGCAACTAACGCTTCAGCATGCTTGGTTTCCTAAAGAGAGCTAATCCTGAATAACAACGTTTAACTAATCTGGTTTGAAACATGCAGTATGGCTGATAAGAGATTAATATTTCTTTGGTCTATTGTCTGTCTTATTCTGAATAACTGACCCATTTTTTGTTACACAAAGAATTTTTCAATCGATTTCAATTAAATTCCATCGTTAGAAATAACAGTCTATAATAAAAGGAAAATTATTATTTCAGATATTAACTTAGTGCTATCGAAATTTGTTGATTCAAAAGGGCTTTTGGGTTGATACAATCTTTACCTTTTTTTAATTTTTTACATCGTTTAACGAATATGAATTAAATAGTTTAAATAAATTGCATAATGAAGGTAAATCGTTAATGAACTTCAAAAAATATAATCAACCTTCGATATGTTTGGATTTAAAAAAACGTGCACAAAAATATTTTACCTTTTCCTTAATGCGTTAAATGGAGATAAATTACAAAAAGTTCCAATTCCACGGTAGCATATCGGATTAATCTTTTGTTATTAAAGTTTGGAAGCGGATCTATGTGTTGTATATATGTAGTTTGTGATTTTAAAACTGCTTATATATATTTTAACTGTGTTTATTGAAGACACGTTGAAGAAAGATTATATAAAATTTCAATTTTTGACTTTTAGGAAGATTATATAAAATTTCAATTTTTGACTTTTAGGAAGAATGAGATGTTCATCTCTTTGATTTGATAAAGTCTAATTGGCAGCTGAGTTCAAATCTTTTGTAAACTGCTGCATGATATGACTTATTAACATCTCCAAAACAAAACCGTTCTATTCTAATCGTTTGATAGAAACTTTCTACCTTCCATCAGTATCTCAGGCTTTTCCGTTGAAATGATCTAGAAAAATCATGTTGAATCAATTCATGTTAGAAAAATTTGGCAGATTGTGTCTTGCTAGATACACTTTATTGCCATAATGTATCTTACACATTTATAAGTGTATTTGTTTTAATATTCTTGTCACAACTGGGATGATTATTCTGATATGTATTCAGAGATTCTTTAAAAGATACACAGGGGAATATGTTCTGGCCTGGCATCTAGGTTTTTATCAGCTTTCCACCGCTGCAGCGTAGTTTCCATGTACGTTTTCTATAAATATTTTCATGGTACTTTTTCTGATTTCTGAAATGGCTATATATAACTGTAAGTTCTATGCTAAAAGTTTCTTCTCTCGAACTTCTCGATTGTGGTATTCTTCTGGTCTCTAGCTTTGATCTTCAGAAATATATATACAATGTCAGTGGTTGTTTTTTATTCTTGTTCGTTTCTTCTATTTCTTTAGAACTTATGATTACATCTAACAGTTTCAACAGTGAAATTATGAGACTTAATTAGCAATCATGAACTGCGCTTTAATTCTTGAATTCAAGGGAACAAACAGGAAAGTTAAGACAAATAATTATCATTTAAAATAGTTATAGAAAACGCATAGAAAAATTGCTAAAAATATGTATGACCACATGTGCAATATTCATTGCACGGTTAAATGGATATACTTATAAATGTGAATTACAGATTCGAATGTGAAAAGTTATATTGCACAACCTACTAAATTGGTTTTCCTAAAAGAAGATCTAGAGATGCAATGAATTGATAATCAGAACTTTCTCTTAGCTTTGTTCTTAATTGAATACAATGTGATGGAGTAACTAAGAGAAGAAGCAACATAAAAATCATCCTAAATGGAAATTAATGCTGAAAGAAATGGTCGTTACCGTATATTCATCAAGAAAATCCCTGATTCGTTCTGTTATTCTTTATTCCTATCAGAATCAGATTAAAGTAAAAATGATATTATAAACGGTTTGGTACATTAAAATTTACACTGTCGTTAAGCGGGTGATTTATTCTCTACACTGGAGCCTTTATCCCACAGATGCAACGTCGCAAGCCTATCCATTATTCTAGAAATTCATTACTCTAGTAATGGATAGGCTTGCAAAAGACATGGAAATTTTCCGATGATTTCTAATCTTTAGTTCCACCAGTCGAATCAGCCTCATTTCTTTTGTATTCTGTATGCAATGAGAAAGTTTCAGTCAAAAAACCTTTTTTCCCCAGGAACTACTACTTTGCGAAATAGACTCCTGCGTAGATGCTTTCCTTGCACTCTATAATCTTAAAATACTTAAGTAGCAATCGTTATCTATTCTTCTTATCCTCATAATCTTCAATTCCTACCAATTCATTTTTCATTAATATCGTACATCTTATCCATCATAACCAGTTTAATTTAGTTAGTACAATTTGTTTAGCGAAATATCAACAACTATGGGTTATTTTATGCAAAATTTTCAAAATTCAACTAAGCAAGGCAGTAGCATGCCTTCAACTACAGTTAAAATATACTGGTTGGTCATTTTGATATAAATAGATACTGTTGGTCATTTTACTATGCAAATGTACTTTCATACATTCATAATGTTTCATTTCTGTTTGGAGGCTTACTATTTGCCCACCCATATCGAGGACCATAATAGGTGCTACCATCCCGAATTAGAGTGAACCTGTAAACAAGAGCAATTAGGAGGTGGTTCAATTCACTCCAACCCTCCAATCTCACAATCAGAAGTCTTTTCGCCGAAGTTAATGTATCGCCATATCCAGGTCTACATAACTATTTTAACAATAATCATCTAACTTGTGGTTCTTCCAGGCATATGATTTATTAACTTTATTAAATATATTAATTTATGAAAATAAAATTTCTAAACGATCAGCGACTAGTCTTTAATTTGCATTCTTATCGTTTATTTAAAGTAGAATTTAACAAAAAAGAGGAATTAATTAATTCGTTTTTCGTTTATTGGTTTTATTGTTTACTGAAAACAAAAATAATAAAATCAAACATGCAATCAGAGGGTCACAAATATTTAAAAGCAGTCAATTTAATAGCAATAAGCGAAAACTGTGCGTTCATATCAGCAAGACCACAAAGCTGGGTTTAAGTATTTAGTGAAATTAAATTGCATGCATGCATTCATATACACATAAACCCGATGTTTGCTGAAAATTTCTCTCGTTAAGCGAAAAGCATTTTCTCTGCCACACAAATTATGTTTACTTTATATTATTTCGGAAGTTAAGCAGAACTTAAAACATGAAATGCCCGTATGTATTTTTATATATCAAGAAAAATATTGAGGAATATAGTATGACAAAATGGAAAAGTTTTATTTCTGACAGGTTTCATTCTTTTGCACTTGATCGGACTGGGTTTGTTGACGCTGTTGACTGCACATGCGCAAGAGCGACAGACGCTTGTAGTTTTAATTAGTAAAATATTTTTTTGCAGTCTAGCCAAATTAAACTATATTCTTTTTTTTTCCATCATCTTTTTTTTAAATACCTCACACAGTGATGTAAGAAAATCTGACAAGAATGGTGATACGTTACAAGAACCTCGACGTAAATTTACCGTGGATGAACTAGCGATTGAAAGGTCTTTCGAGTGATTCTGAAGCAACCAGGTCTCTCGTTCATGAGCAACTGTTAAGATTCACAGTCCGATGAAGTCCTAACCGATGAAATGCGTCACAAATAAATGTTTTTCCATTTTCTCTTACAATTTCCTCAATAAATATATATATATATATATATATATATATATATATATATATATATATATATATATATATATATATTGATTATTCGCACCAACATAACAAATTTAGTCCGATTGAATCTTAAAAGACGAAGCGTGCCAAACGCGCCACTCGAAAACATTTTCCTTTAGGTCATAAATATATATATAGGTAGCAACTTTGCTTTCAAACATGTTTTGTTAAATATGAGAAAAAATATTATTAATTTTTATTTAATTATTCTGGCGTACTGATATATTTGTTCTTTTCCTTTTTGTTTTTTTTTTGTTTTTTTTTTGTTTTTTTTTTATGAGTATCGAAATGCAACAATTGTTCGTATTGTTCATTGTTGCACGAGCTTTCAGCCACTTCTATACCCATTTTTAATAAAGTGTGCTTTTAGGTGCTCTTAATTTCACTTCATGCTTGACTGTTTAAGATATTTTTGCGTTGTTATAAATACTAAGAACTTCTTTTAGTATTACATTTTGAGCGTGGGTAAAATTGAAGCGATCATTTTTGTATGTTTGTAAAAATTTCGAACACTCCTCCCCATTCCCACTGTTGAATTAGGTAAGATTAATAGTGGGAGCGACATGTAGCATAATGCAGGGTTTCTCTCACGGCGAGTTGATTTCGGTCAATAAGAGTTATATAAAACATTAGTATTTTCAACCAGAATTTTCATTAAGAGCTTTTTAAATTGTGTGCGGGTATTTTTTTTACAGTCCTTTGAGCAGATAAGTGTCCAATAAACCTAGGTGTCACAGGTTCGAATCCTGCCAGAGGACGCATATTATTTTAACTAGATTTGTTGATTATTCAGGCCAGTTGATATAAATACATATACTGTTTAATTATAAAAACATTTGTATCTACTCAAATGAGAGATCCATCAAAAATAATGTTTAAGCAAATAAGTTATATATATATATATATATATATATATATATATATATGTGTGTGTGTGTGTGTGTGTGTGTGTGTGTGTGGACATAAAAGTCAGCTGCCCTAAGCGACAGTCTGTTTTATGCAAAACGCAATAATCTCGTCAGGTCACGTGTGTTTTCATTTTCCTTGACTATATATATATATATATATATATATATATATATATATGTTTGCATTCTATTGATATTGCATTGAGGGTAGTGTATTGTATTATCTTAACGATTATTTTATTGGATGTTAACGGTTGTTTTTCAAATAATTTTTGGGCGCTATTGAGTGGGAATAATTTTGGATTCCACTGTAGATTTGTGCTTTTATAATGTTGTTTGTTAGCATTATTTATTTACTAATAATTATTTTATTGATGGCATGTATTACTACTTTTTCATGTGTTTTTCTGTGCAACCGTGGTTTGTTAATTTGTTTTTACTTACTTAATTTGTTTATTTATTTATTTGCGTGAAATAATTTATATCACTTGTCTATTTCATTTTATTGATTTATTTTCGTCTATACTTATTCATTTTCAGTTTTGCTTTTTAAGTAAAGTAGTAAAAGATTGTTTACATGTCTTCCTTTTTAGATGAGTTGTGGCAGTTCATATATTAGTTTGTGTTGATCGGAGAGGGTAATTAATAGTAATTTTCTCTTCCATACAAAGTTTATATTTAACATCTGTTGATGTTAACTGAAGTTGTTTTCGTATTTTACATATTTTTGATGTGATTTTTTTTCTTTATATATATATATATATATATATATATATATATATATATATATATACAAATGAATTAGGAACGAAAAAATATTAACAACGTTCAAAATTTAATTTACGACAATGCTCAATATAGAAATAGGGCTATGAATATTTATTATAAATTATAATTTAAAACATGTAGAAATTACAATCTAATACAAAGTGTAGATTTTGTAACGACATTGAAAGGACAATGTCTCATCAGGTAGTAAACGCTTTTTTGAAAGGGAAATGGAAAGTTCGCTTCCTTATATAGATAAATCATTGTGTGCGAGGTAAAGAGGATAGAGAAAATGAGAAACAAGAATGGGGGATTTTAAAAGAGACATTGAGGAAATAAAGAACACAAAATGGAGAACGACAGAGAAAGAGAGAACTAAAAGAGACATGATGAAAGATTCAAAGAAAGATTCCAGGAAGTAAAGTATAGTCATATACAGCCTTTGATGACCCGGTGTTTGGGTTTAAGAGAGGAAGAAATAAAAAAAAAAGCATAGTGGGAGGAAGGAAATGGTAGAAGATGGGCGAAGATGAGAGAAGTGTGAGAGACAACATAACAGGACAAGTGGTGTGTTTTTAACACTCTTACCTGGAATTGGTAGTGAATAAAAATATCTGCATTTGGCTACGAAATTTTGGCGTTCTTTAAAAAGATGGTGAAATCTTGTACATAGGTGTAGGTGTTACTAAAAAAAGGGTGTTTTTGCTTGTATTTTTTTTTTTATTTAAGCTTAATTTAAAATTAAAGGATTTTTTAAAGTAGAATTTTAACCTAAATGTTTAAAAAAAACTTTACTTAGGTCACAATTTGTATTATGAAATAAAGATAAAATTAGAGATAAAAATATAAGGAGAGGGATCAATCAGTTAAAGTGAATATCGTGGTACTAAGATTCATGCTGTAAAGGTTTATCGTTTCTAGAGATCCGAACTTTAGAGTTTGTAATATTAGCATGATGGTGAGTTCTTTAATGTGTCTGCGGTTTACTTTAGTTTAATGCATCTGAATTAGTGAGATGTCACTCCTCATGTATTTAATGATTTCCATTTTTTCTTGGAGACAAAGGACACATGTTTCCTTCACCGATCTAGATGTTTTCGGCTGTTTGAGAATTTTCCATTTAAATTTAGGTGTTTTATTTTCGTTGTCATTTTCATTTTGGAAGTTCAAAAATGAAAACATGTGAAGTGAAATAGAAAATCCCCAAAGAGGCTAAAATAATTAAATCGGCAAAGGAAACAATTTACCAATATAAAGAAGCGAATTTTCTATCTCCCTTCAAAAAGTAACGTTTACTACTTCATGAGACAGTGTCCTTTCAATGTCGAAACAAATGTACATTTTGTAGATTATAATTTGTACATGTTCTAAATTCTAAATTATAATTATATATATATGGGGGGGGGGGGTTGTGGATATATATATATCTATATCTATATATCTATATATATATATATATATATATGACACACTCTGAGGTTTGAATTTTTTTATGTCTTAATGAAACATACACAGAAGTATGTACATCAATATATATGTTACGTATTTTTCTACAAGCTATAAAATTTTGTTACAACCTTGTAGCTTTTCTGAACTGTAGTGCAAAACTTTACAAATATTTCAACTCCACTGCTTGGTAGAATTTCAATTCTATCTAGATGAATGTGTAAATGAAATTAATTTTCAAAAACTGTTTAAAAGAAATAAACAGATTCGTATTGGAAAAAGACCCTAAGTGGTACTTCTTTCTATTAGATGTGTATTTCTATTGTCAGATTGTTAAAAAATTACCGATATCGAAAATGGAGACATGAAAAAATATGTGAGGCTCAGCGTAATATTTCTTGCGGGGAACTCTCCGACTCACTGCTGAATTCTGTCCTTCAATATTGCAGCAAATTCTGGACAATCTCATCAAAGATCAAGGAAAGACTTTAAGTAACAGAAATGTGGTTTTAAAATATATATGCTTTTCATAACACATGAGCAACGACGAGATTTTGGAGAGGAAAGACACCAAAATGAAACTGATACCTAACATCAGGAAAAGACAGCTTAAGTTTTTTGGACATGTCATGAGGAAGATCGGCTTGAAGAGTCTGATATTCACAGGTCGGATAGAGGAGAAGAGAGACAAGGGAAAGCTTGATAAACTTGATGGATGGTGGAGGAAGGAATTCAGTTTGGATAACAGGAGAAAGGGTATTATGAGTTACAAAGCATAGGAAGATATGAAAGGGCATGATCGCCTACGTCCTGAAAAGATACGGGACACAGAAGAAGAAGAATCCGTTAAGAAACCTTTATTAAAAAGGAAAATGTATACATAAACACACTGTTTCGGAATTATTTCTACCAGTATATTTTTATCATTCGTCCGTGCATTAAATACTATTGCCATATCTGGTAGGGTGCTTCTACTGTTCATCTCGAGATTCTCGACAAAATCCAACGAAAGATCTGCAATGTAATCGAACTTGACTTGGTATCTCGACTTCAGTCACTTTCTCACCGATGTGATGTGGCTTTCCTCTGCCTTTTCCACTATAACACAATCTCTGGCTAAGTCCAGCCAACCTTCCCGATCTTCGGTCGATTTTGCCCACGTTGTGTTTTTCATCTAAGACCGGCCAAAACAGGATCGCTTGTTATCAACCGACTAGGTTAGCACAGACACACGTGAGAACTGTATAAATGAAAAACAGATTTAAGACTCCAACAGCACAGTGCAGATTTATATAAATTTATATATACCGAAGAAATAAATATTACAAGCGAGTCCTAGCTAGGTGACGCAAAAAATATCAGTTGGATGATATTTCAGTAGCACGCTAATATTCGTGATTTAATATCACCACGGGACGGTGGTTTGCTCAGTTTACAGTTCACCGAATTCGGATTGACCGTCTCATGCAATATCACTGATGGAGGCTATTTCATCTTGACCGTATCATTCCATCGCTGGTCCTTGTCTTTTTAATTTCGTTTTCCACCCTAGTTTTATTAAAAAGGCACAAAACCAGAGAGTTAAATGTGAGCACGGAATTTTTATTCCCCCCTCACTATATATGACACCGTTTCGACAAGTAAGCAATATCATTTAACCATTTCGAGTGAAAAGGGGAGAAAACTCATTCTCTGCTATTATCTGCCTGTTCTTACCAATCTTCCTGGTAAACTTTCAATAAACTTGAAATCCTGAAGGCCGAATTTTGACTGAGGGTCACTAATTCTCAAAACCCAATGACAATATTTTGACATACACGCTTTGATAAATTCGCTCCCTTCTCCCAACAAATTTGCACACTTTGTATCTTTAATCTTTATTTTCCAATTTTATCATTTCGGCTACATTTTCCGACAAAAATAATTGCATTCTCCAATTTTTAGAGAAATCCCTTCTCATCTTGAATATCACTTAAAATTAATACAAGCCATCTGGACTACAACTAGAGTTGCACTACAAATACTTTCGTGGTAACTGCTCTGACTAATTTTTCTCACTGGTGCCCCGACCATGTAAATTTAGGAATGATGCTAGATTGGCAACTAGGTCACACCATTTTATCGTTGAAATAATTACATTTAACCGCGATTTCTACTCGTAACGTTTCTTTCCTCGCACTTTCTATTTGTTGAACTACCTTACGTTTACTCTGCATCCCTGATAGCTACACTGTCCAAACAATTTAAAGGTAGCGTCAATTGCTATCTTCTATTTTCTTAAAACCCGTTCATATTTTATCCTTTTTTGAATACCGTATGTGGATACATATTGTATTGAAGAGAGAATAAATATAACAAGTCTTGAGAGTTAACAGATTATTTAATGTATCAAGTCTTGTATCATAATACAACCATTTATCATATCTTCAAACTTAAATAGATTATTTTATGTTTAAAAGAAAAATGAATGGGACCCCAACATTTTGGTCGGTAGTATATATATATATATATATATATATATATATATATATATATATATACAGTGTATCGAGGCAGCAAATAATTTTCTAAACATATACAGTTAAATATAAGAGACAATGAATGTCTATTATGTTTAATCATGAGGCGTTCTAAACATCGTATTTTGGCTTTAATTTCAGTTGAAAATAAAGACAAAAATTTTCCAACATTTGGATAATTTTTTATTAAGTTGGTTCTAAGCTTTCGGCTCACATGAGCCATCTTCAGAGAGGTTATAAGAACCGTAACACAAAAACATCCACCATCAGCAACGATTTTATCTTGTGTTGACATAAAACTCCGTTAAGCAACGTCAATAATTACTAAAAATAACAAACGCAGTTCGCAAATTTGCAATGCGGTTCTATGACGTCACACCGCGTGATAGCGCTAAATGACAAGAGTACCATATATTCAAATGCAATGTAGTGTGTTATGAGCGGATTAAAACGTGATTTTATTAAATGTGTGCTGTTTGGATCTAATGTAGATACCCTCCAATATCTGAAGGTGATTTTTACTTTGTGTATGAGTGAGGATTATTGTATTGTTGACGAAAATCTGTCTGATAATACCTACATTGTTATGTTTTTCTGAGAAATGTTGTTTAATTGTACTGTAATCAGAAAGGTGACAGGTAAGTCTTCGGGATAGCGTGGTTGTAGTAAAACTAATATATATCTTGGGTTTATTATTAGTACCAGTGATAAAATCTTTGAACGGGCATGTAAATTTATACACTATATTGTTTTTTTGTAGAGAATATAGTTTAGTGCTTGTAGGGTTATTAGAGACTATCAGGTCAATTGTTTTGAATTTTTTATAATATATGATGAGTTTAATTTGATTATTACTATCCAATGGTTTAACATTTCTACGTATTATGGTTTTGAGAGATTTTATTATCTTGTTTGTAATTATTATGTATTTGGTTGCAATAGTATAAGTTAATAGTGTTATGTTTATTTTGATCAATAATATAATTATTAATATGATCAATATTGTTAGAGCTATTGTTACGTTTGTTGAGATACATTTTAATTTGTTGATCAATAACAGAGTTAGGAAATCCAGTATTGACAAGTTTTTGCTTAATGTTGTATAATTCTTTATAAAATATGGATTTGGAAGAAGATATTATTTGTGCGCGCTGAATTAAGTTTTTTACCACAGCTAACTTATATCGATGGGGGCATTCACTATTATAATTAAGAAGACACGAGTTTATGCTAGTTGGTTTCCTATATAGATAAGTAGTAAATCTATGTGTGCTAGAATCAATGAATATATCAAGGAATGGGGTTTTGTTATTAATATTAAGTTCTAATGTAAATTTGAGGACGGAGTGACTTTCAAATTTGTTTTTAAGTTGTGTAATTTGATCGATATTCTTAGCTAAAATGAAGATGTCATCTATGTATCTTACATATACAGAGGGTTTATTGTTGTCATTATTTATTTTATTTTCTAAATTTGGCATACAATATATATATATATATATATATATATATATAAGTCATATATATATATACTTAGGAAAAAGGAAACCTAAAGTAAATCCCATCGCAGTAACCATCTATTTGAGCATAAATATTACCTAAGGGATCGTAATATATATATATATATATAATATAAATTATATTTGCATCACTATAAATACATTTATATCAATTTACAAGTGTATATAAGTGTGTAAAGCATTAAACAGATTTACTATCCGCAATCTACGGACAGATCTTTGTGCATTTAATTTGTCTTTCATAATATCAGCCGCTTTTTGTCGGTTGAACAATCTGCTTCCACAGCACGCACATATGAATTCTACTCACACACAATCACCGCGAAAACGAGAATTCAGAAGCTCAATTAATTGTCGTCTTGTGTTATCTCGCTAAATCTCGCTCAATTCCAGATTAATACTCGCTAAACCTGATTAGTGCTGCTACGCAATTTCATTATTTCGTAAAGTGATTTCACGAAGCATTTTCTGTTATAAGAGCCTTTATGCCAAGTTGATTTGTTTCCTTTTTGTCAATTGCTTTTATTCTTCTAATCTTCTTTTTCTTCTGATTGATTATTGGTAATACATTTATGACGTAACCAAACTAGCAAAGGATCAACGAATTCCAACGATTTTTCGACAAAAGGTCAATACGTCTTTTATTCTCCGTTTGTCTTCATGACTGATTAGCTCAATATTTAAGCAAAGCCCACTGACGTTATATTACATGAGCTATTTTAAAACACGTTTAAAAAGGTAATTCAGAGAAAATATTAAACAGGGCCAAATATTGATGTAAGAGATGAAATGCTTTTGAAAATGTTTAGATTATCTGTATGACGTTACTTTGGGGAGATATTTCCCACTTTTTTATTTTTGCAATGATGATCACACTGTAAAAGGCTCAAGAGCCACTCGGCGTAGGAAATTACAGAATAAGAGGTAGTTACATGTCTGTTAACTCCAGACTTGAAGATTTTAAGTGTGTAGTTATTTGAAAGTCTGGTCTACATAAATGTACTCTTGCTACTAGATTGGCAACTAAGTTTCCCTTTTACAGTGAAAATAACCACCACTTCTATCAGTTTCATTTCTCATTATTCCCGTCTCCTTGAACTTTCTTCTGTATACTTGCTTCCGTGATAGCTATAGTCTCTAAAAACAGCAATGACAATTGCCATCTTCTATCTCATTGATTCTCATCTTTCTCTTATCCTTTCTTCGACATTCCCTGTATCTTCTCTTTTTCATTTTTGTTCTCCCCTCTCCTC
Organism: Ascarosepion bandense; assembly: GCA_037127315.1. Taxonomy (NCBI): domain Eukaryota; kingdom Metazoa; phylum Mollusca; class Cephalopoda; order Sepiida; family Sepiidae; genus Ascarosepion; species Ascarosepion bandense. The sequence continues at coordinate 303,881 of JBBBDQ010000493.1, read as the reverse complement.
CCACTTTATCCGCCTGTGCACCAGTAGCAAATCCTCTTTGGATCTGGTTTGACCAAGCAGCTCGTCCTGAGAAGAAGCTGATCGAGTAAAACTAACATTTCACTAATAGAATACAAAGAAAGTGAGGTGTATTTCTGAAATGTACTTGGTATGGTGAGTCTTAGCCGTGAAGGATAAGAACTCGTGGAACTGAGGAATATATTTTCTCCGAACACTTTCCATGGAAAAAACGATAAGGATGGCGACGTTTCGCATAGGGAAAATAGGTTGTAAGGTGAAAATTTATTCCACATACACAAGGACCCTATCGAGGCTGGAAAGTAAAAAGGTGGGCAGCTTTGGTCCATATATGGCAACAGTACTTATTTTCGGTCTGATCTGACTCTTGTAATGGTAGAGAATAGCAAAAAGAGGTCAGGTAATTACTGAAATGGTGCAAGGAACGACCATATTTTTCAGCATCTTCAGCGATGGATTGCAGAGGTTCCACTTGAGGTTTAGGTTTAGGCTTAAGTTTCAATAGGCCCTTAGTTATGCAGCTTCCCAGAATAGACACCTTTTCATCGCGATATGTGAAACATCTGTATCCGCTCGGTGATGGTAGAGCTTCCTTCAAGATAGCTTTTAATTATTTGCCTGAAATTTTCTAACCAAAAGTTTTAAATGAACACATTAAAAAGCGAACAGCCTAATTAATATTGATTGTTTCCATCTCTTATTATTTATATACAATACACTTTCTTAGCTTAGGAGTTAGGTTTGCATACTATACAAGATACCTAAATATAGATTTTTTCAGCTACCTATATCGTCAGGTATATTATTGAGTGATTGAAATTAAGTTTATATCACCGGTTTGAAATATTTTATTATCATTGTTCACCTAATACAAGGAATATGGTGTAATTGTATGTATGTATGTATATATATATATATATATATATATATATAAAGAGACAGAGTGTGCAAGAATATGTACATAACTTAGTGATCGAGTAAGTATTTTCTCGGGAGTCCTTTTCACATTTCAACACTTCTGGAGTAGAAGCTATCAGCTGTACGTAAGTCTTAGCAACTGAATATGAGTGGAATGAGAACTAGTCTACATGGTGTACTTGGCAAGACGGTTACAAAATGTGAATTTATGGGCTAGTCGAACCAAGTAAGATAGGTTCAACAGAATACTTGTGATGAAAATAGCGGTAGAGAAGTTAGACGGTACATTTTGCCTGTGGAAATTATAGAGAAAGACAGAGAAACAATTCATCACAGACAAAGCCGGGCAAATTATTTAGAACTCGGTCAAGTCTGGAAAGTGTGCACTGTGCAGCTGAGGTTCAGATTTGATTGCAGTAATGCATTTGTTTCTGTTTTGTTGTTTTATGCTTTTTTTTTCGTTTTTTCTTTGTGTGTGGTGGGGTCTAGTATGACTCTTGTATAATGCGAGCATGTCAGCAGGAGTCGGATAATTCAGGAGGGGCAACAAATGTTTCTTGGATCTTTTAATCTGGTGTGATTTTGAACCCTAATCAATGTTCCAAACAAGGAACCTCATTAAAAATACAGTCATTTATTGGAACTGGAGAAATCATAGGGTTTGTTCTGAGATTATGAAACGTTACGAACTTTACTTTGGAGATATTTAATGTTACATAGAGCTTACATTCTCGAACAAAATACTACTATTCATTTTAAATATATATTTCATGCTATAGATATTAAGTAAATATTAGTCTGTTTTAATGCTGTATGTATTACTTATATGTTTGCCGAATATAGAAATAATGGCTTTGGTGAAATAGTCACGAGACACTGGAGTGTTTGTCGTCTTGTTTCTTCACGCGTGATTCTTATTTTCGCTGCAAGGTTATTTCTTTGTTGTGTAACGATATCCATGCGTCTGCTCGAGGTGCTGCACAAAATGCATCATGTAAACTGAAATGTTTATTTTTCGTCGATACCAACGGGAAGAAAATTTAACAAAACTTACCAAATATAAAGATAAGAAAAACTTAGTGCGAAAATGCTAAAAAATCTTCCAAATATTTACGTAGGAATAAGAAAACTCAAATGCATCTATTTTCAAATTGTTAACAATCTTTTAAATTATGTTATAACTGTGATATATCTGTTGTTTATTGCACCTTTATCTTGGAGTTAGCAAAGGATTCAAAATACGTTACAAATATTCGGCATTGGAGAAGCAATTATTTCTCGCTTTTCTATCACGCTATGTGTTAATGAAATGTCACAGGAATCCGTATAGTTTTCTGACTTCTACATTTGTAATAGCTAAGGTTAGATGAGTGCTAATGAATCGAACCTTTTTCTAAATAATTCATCCTTGTTTAGGTTGAGAAAAAAATTGACATGCCTAAGGCAACTGGGTAAATTTCCAAGTAGAGCATTAGATACTTATCGCAAAACGGAACAGGAGAGCTGATATACAGTTCTGGTTAAAATTGTAAATAACAATATCTTAAAAATTGTAAATTTAAGCTGCAATTTTCTGTTTAATATATTCTGTTAAATGAAATTAACAAGAAATATATGTTAGTTATTTTGGCGAGCAATCACCAAAATAAAAATCATAAATATAATAACATAGATTAATTTACACGACAAAATTGCTAAAAGTATTTCAATGTCTGTGATTCTGAGGCTAAATTAGCCCTTTTTACAAATTGATATTCCCATTGTCTATTTACGATCTTGTATAATTCTGACAATATCTAATTTGTGTTTATTTTTTATTGCGCACCTGGCAGGAAAATTATTTCTTTCTAGTGGGCAAAAATATAAAAAGTACTTATCCATTTTATTGTTGCCATTTGCATAGACTTCCTTGCCTTTGTTCCAGTAACAATCTGCTCATTAAAATTAATGTTTGAATTTATATATTCAACAAAGAAAGCAAATAACAAATAAATTTTCTTCGCTCAGCAACGCGGAATTGTTTTCTGAGCAAACAATAAAAGTTAATAAATGTGTGAAAATTAAAACTCTATACCATTGAGGTTGTCATATGTAAAACAATGGTTCTTTTCTAACAACATAACTATTGCTTTTTAAAGAGAATTCGCGTTGAATTCATTCCATTTAAGACGACTTGTGTTTTAGAAATAACAAGCAGATGACTTACTATGAAGTTTGTCTTTAAAATTAAATCAGGTTCATTTAGAAAAGGGCAAATTACATTAATGTGCTTGGTAGCGTGTGTCAGGAAAATATCAATTAAATAACTGCTTTTTATGTGGATTTAAATTAATGTGAGCAACAACTAAGTTGTAGTAAAAACGGAAGCAGAAAGAAAGAGACAGCTGAAAGAGAAAGCTGCAATTTTTAGGATGCATAACGAGGAAAGTAGGCTTGAAAATTTGATACTCACGGGAAATACTGAGGTTAACAGGAAACAAAGCACCACGTATCTGGACCGCGTGAGTGACTTAATAGTAGAACAAGATGAAGAAGTAATGACAAAAATGCAAAAATTAAGATCTGCAAAGTACACAAGTAAAATATACGCACACATGAATAGCGCCAAAATTGTTGTTTTCTTTTTCTTCAATTGTTTTACTGATAACAGGTATTTTGGCAAGCAGAGATAGAAAGTTAATAGGTTTAATGCAAAGAAGTTGTCACTTTAACTGACCAAGTTTATGCTGACTTCGAAGTTTCGGGAGGAAATCATTATGATGTAGTCACTCATCCGGGCAGCTATTTTTTTCCTAATTATTGTCATATCCGTTTTTTCTTTTTAAAGCTAGGTGTAATTTTGTGGGAGTGGTCCTATTGGCGATTGAGTCGCTTCCCTTATATTCTTTTATTGTGCAGGTGTTTGATTGCTTTTTATTGCTTTTGAGTGTACGTGTATCTCCGCTTAATAGCTTTATATTTTATACGTATACACGTATTGTTTTTTAATTGGTTTGTTCTCGTCATTTTGGTTGATCTCTTTTTATTTTATTGACTTATTTTATTCACTTGAGCTTTTCCTTACCGCAAAGAAGATCTCACCCACAAAATATTAAATTACAGAAAGGACACAGCGCATAAAGAAGAAAATTACGGTATCAGGAATGAATCTTCCCTACTAACCTACTAACCACCCACTCGTACCAGATTTCTCAGATGCAATCTTTAAACGGCTTGTTGAGACACTCATTAAGTTGTGTTTTTTCCATATTTTCCGAGATTAAAGTATTGTGATTATTTAGATTATTTACATTCTTTGGAATATTGTTCTTATCTGTATTACCATATCCACGAATTTTCGGCATTTGCACGCTTCGATCGTGTTCAGAGGATTGGAATTTTGCAATGAACCCTTTATTTCGATCACTGGGATAAATTGTTTTCATTCAATTAGTCATAATATCATATTTCATTGCATTTGCTTTAATGTGCTCTTCTCCTTGGCACTTTGATTATATGAATTTAATACTAAGTAGGTCTCAATGTTTTTATGTTAGAACCATTAAACTTCATCGCAATTTCTATTCTAATAGTTTATTTTCTCGCACTTCTTGCATATAAAACTTTCTTCCGGTTTCTTGCTTCCTCTACTCCTGCGCTCTTTAAAACTGAAATGTAATATTAAATGCTACCTTCTTTCTATCTGCTTTCTTTTCTTATTCCATCTCCTTACTAAAGTTTTCTCTTTCTTTTTCACTCTAATTAACCGCTGACGTTTTAATTACATTTCGCCTTGCTACGAGTAAAATGATAAAAACACGCTTATTCCTCAAATACATCTCTGGTCACCTCATTTCTTTCAGTGACATAATGTAATGACAACTTTTGAAAAACTGAAAACAATTGGACTGAAACTACAAGAAAGATAAACTAAATATAAGCGAAGACAGTTGATTGATAAGTTAAACATTAAGCAAATAAAAAACCTCGTCAATAATTACTAATTCCTATATGCAAATAGCAAATCAAATCACACAGAACGAATAGATGTCGTCAGTAATCTAGCAAGAGTAAAGCTTTTCGCAGCAGAACCAGAAGACGTCAGTATCAGGTACAATTTTGCAACCAGATTGAAAAAAATGGCGATATCATAGACACCATAATAACACAATCACAGAAAACATGACATTGATTTCGACAAGGGATTTATAGAAAAGATTATCACAGCCGCTTCAAAAACAACAGAAAATGAAGTAACATTACCAAGAAGACAGCAAAATAACAAAAATTCCATTTAAAAACATGATTCTGTCAATCATCTTAGCTAAATGTGGTATTTGTGTGGTTATAGTCGTTAGTGCTTGCTACAAATTATTCTGTGGCTTCATAAAAAACACACAAACGCAAAATTCAGATGCGTTCTGCTATCTTTTATTTCTTCTTCTGTGTACCGTGTCTCTTCAGGATGTAGGCAATCATGACTTTCAGCAACACTCTTTCTCTTGTAGCTCTTAACATCCTTTCTCTTGTCAAACCTCCTAAAACCGTCCCTGCAATCCATTTGCTCAAACCCATCAAGGATGTCACGCATTGCTTTCTTCTGTATCACTTTCTCTCTGTATGTCCTGTGAGTATTAGATTCTCCAAGCCCACCTTCCTTATTGCAGATCCCTGAAACTGTATTTAACCGATGTTAAATATCAGTTTCTTTTTCGTTTCACCCTCTCTAAAATTTCATTTTTATTCACAGTTTGGTTGTTTCAAGTCTTTCTATCATCTTTGATGAGATTGTCCAGCATTCGCTGCAATAATGTAAAACAGACATGACACAAAAATCTAGTGCTGTTTTTTGTTTGTTTATGGCCTAAAAAAGTATTTTATATAGGCAATACTATTCATGATATAGCAAAAGACTTAAAAAGATAAAATTTACATATTTTAACATTTTATACACCTTATCAATAAGTTGAAAAGCAAGCACAAAAATTAAATTCATTTATAGCTTTTATATACGAACATATTAGTCCAAATATTTTAAAATATTTTTTAAAATCGCAAAATGAAAAATAAAATCGACTCCTACAAAACAGCCACCAGTAATAGATTAGCGAAAAAGAATTCGGACTTTCTTTTTCCAATGTCTTAGTCTGACCCATTTTAGATATAATTAGAATCCTAACAATTTCAAAGTAAGTGGTTTACCTATACAGATCACCAAATTTCTAATATACATGCACAAGTTTAAATCATTAAATCTTTTAAGTAAATGAACCAAAATCAAATTTAAATGAAAACGAAACAATTAACACCTTATCGTTTTTTCAATTCCATCTGATACCGGGTTTTAAAATTAAACGTCCGCCGTAAGTCAACGAATGAAAATATCCTCAATTGTTTCCGTGTCACAACAATCACATCAAATCTGGAATGGTAGTAGGTTTTTATTTAGCAGCATTTAAACAAAGAATGAAGGAAGAAAAATACACCAAAAGTATACTAATATTCGTAATTATTTCATATACAATGTCACAAAATTAAACTGATTTCGAAAGTATGTGTCTATTCATACGAATTAATGTATTATGTATATTATTTAGATTGTTCGGAGAGTTGTCCACAACTTTATGACCAGATTCACCCGTACGCTCCAAACTTCTTCAGGTGCTTTGATTTTCGAATCAAAACCTTTACTTCAATGAATAGAGTATATTGTTCTAATTCTATGAGCTATACCACTTCCGGGCATCTTATTTATCTCCTTATGACTTAACTCACTTTGTTCATCACTGCTGTAAAAAGGTATTGAACTCACAACTCTTTTGGGTCAAATGACTGGAACTGAACAACGCTATTGTACACTGGGTCATGTCTTCTTGAGAAATCAAAGAGAGGTAACTGTAACATCCAGAAGTGATGAAACACATCATAAGTAGTGTAGTTCAAAGTGTATGTTGATATACTTCCAGTTTCAGGTTGAATTTCGTCTTTTTCGTCTTCAGCCTCCTATTTTTGTTGTCAACATTATATATTATCCTATTAATTCATATCGCTATATATATATATATTTGTATGTATGTATGTAAGTATGTATTTTGTTTGCAGATGATGCTGCACTTTGTGCAACCTTTCAGGAGGAAGCGCAACTGCTTGTAGATAGGTTTTCTGCTGCTTGCAAGGCTTGTGGTCTGACAATCAGCATCAAGAAAACAGAGGTGATTCACCAACCTCACCCCACACCAAAACAAGTTCTGGGTGTAAAGCGGCGGCCATCAGTTTACAGCTTTCCCGATATACCAATCCGAGTAGATGGTAAAGATCTGAAATATGTGGAAAACTTTACCTATCTTGGAAGTAAGGTTAATTGGAATGCTTCTCTTGATGATGAAATCATTAATCGAATTGCGAAAGCAACTAGTGCTTTTGGGAAACTGCGCCATCGGTTGTGGGATGATAGGGGGATTAGCCTAAAGACTAAAGTACTTGTGCATAAATCAGTTGTGCTAACGACGCTGGTCTATGGATCGGAATCATGGACAGTCAATCATAATCACATCCAGAAGCTTGATGACTTCCACAGAAATTGCCTTGGTACTCTTTGTGGTTTCACCCTAAACAAGCGGATGTCTAATGCGGACCTCTTCACGCGCTGCAGTATGAGCGGAATTGAGAGCTTTTTGATGCAATCAAAGCTGCGTTGGGCAGGACATGTCTTACGTATGGAAGATGACCGGATACCAAAGCAAGTGTTGTACGGCGAGCTCAGCAGTAGACGGCGGAATGTGGGTAGACCTCTGCTTCGCTTTAAGGATAAACTGAAAATGAATTTGACATGTACAAATATTCCTCACCGTGATTTTGATCGAATTGTCTCTCAGCGAATTGAATGGAGATGTGCTTGCCAGAGGGGCATCAAGCAGTTCTCTGAGACTGAGATTGACCAACTGCGCGTAAGACGTGAGAGAACCAAAGCATCTGCAAGTGTCCCAGCCGATCATTCGTGCAATCTCCCTTCTTGCCTCCATTGTAGACTTGTTTGTAAATCTGTTGCAGGACTCAAATGCCATTTACGATTGAGTAAGAGCAGGCATGCTACATCGAATTAAACAGTTGTCTAGAACTCATACGTCGAAATTGACTGGAGAGTCCATAATGTATGTATTGTGGAGACGTTTCTCATTTTGCTGAGCAGTGTTATTTCAGTCATACCAAAGTTTCGTGAAGTCATTATTGTGGTATCTTCACTCTTCAGGGTTATTGTTTTATGCTCGTACAATAGAAGCAAAATCTCTGAAATGTGTGTGTGTGTGAGGGGTTGTGACAATATTTAGAGCAAAGGTATTTATCTTTCAGTAGTTTTGCTAATAAAAAAGAATTGATAAACACAAAGAATTTACGAGTGAGAACATCATAACAGTGTCCCCACGAAACTACAAAATCGGAATGACTCGATCAGCTATATGTATATATATATATATATATATATATATATATATATATATATATATATTGTCTATTTATTTCTTAGTACATTGTCATTTTAATCATTTAATTCTATCATCTCAATCAACCTTTTCTTTTGGTTTCTCTGACTAACTTTAATGTGTGTTTTTACTTTTCTTTATATGCAAGCGCTCGTGTTGAAAACAACCCCTCTACCCGCAAAGCATGAGAATTGTAGAAAGGGAAAAGCCAATAAAAAAGCAAAAATAAAAAAACGAAATTTTAAACTGGAGCCGGAAATAAATTTTAGTCACATATTGACATCGGTTACAATGTTGCGGCTCAAATTGTTTGGCATTATTTTAAATGATAAAATCCCATACACAAACAGAAAATTATTTATATCTTGTAAGTTAAAGAACATTAAATAAAAAGCCGTTACGAAGATATAAATTCAATAGACCTCTACATTTTCTCACTATTTTTCTTCACTTTCTATTTGTACTGTATCTTTCTTTTTCTCTTTCTTTTTAATTTTCTTGATTTCTCATATTTTCATGTCTTAAAAGAATTTTTAAAAATTAAAATCGTTTGTTACCATCATCGTTAACTACCTGATAAGACATTGTTCTTTCAATGTCGAAACAAAATGTAGTAGTTTGTAATTTGCACATATTCTAACGTATATATCTATACATTAATAATAATAATATATATATATATATATATATATATATATATATATATATATATTATCTCAATATAAGTATTGCGAATACTTAAAACGTTGTTAAATTTTAAATGAATGTAAAACAAAGAGCTAACTTGACGTTAGATATTGAAGCTTACCTACCAGAATGTTAGCAATAGTTCAAAATATAGATAATGAAATTTCATGATGTACACGAACATGAAAGAGATTAGAAATGGCGTCACACACACATCGTGCTTTTAATAAAAACAGAGATTACTATTTTACTTAGATGAAATATATTGAAAGTTGCATGAACTATGTGTCCCCTTAGAATAATATACCACCGGGTTCTTTAGGCTACAATTCCTAATGTAATATTGAGACAATATGTACACATTAAAAAGATTAAAAAAAAAAAACTAATTTGCAATTACTTATAAAACTAATTTCTGTATCAATTGTCAAATTGAGCGGAGGCGTACAAAGGCTGTCTATCAACAATATTGTTAGAATTGGCATTGTTTCTTGGGAGAGCTACTGGAGTGATTTCCTATTTTTCTTTTCTATGGTGTGCAATTTTGTGCATTTATATTTTGCCGCCCAAACCCTTACCCTGCTATTTGATTTATAGTTCACGGAAGAAGAAACGAATTGAAGCATTTTAACAAAGTTTTTTGCGTAAAGGTGAACGCAGGAGAAACCTAAAATTGAAACCAGATCAATAGTTGCATTTTCTGTGTTGATAAAACCATTATAATCTTTAACTATATATATATACACAAATCTTAAACTATATATATATATATATATATATATATATGTGTGTGTGTGTGTGTGTGTGTGTGTGTGTGTGTGTGTGTGTGTAAAGTATTAATGTACATATGAAAAACAGATGAAAGAATCACAAATCTATATTTAAACTACAAAACCTAAAAACTTGTACAAAACTGGCTAACCACGTGTCAAGTTTAAAATTGGAAAATGGAATAGATCCTGATATAACTTGGAGTGTAGGGAAAATAGCCAAAATTTACAACGGAGACAATATATGCTTAACCTGCCAGGAGAAAAAGTTAGCTATTATGTTGTTCCCAGAACCAAAACAATTATATTAAAGATCAGAAATTATGTCCACGTGTAATCATACCTACATATACATAATAGGATCATACAAACATGGATAAAAGTGTTCTAATGTCCTTGAATAACTTCTATTTTTAAAACTTTACGGTTCTTTGAAAATTTCAGTCGCGCTTTCATAAAAAAATTATTTCTTCGCGTGTTAAAAAAACGGAAAAATAGTTTTTGTAAATCGCCTGAAAATACCTAAAAGTTAAAATCTAGTTTGCGAAAATAACTCATTGCCAAATGAAAAATATTCGCAAGTATTAAAATATAAATGTATTGAACACTTATTAATATAAGTATGTACTGGTCTAATTTAATTATGATCAAACACTAAGTATATATGTAATGTATGCATTATATATATATATATAATGGAATTTATATATATATATATATATATATATATATGCCTATAGAACTACTTGTTAAATGCCAGAATATCTTTCGTATATATATATATATATATATATATAAATATATATAATGGATATCTTGTTAGAAAACTTTCTGGATAATCAAATGTCACGTTGATTATATAGTTGAGGAGTGAAGATAGCGTTTTTAATATTTTCTAAAAACAGAAATGGTGCCCACGCCAATTACAACTGAGATAGAAACGAATACTATTTGTTAAAACCATACAAAACTGAACTACAATGAACTACATGAGAAATTAACTACACCGAGAAAAACACTCTTAATAACCGCTAGAGAATTTGCCAGAAGCGCATGGGCCAATAACAATTATGGAATTTTTTTATATTCCTTAGCTCCCACACAAAGAGAAAAACGTTAGTATGCGTGAAAAACTCAATGTAAAATTAATTAAATCTTCTTTGTCTGCAGTATTTAATGAAAGACGCTTCTGTGAAATGTTGCTGCAGAAAAATACATTATGTATGAATTTAAGTTGTTGCACACACACACACACACACACACACACACACACACACACACACACATATATATATATATATATATAGTATTAAATTGTGATGATGGTTATTTACGAAATTGCTGCTTTTCTTTTAGTAGTTTACTGTTAGAAAGGTATTTTAGGTAAGCAGTTTTTTGTCATAAAGTTCTTGAGAACGCTGATTGAATTAATGTGGAGAAGTTTCTCACTTAAAATGAGCAGTGTTATTTCAGTCATGTCAACTTCGAAGTTTTGTGAAGACATTATTGTGATATCTTCATTTTTCAGGAGTTTTTGTTTTTTTGTTTTTTTCTGTTTAAGCATAAAAATAAAAACTCTGAATAGTGAAGCCATGACAAACTTCGAAGTCGACATGACTAAAATCCCCAACTCAGGTAAGGGATAAAACATTTTCACATTATATATATATATATATATATATATATATATATATAAGAAGTATGCTCTCCCCAACATCCCCGCTTTTGTTCACCATATTTTAACTATCTGTTCCTAAGATTTAAAGAAAAGTTAAAGGTTTTATGCCATTTTAATCAATTAATTTACTAGCTCAGTTCATGCCGGATTGAAATGGTTTTATCATATATTCAATAATAAGAACTGAATTAACTTATTATTGTTTCAAATTTCCTTTAAATATTTAACTCTTTTCTCCTAATCTATGTTGTTGGCTAATTTGAATATTAGCGCTGGGGAGGTTTACATATTTTGCCTTATTTCTAAAGTAAATTGAATGTCATGTACTAATGGGTGAAATGTTTTCAGCATCCATGTTTTATGAGAGATAATTAAACTAAAGTAGGTATGAAACATATTCATTATTAAATCCAGATGATGGGTCCAAATTTGAAGCATATATAAGATTAATTCCATCAATGAAAAAATTATTAATTTCAAGACTTTTATTTCTTGAAAGAACCTAATCACTATTATTTTCTATTTTCTCATTCATTTGCACACACACACACACACACACACACACACACACACACACATATATATATATATATATATATATATATATATATTTGGAAGAAATTAATACAGTTTATCTGAAAGTGGTTTTATACCAGCGGATTGCTATTTTGCACCGAATTTTGAAGCTAATGGATCTTTTTAATACGATGTTATTTCTAATTCATTATTTTCTTAAAAATTAACAAATATACACAAGATGTGTTATGAATAAATATAATGTTTATATTGATAAGATGTACATGATGTTATCAATACTTAACTCTGCCTTCTTTCAATGTCTCTCTTTATTGATTTTTTTGTTGAATTTGTTAAGTGTACCTTTTAATTTGTCGCAGTCTTATTTTGAATAAAAACAGTGTATTGAACAAACCTCTATTCATTTTCATTGTCTGATTAAATTCGGTTTTATCAAAGATTTTCTCGAAAAAACTGTTACCTTTGTTAAGATAATAAATACAGATTTGGTTTCTTGTTCTCTACTATTTAAATCAAGTCCAAAACTATCATCGAGAAATATTAAACTAGCAACACAGCATTAATGTGATGTTTTAGAGCCAGACTCCTTGATTTGCTACTGGTATAATAATTAGAATGCTATTTTATTTTATTTCATTTTAGGTTTCGTCTGAATTTATGACAATTTGTCGTTTAAATTACGCAAAAACGAAAATGATACCGAAATCACATTTTTTATCAGATATGTCAACTAAAATTTCACAAAAATATCTTGAAATACTACAGAGTAAAGTTTTTCAATCCTCAACCACGGCCTCTAGGCGACTTCGGAATCTACAGCATCAACCAGCAGCCAATCTCTTGGGTCAAGCCAACGCTACCTTCTCATGCTCTTTATATAGGCCTGAGTCTGAAAAAAAAGCTCAGTGGACAAAATCCCACACCATCTATCCCAAAAGTGTATAGTCTCATATATAATTAATTAATAAAATAAGATTTTTTTATCCTTTCACTCGAAGCATGGCAGTTTTACTTCTACTGGTTTTTAGGGGGAGTTAATAGGAGGAAAATGATGAGAAAGGGAGCAAGTTATAGGGGGTGTCAAGAAGTGGGTAGAGAAGAATGTGAATACTGGTGTGATGAGAGTAGGGTTGACAGAGAAAAGAACATGAGGGAACGGATGTGAGTCATAGAGATAGATGATGAAAATTGACCTTATATTTAAATTTCTGGAGATTGTAGCAGTCGAGAAAGTAAGTATAGGGAAGGGAATTCCACAGGAAGAAAATGCGAGAAAAGAAGCTGGGTTAAACGATGATGGTGACTCACTGGAAAATGGGCAATCAGTCGCTAAACAAGAACTAAACAGGAAGAAGTTATCTATTTGGTGGAATATGAAACATATCGTTTATGTCACAGTACTACACCAAAATGAAATAGTTAAAGTGAATAAATACTGTTATGAAATGTAAGCATCATATTAGAAGTTGTAGTAAAGGTGCCCATTATTCATTAATCGTGACATTGTGTTGCGCTTATATGACAACGCAAGACCACATAGTACTCAACTTACCTATTAGAAGATTATAGCATTAGATGTTCTATGAATGTCTTGCTTACTCATAGCACATTACTCCAATAAGTCCCGGGCCTGACACATAGATGGCGCTACTAATAAAAATTCATGATTTTTGTAAAGCACTAACCTTTAAATGGCACATGAGAAAAGTTGGGCTTAATCGGATTATTAGTTTAAAATTACAGTTGTTTAAATGAAGATACAGTTGCAAATTTTCTAAACAATGGAAATATCTGGATTTCGTGTGTTGATAAAGTATTGCTTTCTGATGAGAAAAATACTGTTCAAGCAAAGCAATACGTTGATAAGTGTTATTCGGACTCTGCTAAATGGTGGTTTGCTTACTTTAAACGCGGTCGTACAAACACAAATGCCTTCCAAAGCGACCAAAGACACAAACTTCAGTAGGTAAGGTTTTGGCCTTCGTATTTTGGGATGTGCAATAGCAAATATTATATAGCATTATTCGTGCGTTTGAAGAAAGAAATCGCCAAAAAAACGCCTACACATGAAAAAGAAAAAGTGATCTTTCACGAAGAAAACGCACTGGGACACTAGTCGTTCGCAACGATGGCAAAACTAAATGAATTGCACTTCGGATTGCTTCCGCATTCACACTATTCTCCAGATATGGTCCCCAGCGACTACTGGCTGTTTGCAGACCTTAAAAGAATGTTCCAAGAAAAGAGATTTGGCTCCAATGAAGAAGTGATATCAGAAACTGATGCGTTATTGAGGCCAAAGTCAAATCTTTTTACAAAAAAGGCGTCGAATTGTTAGAGAAGCGTTTGTATCAGTGTATCGCCCAAGAAGTAGAATGTGTTAATGTATAAAGTCGAATTTTACCTAAAGTTTTTCTTTTATTAGTTAGGCCGAATATTTCTTGAGTGATATGTTATGACTTTCATTATTTCAGTTCATTGCATCATTGTTAGATGGAAAACAGTTTATTAACTGTGCAAATGTAAAAATGATTTTGTATCTTTCTTGGCATCAAAATCTGAAGAGTTTTACGTCCGAGGAATCAAACATTTCCGAGAAATCAACAACCATTTGCTATGATGATGTTATCGATAATGAGAGGAAAACTTACCCAGATTTAATCAATCAGTAAATATTGAGGAAGCCTTGGTTTATTTCGCATCTTCAAATGTGATATAACTTTCTTTCCAACTTAATGGATGGATTAAAAATAATCAGACGTTGTTTTATCTCTGCCACGTGATTACCAATATTTAGCATCTGGAGATTTAATTTTATTCAGTTTTTTTTCTAATCTACATAATATGCCGTGCAAATATTCGGCTATTGTCATAAATCGATTTTCTTCCGACTGCATGTGATAACAATTGAAAATTTCTACTGTCATTTTGTAGAAGTTTAGAAATCAGATTTTTACAGTCACCTTTTTAGATAAGTTACGAAAAGACACACTCCATATACTTTCCATACGCTCCGTTGTGGCCTGTAGAGGGAAAAAGCGTAGCCCATACGTATTAATATATCTAAACGGTACCGGCACCTTTTTTTCAAACTGACTAAAATCTTGGAAAAGCATCAACCTCAGATTCAATGGCCGTTCTTTCAATTACTCACTAGACACCGTCAGCGCCTGACTCGATCTCCATATATTTATCCTTTGTTCGCTTTCAAAGACCGTTATTGATTGTTTTTTTTATTTCCGCCAGCTCGTTATGAGACGTGGAAAAACTCTCGGCCCGTTTAACGCGAATAAACAAACGACGGGCACCTCTGTCATCATTTGATTAGTCGCCCTTCATGTGTAACGAGCACGAACACTGAGACTACAAATGTCTCCGGTCTCATTAAGGTCAACTGTCTTCAGCATTTGCTTGCGTTTTCTTATCTCTTTAAACTTTCACATGATTGCTTCTTTGAATGGATGGAATATATTCCTTCTCTTTCTAAATGCATTTCACTGCAGCTTTTTTTTTTAATTATGAACAACTTTTTGTGCTCTCATTGTCTCGTGGAGGTTGTTGGAAAGTTGGTGTATCGTCTCAGAACGAGAAAATGGAGAGCCGAGTTCGAATTCCAGTTGAATTCGTGGCATTAATTTACGTGCAAATACCGTTGAGAAACCAATTAGTTCGTCTCGTCTACCTCAAACTCTGGGTTAAATAGTATGACGGATTAGGTTCTCCATCTTCTTCTTCGCATTCTTTCTACTCAACTGCAGAAAATAATGGCAACCTACTGCGGAAAAACCTCTGCCAGGTCAGTCATGTTCCAAAAAGAGACATGATCGCCCAATCTTGTATCGCGTATGACACTTAAATGATTGACTAATTTTTATCACACAACTCCCATTTTTTTCTCTTTGTTTCTTTTGATTTACATTTTCCAATATTTTTCTTTCTATTTCTCTCATTTTCTGCTTACATTTTCATCGTTTCAATGAAAGTTTTATACAATCAGCTTCTCGTTTTTGTTTTTTTTGTTTTCGTTCCAACTCTTACTTCTGGTAATATTCCATTTGTTACGTTCTTTCATTCTCTGTTCTACAGTTGGGTTTTTCTTGTTTCTTTTTCTACTTTGGTAAGAATCTGCTTTTCCTGACATTCAAATCATTTTCTATTGTTTACTAGCATTATTTCTCCTCTGCATTTTACTCTTCCTCCAATACGTTGTCAGCTATTAGTATATTCTCTTCAATTTGTAAATGTTTATTTCTGTTCTGTATATGTCTTCTATATATCTCCTATATAACCACTTTCACATATTTATTTATCATTAATACTTCGCTTTTCCTTCTTCTTTTTAAACTCCCTTTCTTCTTTTTTCTTCTTCTTTTTCATCATCTTCTTCGTATTCTTTCTGTTCAACTTCTTTTTCCGTTTCCTCTTGACGTGGATGATCATAGCTCTCCATACTTCTATCCTTTATAGCTATTATCGTCTTATTTATTTTTTTATCGTCTACACTTGTAGTTCTTGCATTTAAACTTTTCATTCTCTTCCTCCTACTCCTCCTCCTTCCGTGTTCCTTCCTTTGATATGATCGTTCACGTTCTTCTACCTTTTATAGCTACTAGCAATTTTTGTCATTTATTTGACTCTGTCAGTATTTGTTCTGCCAACCATTTACTCATGATCATTAGATAGATTACTCGCTGATTTCTTTTGCCTCTCCTGACTAGTATATGTCGTGAGACAGATTATCTAAACACTTTTTCCTCATTATGTATCACAGAAATATCAGCTGTCTGTTTCTATCTCTATGTATAAGTGTCATGTTTGTTTTCTTCTTCTATGTGCCCTGTCCCTTCAGGACGTAGGCCGATCATGGATCTCCACGTCTCCCTATCCCTTGTGGCTCTTAGTATGTTTGTTCCTGTTGCTCCTGGCAACCCCCGTTCCGTCATCCACCTGATCAGACCCTGCAAATATGTTATCCGCTGCCTTCCTCTGTCTCTCCTTCCTTCTATCTGTCCAGTCAGTATCAGGTTCTCCAGGCTCTCCTTCCTCATTGCATGTCCCAGGAACTTCAATTGTCTCTTCCTGATGCTCAGCATCAATTTCCTTTTTGTTGCCATTCTTTCTAACACTTCGTCGTTGCTTGTATGCTGAGTCCACGATATCCGTAGCATCCTTCTGTAGAACCACATTTCGGCCGCTTCCAGTTTTGTCCTCATTTTCGATGATATTGCCCAGCATTCACAGCCGTATTGAAGAACTGACATCACGTAGCAGTCTAGCACTCTTTTCTTCGTTTCTGTTGAGATTTTCCTGTGTGTTAGTATTTTGCTCATCTTCTGGAACGCGTCCTTTGCCATGCCAATTCGCCTTCGGATCTCCGTGTCGCACTTTCCATCTCCTGTTAGAACACTTCCTAGGTACTTAAATTCTTGAACTTGTTTGATTCTGTTATCCCCTACCTGTATTTGGCATTTTGGGTTGTATCTTTTGCTGATGACCATGCACTCAGTTTTCTTAACGTTTATTTGTAGTCCTTTCTTGTCACTCTCCACTGCTACTTTCTGTATGAGATCTTGCAGTTTACTTTCCGTGTCCGCAATCAGTACTGTATCTTCCGCATATCTTATGTTGTTCAGGTTGTGGCCTCCAATAACAAATCCTGGTGTGTCATCTAGGGTCCTCAAAATATTCTCGATGTATAGGTTGAACAAATCCGGTGAAAAGACACATACTTGTCTTATGCCTTTTTCTATCTTTGTGTATCTACTGAGGTCGTTACCTGTCCGTATGCAGGCCGTTTGCTGCCAGTAGAGATTCTTGATTATTCTTATGTCTTTGCCGAAAATGTCGAGGTTGCCTAGCATTTCCATCAATTCTTTGTGTCGTATACTTAAAACTTCCTTGTTACTCACATACCTGATCAATAGCATTCTCAGCATCCTTCTGTTCGCTAACCGGAATCTTACATAGGGGAAGAATCTTTAGTTTAGTATATATTTCTTTGTTTCTATCAACGTTTTCCAATTTCTTAATACTTTGATTAGTTTTTGGAAGATGTATTTTTGCCATTCCATTGCACTTTCGGTTGATCTTCGCCCGCGTCAGTTTTTTTCTCGATTTGCCTTTTCACACCATATTATTTTCATTCTTTACTCTACCCCTATTTCTATATACTTCTAACAACGCTTTAGTTATTCCTTAACAATTTTGTAGCCATGCATGACATCAATATTAAGGATTTTATCTGGTGTAGGCATTTAACTGCAGGAATCGAGTTCTGAGATTAATGTTTTGGTTTTGCAGCAATTTACGGTACCTAACGACGCTAGCTCAACCACAATGCATTCTCTGTTCGGCTCTCTTATCTACTATACTAATATTGTTATAACTGATCCATACGCCGAGATTACTTGAAGTGTTTAGCATTTACTTATTCCACATGATCTGGATTTTCATGTTATATCCATCCTCTGGTATGGCAGTGGAGGCTGAAGAAGCTCTACACAGATAAGAAAATGAAGTTCTTCATAACGATACCAGCGAGTAAGCAATTAGCAACTCTTAAAGAAAATGGCAAAGATAAGAACACGTATATTCAGAATCGGAAAGAAAAACCAACTGAAGTTTTTAGACACCGAAAGGAACGATTAGAAAACCCAAACTACACGGGCATATAAAAGGCTACTGATACAGAATATCGCAACGAAATATTTTCTTGATAAGATTGTGTGGGTAGATGGTGGAACGACAGCCGGAAGCCAGAGTAAAAGATTAAAATCTACGAAAGGTTACAAGGGATGATTTGTGGAGCTATGATCTCCTATGTTCTGAAGAGACTCGACACAAAGAAGAAGAAAAATATTCTCGAATATACTTCAAAAGAAATATGTCATTGTCTCAACAACTCTTATGTGATAATGGTGAACATAGATGTGGGTTCCTCTATTAATTGCATCCTTAAAACTTTTGTAGTTCATAAATCTTTTAAAATGGCAAACAGAAATGTTACAAAGTAGGGAATGTCAAGTGCATGCAGAAACGGGAATTTTAATTTAAATTAAATACAGGGATCTACCGAAACATCCACCACATTTTCAGCTGTCACTTGTCTATTACTAGTGAAATTTGTAAAGTTGCAATGGTGTCTTTAACTAGCTAATGTCTTGTCATTTAAACATTTTAAAATGGTAAACAGAAAAGGTTGCAAAATAGCATTGGTCAAGTGTATATAAAAAGGGAAACTTTAATTTAAGTTTAATACAGGTTTCATCGGAAAAACCTTCCATATTTCAAACTGTTGCCTGTCCGGTGTTAGTTACTTAGCGAATTGCAATAGTGTATTCAACTAGTTAGTATTGTACCATTTTTACAGAAGCTCTTAATTATTAGCATGATTGAACGGGGGCAAACTATGTATTTACTGTTGAAATATTTTTTAAGACTGATGAATCTGTAATTGCAACGACGAGTGCTTTTCATGCTCATCTTGTGGTGCATTGGATATCGGCTCAGAACGAGAAATCGGGGAGCCGAGTTCGAATTCCTTCTGAATTCATTGCATTCACTTACGCGCAAATACCCTTGGGAAAGGTATTAATCCGTCTATTCCTTCCAGTTATGGGTTAAATAACAGGACAGATTGGGTTCTATAGCCTTGGTCGGCAACCAGTCTACCGCAGAAAGCAATGGCAACCTACTGCGGGATAATATTCTGCCCAGTCAGTCGTGTCTCTTTCGAGACATGATCGCCCAAGCGTGTATCACGTATGGCACTTAACTGACTGTTCCCGATAGAAAATCGATACTACTATGAATTTATGTACAGCACTTAAAATTAAAACCTTGAATCGCTCGAATTTCAGAAAATGACCAAGCTAAAAAGGTGCATAGTGAATAAAGATCACTATTTGAAAAATATCATTTGACAAATGAAATAGATATAAACAATATTCTTTCTTTTAACAACAACAAAATCTTCCTCTTTAATAGCAATACCTTGATTCTTTTATCAGCCTTTAAAATAAGGGAGATGTTTCTGCAGTAGGAATTTCAAAATTCGAAGTTACTTAAAGGTCTACTTTCATCCATGATTGTATGATCCTAGTAGGTATTTATTGATTTTGTTACACTTGGACATAATTTCTGTTCTTTCATTTAGTAATTTCTTCTAGGAACAACATAATAGCTAATTTTTCCTCCTTGCATAATGTGCATAAGGTTTTTACTATGCTCCAAATTATATCAGGGTCTTTTCCATATATTAAATTTAATTTTCACACGTGGATAGCCAGTTTTGTACAATTTTAAAGTTTTCCAGTTTAAATATAGATTTATGGTTATTTCATTTGACTTTAAAACTGTTTCTGCTAGATCCTAAATATGTTTTACTTTGGCCATTTACGTCATGTACTTTTTGTTTGTAAAAAATCCCTTTTGTATTACAAAGTCCGTTAAGTAGGCATTTATTTTTGTCCCTACAGTTACGTTCTTTGTTCAAGATGTTGTTTTATACGTTGTTATTTAGGTTTTTGAGATTTTGATTTATATATATATATATATATATATATATATATATATATATATATATATATATATATATATATATATATATATATACACAGCTCTGGTCAAAAGTTTTGCAACTCTGTGTAAAAGTATAGTTTTGAATATTTTTGAATACAGAACGTGAGTGAAACCATGAATAATCAATAAATTGGATGTGTTTAATTCGATTATCCAAATTTTAAGTGATTTGCATGGGCGAGTTCTCGGATCTATAAAATGAGAAAGAACATTTATTCAGGGGAGCAGAAAAAAGAAAAGTATAGAGGTTGGATCGTTTTTTTTTTTTTTTTTTTTAACCGCATATTCGGCAGACAGAGTGAAGTAAAAAGCGAAGCGGAGAGGAGATTGGACAGTATTTAAAAAAAAACACTCTTTATTCATTCTGTACATCTAATTGTGATCCAAATGGGAAAAGGTCAATGTTCCGAATCCAAACGATCTACAATCGTTGCTTTACACAAAGCCGGTCTTAGCTGTCGTCAGATTGCCAAAAATGAGCAGGTTCATGCACCAACGGTCACATGAATAGTCCAGAAGTGGAAGAAAACTAGAAAAAAAATCGAAGTTGGAGTTCGAAGTGGTCGTCCGAAGTGTTCGAAGTGGTCGACAGGCCAGTAATCAGCAGTTACTGAAGGAATGGTCCAGCGGTGGTGTGGAAGCTTCAGACCGCACAGTACGGCGGCATTGTTGACGAAAGAATTGATGTAAAAAAGACCTGCAAGAAAGTCACTTTTGACACAAAAAATATAAAAGATCGAATAAATTTCTGTCGAATTCATAAAATTTGGACTGTAGAAGACTGGAGAAAGGTAATTTTCTCTGATGAATTACCTTTTAGCTGTTTCGCTAACAATGGATCAATTCGTGTCAGAAGACGAGTCGGTGAAAGATTCCACCCAGATTGTGTGGTATCCACAGTCAAGCGACCGGACCTCGTTCATATTTAGGGGATGCTTCTCTTTTCATGGCGTCGGAGAATTAGTGATTGTACCCAAAGGTACGTCAATGAACAAGGAATGGTATATGGACACTATCAAAAATAGCCAACCATAATTTTTGATAGAACACGACCCTGATCGAGATGCGGTGTATTAGCATGATGGTGCACCTTGCCATAAAGCAAAAGCTGTGACGAAGTGGCTCGATAAAAATAACTTCAGCGTTCTGCAAAACTCTACTGGTAAATTACCTGATCTCAATCCCATCGAAAATTTATGGTCCATCCTGGAACCAAGGGTGCGTGAAGCTGCTCCAACAAAGTTGTTGGACATCTATTAGTTCCAACTGTTTAAAATCACTAATTTAGTCTACGCCAAAGCGAATAAAACTTGTTCTTAAAAATAGAGGAAATATAAAATATTGAATTTACCATCACAATTTAACATACATCATAATAAGTATTTTTTTTAATTTGAAATAGTTTAAATTATTATTTTAAAATGCTAAATCAAAAATAGTTGTGTTTCGTTAACGATAACTCGGATCTTTTATTGTGTTGCAAATCTTTTGGCCAGAGCTATATATATACTCATTATTAAGATAATGATCGTTGTGTATCTATTTATATATATATATATATATATATATATATATATATATATATATTCTCTGTTACGCTCAAGGGGAATATTTATGTTTTAATCGAAGATACTCAATAGTAGTTACATAAATTTATATATAAATATATATATATATATATATATATATATATATATATATATGTTGCTGCCATTAGATGGCGTATCGGTATAAATAATTTGCCGTCATTTTTTACGGCACGGTCCTACTATTACAATATTATTCAACGTTGAAAATATAGCCTGAAACTAAAATCGAACATAACGCTTTTTATCCTAAAACTCAAAATAAAAAGAACATACTTTTATAACTTA
Source organism: Ascarosepion bandense (assembly GCA_037127315.1). Taxonomy (NCBI): domain Eukaryota; kingdom Metazoa; phylum Mollusca; class Cephalopoda; order Sepiida; family Sepiidae; genus Ascarosepion; species Ascarosepion bandense. Next base: position 281,359 of record JBBBDQ010000493.1, on the reverse strand, counting down.
TTTGAAGAATTCTCTACCATGCTTGAACGGCTTGTCAATATCTGAGCCCTTGTTTATTGGTGCAACCGTTTTTTTATTTTTAGATTGGATTTGTTGATCTTTTTCTAGGCTTATGATAAAATATTCTGTAAGTTTATAAACCATTAATTATCTAATAACGTTGCTTGCGTATACTGGATACCATATGCTTTTTTCTATGGATTTTTTGTTTACACTGGATAAAAAAAATGTTACTTCGACAGTTTTCTTTATTTTTTACAAAGTTGGCATGGAAAAACCACCAATAAATGACGCTGTCTTCTTTGTATTTCTCTATTTAAAAAACGATACTTGAAGTAGATAGCCGCATTAATATCTTGACCCTAACCTCACGCACACGCGCGCACACACACACACACACACACACACACACACATATATATATATATATATATATATATATATATATATATATTGCTAGGTATTCGCTATGTAAATATTTCAAAAGTAATTTGTTTTTCAATGGTCCCCCGGATTTATATTTCTTTATCCAACCTTTTATATGCGTACCAATGTCTTATGAAATCTGTACGATTCAAATTATTACTTTCATCCGTGCTGAGTTTTTGGAGCGTACATACTCACGGTGTCATGGTTGAGTAATTGATAGTGGTTCGGATTGTGGAATCAGGGACCCGAGTTCGAATTCAAATCAATTTTTTTATATTTACTTACGCGTTTAAAACGTATAAATGGCAAAGCAGATTGGAAACCACTCCAGCAGATGGAAACCTCTGAATTTAAACAAGCTTGCAAGCTGCTTTGTCCCAGAAACAACACAACTGCTATAACGGCCGTAGTTGTTGTGACCATACGACCACGGGATGTACGGGATTTGTATTACCATAATGATGGAGAACATGCGGGAAATTAAATAACATTTCCATAAAACCTTAAAATATATAGATTTACTTCTTTCTAATCGTTTTTACAAACTATTTCTATCGCAAATACGAATAAAGTTATGAATTATTTAAAGTGCACACGAATTTTATAGACACCCTGTATAAGTGTTGCATCGAAATCCGAAAAGACATTGAACGAAAAATGCCTTGCAAAAACAGAGTAAAGTATTATGAAATAGACAAATCTCGTTAGAAAGAAAATCTTACTAAACTGTATTGTAATATCGTCACTCATATAAGGCAGTGAATGCTGGAAAATCTCACGGATGAAGACGACACTTTTGGGGTAACAGATATGTGGTTCTATAGAAGAACACTGCGGATAACATGGACCGACATATGAGTTTTAAACGAAAATGGAAACCTAAAGGACAATTATATTTAACATAAAAAGAATTGAAGTGGGAAAATGTGTTAGAAGAAAAAGAAAGAGAACGAAATATTTTGAGAGTTTCTTATATTACAAATACAAGCTAGATGAAACATTAAGGAAGTTGTTCGATAAAAATGCGTAGAAACCACATGGTAGTTTAACTACGCATGTATAAATTCGTGTCTTTTAAGACAATGATTTTGACCAAATGACGATAGCAGCTCTTACACTTGGGATTTGCAAGAATAAATGATCTTTTCTCTGGCAAACGGACGGTGTGTGTCAGCGTATGCGTGTTTGAAAGAAGCAACCAAAAGCTCATGAGAAACATTCCCGGCTCATCTTATGGATGAGTTTGTCTGCTTACATACGTGTTTGCTTCATCTGTCCTCTGAAAGCGCAATGGTCATTAATAACAATCCAAGTATACAGGCCACTCAAGAGAAGCATCCTTCATCAATCAGTTCTGATTGTCGACAAACCTAAAGTATCAAAATCCGGAAAAAGTGAGGCAGTGGGATAATTTACTTCTGATTTGTGTTTAAATCTTAATAAAGTCATCGTAGTCAATTTCGTGGGTCATTAAAAGCAAACCTCTTTTTACATATCCATATATATATATATATATATATATATATATATATATATATATGGGGGGGGGGTGGGGGGGGGGCGTGTGTGTATGAGTGTATGTGTATGTGTATTTATTGGCCTATACACGCACATTTAAAAACACAAGCGCATAAAAACATATATATTCATATATAGGAAAACATCAGATCTCATAATAGTCGTAACACACATATACAAATACAAATACAAATACACATTACTGGCCGATATCCACTTAGACGCACAATAATCAATACAACCTTGCATACATATAGATCTATCTACGATTTTAATGCACGTAGTACGTGTTTGAACATAAACAAAAATACCAGAGTTTTTGTCTCTTTTTCCGTTTTTTTTTCCAAACTCTGACAAAGCATTAAAAAAACTGAATTTTTTTAAATTGATATTACTCAATCAGTTAAGTGCCATACGTGATACGTGCTTAGACGATCATGTCTGTTTCGATCCATGACTAGGTAGAATATTTTCCCGCAGTACGTTGTCATTTTCATTGTGGCAGACTGTTTTCAAACCAAGGCTGTCTTGCTATTCAACCCATAGCGGGAGGGAGAAAAGAGAGATTCATATATTTCCCAATAGTATCTGAGCGTAAGTGAATGGCATGAATTCAACTGGATTTCGAACCCGATTTTGATTTCTTATTCCGAACCGATATTCTTTGCCCCACATGCTATTTCTTTATTTCAGCGTGCAGTGTGGGTATGGAAGAATCCAAAGGAGTAACCTGTACATACAGTGGTAGGACAACTCTCTAAGAGAGCTCTAAATATATATGTATATAAATACATATAGAGAAAATATAAAAAATAAGGCAGGCACGTTATTTCATAGTAAATTAGAAGATTAGGCCTATTTCAGGCGAAACGTCATCAGCTTCAATTTAAACGAATATATATATATATATATATATATATATATATATATATATATATATATACTATGTTCCCCTATCTATAGGAATGGACTCTTCCTCAGTCAACAAATACTAACCTGTGTGACTTCCAGGGAGGCAGCTGTGGAGCAGTCTAGAGACAGTCTATACGCTGCGTAACTATAAAAATTCGGATTTACACTTCTATTTGCTGACAACGAAAACACTTACTTGTATATATGTTCTGTTATTCTAATACACTGTTGAAAACTACCTTCTTTTTTCCGTGTCTTTCTTCCTGGCCCAAACCGCAGCAACTTAGCCACGAAGATTCGACACAACAATATATATATATATATATATATGTATATATATATATATATATATATATATATATATATATATTAGTCATCCACATACAAGCCCGTTTCGCTGTATCACAGCTCATCAGTGTGGCTAAACATATCCACTTGCTTCTGGCCGGGATCGAAACTCGACCGATTTCCGACTGAGTCTCTACTCCCTAAGCCATCGGCGCATGGGGTCAGAGAAGGGAAATTTTAACGTCTTGTATGTAAGCAGTGTATACAGATGCCAGTCACCGAGAGAACTCAATTCATTTCTGAAGAGTCACGCATTATGGCTGAAGTGGAAACTGTTTTTAAAATTTTCTTCTCAAGAGAATCATAATGAGAGCATAATATATTAGTCATCCACATACAAGCCCGTTTCGCTGTATCACCGCTCATCAGTGTGGCTAGACACATCCACTTGCTTCTGGCTGGGATATTATCAATATCTACATGTTTGATGTGGCAGAACCTTTCCCCGCCGAAACACACACACACACACACAATCATACAAACACACACACACACACACACACACACACACACACACACACACATATATATATATATATATATATGTATATATAGTGTTGAGTTGTGATTATGTTTAACGCTAAGATTGTTGTTTTTTTTAGTTGTTTTACGAGTTAAAAGTATTTTTTGACTGAAGATTTTATCGTAAAGTCCTCTCTATCGGGCTGGAGATAGAGGATTTATGGTTTTAATGTAAAGAATTTGTCACTTTAACTGAGCAGTTACATACCAACTTCAATGATTCGATAGAAAAACGTCATGATGCCATAATTCATCAGGATTTGAGTTAACCTAAATGACAAGAATAAAGCAACTACTTAAACAGAAACCTTTTCAATATAAAGCAATTAAGCGTAGATCTACTCATGTGTACATTAAAAAGCAATCAAAAGAAAGGTAAACAACTGTATAATCAAAGAAAAAACAACCAATCACAAATAAGACTATCCCACAAAAGATTAAGTTACACCAAGCTAAAAAGAACATGAGAGCATATCAATTAAAACACTGCGCTGATGAATGACGATGTCATAACGGTGTGCGCACGAAACATCGAAGTCGGCATGAACCTGCTCAGTTGAAGTGACAAATTCTATGCATTAAACACACACAGACACACGCGTATATATATATATATATATATATATATAGGCAGAAAAACATTCTTTTAGACAGTCAGATTAAATAAACTGCAAATATTGTGTCTGCTTATTTTTTAAGAAAATCCGTTCAGACTCATAGATAATCTTTTGCATATTATAAAGGAAAGATGTCAGAAATGAGCTGTATCATTGACAAATGTTATAATTTATTTTTCAACATTCCCAAGTACTTTCAATCTCCTTCCGAGATCATTTCGGAGTTATGGTAACAAAAAATAGCCGCAAAACTGTGTTGCTAAAAATTCCTGTTCTTATTTCTGCTTCAAATACATATATTGTGCTATGTATATGTATATATATATATATATATATATATATATATATATATATATATATATATACCTCAAAACATTGTAGTAGCTTGTTATTGAACTCAGTGTCTTCTTTTATATTTATATACTTACATATACCTTGCCACTTTTATATTTACATTTATGAAATTGAGTACTTTTATCAATACATATCTAAATACTATATGTTCAACGTTTTATATATATATATATGTGTGTGTGTGTGAAAGAGAGTGAGGAAGTGAGTGAGTGTGCGCGTGCGAGAAACTTTATGCGACTAATTATACAAATGTATATTTACATTTGGTTAATATATCTAAACTTCGTTTTTTTTCTAAATTTTGTCTAAATTTTTGTCTAAATTGTTTTTTGTCTAAATTCACGCAAAAAATTGCTCGACTAAAATAAATTCACTGGATTCAGAGATTAATATATGGCCATCGTGTCACTAACCTTTCTGCTAACATCTGGCCTGTATATGAGCAGAATAATATTTACTTGATTAGACCTTCCATCTTCTAGCCTGATATAAGACAGACTCGGGGAGATTGCAACACCTCCGAAGAATAGTGAAAAAGACGAGCACTTTCAGAGTACTAAAGAAGAACTAAACGAGATATAATTAAACACGGTCAACTGAACGAGAAGTTCCTTCTTTGAAAACAAAAGATCGAGATGTTTCACTTCCAAATTATAACAAAAGAATTGAAGTATATGAATTCCTAATAAAACAATGAAAATAAAGAGAAAGAAATAGAAACTGTTTATAAGATTCCAGAAAATTGCATCTTAAAACTGCAATGTCTATCAGCAACGATTCCTTTATTATATTTTTTATAATTTAGTTTAAGACATGGTTGTATTAATTCTAAACGTTTAGCATCCTGGGTATGACATAAACTGCATCCGTGTCCTAGGTCTGATGATAAATTGCATCTTGTAGGAAGGTCTCTAATTGAAAATTTTTGAGGAGCTCGGAACTACCTCTTAAATTCTGTTGTTCTCAGAGCCTGAGTGTTAGCACCTGTTAGATATACATAGTGAAAATTTCAGAAATACTTTTTGAAAAAAACTATTACCAACAATACATTTATGAAGGAAAAAAATATTAACAGCAATCTATTTTTTAAGAAAAAATATATATTCCAGTAATGCATCTTACTCCCACGAAAACCTCTTTACAAAAACACGTCAATGAAACTTGATCTAGAAACTGGTTTCTTACAAAAATGACACATTCTATTAATAGAAATCTATTATAAAAATCTTATTGGCATTACATAATTTCTTGAGGTAGATATGCCGTAAAACAAAACGAGCCAAACGAATCTAAACGTCTACAACTAGAATTAGGGTTAAGATTACTCAAATAGATATAAAGTTAATAATCAATGCAGATATGTTCATTTTCAAGCTTATATCAAATATTAATATTTCCTCAACGAGAAATCTGTATACGACCAATGTAAAATATTGTATTGTTGACCTCTTTCTTGAAAAGAGTCAAACTATACATAATCCAAAAGGCTTTGATTGATATTCTGGGATCAAGATTTTCTATGTGCTGTGTTATTTCAGGATTTACTGATCATAGCTCTCCACAATTTCTTTTTCTTGTAGATATTAATATTACGTTGTAACACATGAAAACTACGCATTGCTTGGTAAGTTGTTGATCCGTTCGTTTAAGAAAGTAACCTCCGTAGTTAAAAGAAAACTTGACTTATCTTGTGTTTTGTTTTCTAGATAATTTTTCTTTCAATATACTGTTATTCATAAGCACAATAAAAATGATTACAATGAAACGATGTCGAGTAATTTTACTGTATTCTGACATACTAGAATAAAGAAACATTTGGCACCGAATCATTACATGCGATGAGAAATAGCTATTCTTTGATAACTATAAGAGAGAAGACAAGTCGTTAAATACAAGGGAATCACCAAAACAATATCCAAAATCTCTACTGCACCTTAAAAAATTAATGGTTCCTGTGTGGTAGACTTTCAAAGGGGTTATTCATTATTAATTATGAATAACAGCAACCACATATTGTGGAGAAATTGAGTGCATTGAAAAAATTAAAAAAGAATCATCCTTGAGTTGTGAATAGAAATGGCCCAATTTTGCTTCATGACAACTCACGGTCTCACGCTCCTTAATCAACTAACTAATGCTGCATAGCCTGAATTATGAAAGTTTATCTTTTTCTCCTTATTTACCTCTTATCTTTCCTATTGATTAATACTCATTTAAACATTTTGAACTTTCCATACGCAATAAAACATTCTCCAATAAGGAAGAGGTTATTGAATTATTTGAATTGTTTATCGCATCAAAAAATGAGAATTGTTTTAAAGATTGGATCAAAAACTTATAGATTGGAGAACAGTCATTCACCAATATATGCCTATTTCAATTGAATAAATTAGTTATATAAGATTTCAGAAGCGTTCTATCAATTTCCTGTAAAACGTGCCTTCCCTTTGTCACAAATATATATATATATATATAGAGAGAGAGACCATTAACACAACCAGTTTAGGTAGGTTACGCGTTGTCTTTTTCTGTCCCTTTTGACTTCAAACGGCCCTGTGTCTATGAAAGTTTTCAACCCTTCATTTTCATTATGTGCCCTAAAATGTTGACTTTCTAAAGTTAAGTATAAATTTCATTTTTGCTACAATTTCTGTCAGCTCCCTTAGATTAAAAGATTCAGTTAGAAATTGCCTGAAAATAACTGGCATACAATGAAGGCCAAATCTCACAGCAGTCAAAACGAATAACAACAAAAATAAGGACATTAGTTTGTGTGTAAATAACCTTAATAACCTTTATCACAATATATCTTTAGCAAAGGGTAACAGAAGCTTTTTGTATATATAGACGAGAATATATAAAGAAAATATATTTAGTAAAACCCGTTGCGGTATTTAAAGAAAATTCTATCAGACTGCCTCGAACAAATTTGTGAATCGACGCTGAAGAGAATCAGAAAAAATTATGAGCACTTATTTTACTTTACTGGATGACGGTAAATGGACAAAGGAATTGGAAGAATTCAGCTCAATAGGCAAAGCAACAGACCATAAACCTGCACGGAACTTAAACACATAAATACTAAATAATTGTCTGTTAGGTCAGACGGCCTTGTTCTGAGATATCTTTTATGATGTGATCAGCAAAATAACTGATCGACGTCTCTTAAAACCACTAGCTTTTCTTCCATTCAGCTTTCTTGATCATGGTCTGTTAATTCATTTTCTGTTGGACAGATTAAAATGACTCGTAATCGTAAACACGTACTTAATGTGGTGAAACGCGGAATATCCGCAAGGTTTTCTTTTAAGTTATATCAGGTGGATGTATGGAATGGAAAAATTCGATTAGAGATAAAACAAGAAGTGACAACAAAAATCGTATATGACTAGAAAGAAAAAAAGAATGAAAGGAAGAGAAAGCTTCTCATGTTTGAGATCCCATCTCTAAGATAGACACAGTAAACGCTCTTGAAGCAAAAAAAAGAAAGGATTTCAAATCAAAGTGATTTAACTAATAGCTTTAAATTGAATTCTTCTGTTAGACATAAACACACTGATTACATCGATTGAATTAAAGGCTAGTAATTTTCTCGGCTGTGCGTTGTAGTGCAGTGGTTATCGTGTCGGAACGTAAAATCGAAAAACCGGGTTCGAATTCCAGTCGAATTCGTTACATTCATTTCCTGCCCAGGTAGTCATGTCTCTCTCAAGACATTATTGCACAAGTGTGTATCACGTATCGCACTTAAAAGAATGACTGAATTTCCTCAATATTAGGTGGTAGGCCTCGATGGAATGAAACAAAATGTAATAGAAACGCTACGCGTACAGCAGTATTTACAACAACGTAAACAACACATTAGTCTGAAGAAAATCCTAAAGGACGAAACGCGTTACATGACAAACATTTTCGTTTTCCTCAATATATAAAAATGTATATATAATTTTCTCATATATATATATATAGATATACAAATGAATAAGAACGAAGAAAATAATTGCAATGTTCAAAAGTTTATTTTAAAACAGTGTTCAATATAAAAACAGATCACGTTTGCACATGTTCTAAAGTAATAATTAATAATAATAGCTATATATATATATATATATATATATATATATATATATATATGATAAAATTATATATACATGTTTATATACCAGAACGTATTAGAAATATACCATTTTCTTACACACACTTAGAGGTGCGCGCACACGCGCATGTAAGCCTTAGGTGGGAGTGGGGAGAAAACATGAATCTGGACCCTTGCCAAGTGATTTGCGGGAAAGGAGATGATATAAAATTGATTATTCCAACAATTACTCTTTCCAACAACTAAGAATTACACAACTTCTACATTTTTAATCTGAATTCGTGACGTCACTCCTGATGTTGACCCAAATGCTAGTTCTTTTTTTTCAGCTAACCTTCCAGCAATACATGAGGATTTTGTTGCTATTAAGCAAATTTCTGCAGGCAAAAAAATCTGAGAAAGACGCCTTACCTCCTGAGGTTTTTAAGTACGGTGGTCAGAAACTGGTGAAGAAGCTGCATAGTCTCTTTGTGAAGATCTGGCTAAATGGCAATGTCCCTCAGGATTTCAAAGATGCACTAATGCAACACCTCTATAAAAACAAAGGTAATAGGAACATCTGTGACAACCATCGTGGCATCTCACTTTTATCAATTGCAGGGATGATCCTGGCAAGGCTTATTCTCAACAGAATAATCAAACACCTTGTTGACGATATCTACCCCGAATCTGTGCGGTTTCCGTGCTGGTCGAGGTACTGTCGATATGATCTTTTCCCCCCGCCAGGTTGCTGAGAATGTCCGAGAGAAGAACGAGGAGCTGTATATGTTTTTCATTGCCCTTACAAAGGCCTTTGACACAGTCAACCGTGCAGCTCTCTGGAAGGTTTTGAAAAACCTAGGAATACCCGACAACATGTTGAATGTAATCATGTCTTTTCATGATGGAATGAAGGCATCTGTTGTTTCAAATGGCGAGTTTCAGAACCTTTCAATGTGACAAATGGTACCAAACAGGGTTGCGGAAAGGCACCTGTGCTGTTTGCTTTGTTATTTTCAGTTATGCTGAAGTATGGTTTTGCTGATATTGGTACAGGCGTAGAATTCAAATTCAGAACAAGTGGGGGTCTCTTCAACCAGCAGCGTTTCAAAGCTAAGACCCTCATTCGACAAACTATCATTAGGGATCTTTTGTTTGCAGATGACGCTGCACTTTGTGCGACCTCTCAACTGCATGTAGATAGGTTTTCCGCTGCTTGCAAGGCTTTTGTTCTGACAATCAGCATCAAGAAAACAGAGGTGATTCACCAACCTCGCCCCACACCAAAACAAGTTCTAGGTGTAAAGCAGCGGCCACCAGTATACAGCTTTCCCGATATACCAATCTGAGTAGATGGTAAAGATCTGAAATATGTGAAAAACTTTACCTATCTTTGAAGTAAGGTTAATTGGAATGCTTCTCTTGATGATGAAATCATTAATCGAATTGCGAAAGCAACTAGTGCTTTTGGGAAACTGTGCAATCGGTTGTGGGATGATAGGGGGATTAGCCTAAAGACTAAAGTACTTGTGTATAAAGTAGTTGTGCTAACGACACTGCTTTATGGATCGGAATCATGGACAGTCTATCATAATTACATCCAGAAGCTTGATGTCTTCCACAAAAACTGCCTTAGAACAATTTGTGTTTTCACCCTAAACAATTGGATGTCTAATGCGGACCTATTCACGCACTGCGGTATTAGCGGAATTGAGAGCTTTTTGATGCAATCACAGCTGCGTTGAGCAAGACATGTCTTACGTATGGAAGATGACCGGATACCAAAGCAAGTGTTGTATGGCGAGCTCAGCAGTGGACGGCGGAATGTGGGTAGACCTCTGCTTCGCTTTAAGGATAGGCTGAAAATGGATTTGACATGTACAAATATACCTCACCGTGATTTTGAACGAATTGAATGGAGATCTGCTTGCCAGAGGGGCATCAAGCAGTTCTCTGAGACTGAGATTGATCAACTGTGCGTAAGACATGAGAGACTCAAAGAATCTGCAAGTGTCCCAGCCGATCATTCGTGCAATCTTCCTTCTTGCCTCCATTGTGGTCTTGTTTGTAAATCTCTTGCAGGACTCAAATGCCACCTACGATTGAGTAAGTGCAGGCATGCTACATCGAATTAAACAGTTGTCTAAACCTCATACGTAGAAATCGACGGGAGAGTCCATCAGATATATATATATATATATATATATATATATATATATATATAATCTGAACTTATTTATAAATTGAACTCTGTCTTTGTGTCTGTTTGTGAATCCATTACCTATAGTTTCCGAAACGGCTGAACCTATTTTCTTGAAAATTTACACAGTTATTTTATAAGCGTCTGCGAGTGTTCTTATCTTAGTTTTGTGTCTAGGTACGCCTGATAAATATCGAAAATGGATAATCGAAAAAAATCAGGTTATAGAAGGAGTGGTCCGATTCTAATCAGATTTCATACACTCATATACAAAGACATAAGAAACGATATTCAGAAGTTTCAAGGCTGTAGTTCTTACAATAATGCAGAAAATCGATAATATATATATATATAAAAGGTAAGATGTTTGTGTGTGCGTCTGTTTATCTGCCTGTATGTCTGTATTTATTTGGTATATATATATATATATATATATATATATATAACATTGAGCTTAACACCGAGCGGCTACCGTTCAAGTATGGAACAGACTATCGCCGCTTCGTTTTGACCTCTGTGTCTACTTTAATAGTTGCATATGTTATATTCCTGATATCGAGTACTTTTACCGATAACTATATCATACTATAAATACCGATAAATATATCATGTGTGTATGTGTATGTGTATGTGTATTTGTGGGTGTGTGTTTGTGTGTAAAAGGAAGAAATATACCAAATACTGAATTATGTACACTAAACATTTTAGCTCTCAGTTCCCGATGTTTATTATAAGTACACTTTGTGTTTCCATTTTCACCAAATCTTCGTTGTTTTTCACATGTTCGATCCATGACATTTTCAGCATCCTTCTGTAGAGCAACATTTCTGTTCCTTATCTTTTAACGGTATTTTATACCGTTCTGGTATAGAATGATGGAAATATTTTACTCCTTTGGTATTTCTAATTTTAATGTTCGTTTTGTCTTTTAGTTTACTTTTCCGTTCCATTTCTCGTCCTTAAAGATTTTTTAAAACTATTGTCCCACAACAAGACCTGTTCAACTTCTCCGATTTCCTTAAACTGAAGTAACAATTTATTCCATGTTGTTACTCTCTACCTGACAGATCGACCCTTTTCATGGGAAACGAAATCAATGAGAACAAGAGACACTTTAACTGGGCGATATCCCAAAGTTGGAAACTAATAGAAAACTAAAACGTTTTGCTCATTTTTTATAGCTATTTAATGTTAGTTTTTTTCTTTCCTTAATATTTGTATTTATTTACTTTCCAATGTTCCTTCTTCCTCACCGTTTTCTAAACAACCCCTTCATATTTAATTGCCTTTTTTCGATATATAACTATTTCCTGGTTCTATTTAAGTGTCTTTAAATTTGACTTCTCCTGTTCGCCATTTTTAAAATCGGTTTCATCTTTCTTTATGCAAACACATATGTAAGCATTACTCAATCATTATCCGCTTCACCCATCGCTTGTCTTTCCTATAAACACTATGCTAAAATAAAGCAAACGTTAAGTCTTCGATCTGTGTCTGTCAGTTGGTTAAAGCCAATGGAGGACAGCTTGAGTCAAAAGATAGTCAAGTGTAGGTAAAAGAGGCTGGAGAGAAAGATGAAGAATTGAACAACGAGGGAAACTGAAGTGGTAGGTCAGTTATTTTGCTGAACAGTGTCCAACGTATGTCCAGATATTTTCGAAAGCTGCATTGCTTCTTCCAAGTGGTCTGCGTATTTAAATGTATTTTCCCGTTATTCGTTTATTCACTTCTTGCTTTACCGTTCATTCTATATATGATCGTTCGGCTCCGGCCCATAATTAAGAACAAGGTTGAATTTTTCACCGGTCTTACGAATGCGCTGACTTAACAGAAAAATGTAGGACTAAATCGGAAAGGAGATAAGTCACCCAAACTTGTAGATCTCCTTATATTTGAGCCGATATTTGTAATACGAAGGAGAAAAAATAATTAATTTCGGATATCTGAGTTTTATAAATTTACACAAGATTTTCAGTACTTTTTATTATGTTTCATATGTGTTATACATTTAACAAGAAGAGTTCACTAAAAATGTGCTTTATATTAAAAGTTCTTAGTATTATTTGTTTCATGCATGACTGAAATGTATGCTATATATACATATTCTGTATTTAAATGTGATATTTCAATATGTCCTATAAAATTTTTATGGGGATTGTAAAAATTAAATATTTCTCTGGGAAAAGTGAACATGGAGAAATATTGTTTCTGGACGAATTTGTCGTCATACATGACATTCATGTGTATGACTAGATTTATTAGCTTCATAATTTTGTTTTGTAGCAATTTGTGGTTTTGGTCAAAGTTACCTCTGGTACACGCGATTGTATTTTTACTTTCTTACACCGATAAAAATCTGTTATAAATAATTTATAGAGCGAGATATTTGAATCGCTAATACGTATCATTGCAGTAGTCTATATCTACATGCTGTTACTTGTATAATGAATTCAAATTATCTAAAATATGATCTCTAATCAGATATGTTAATTTAAAAGAAACAAGGGCAATCAAAGACTGCAAACCTTCGTCAAGGCATACCTACATCATCTCAGCGATTAACAATAGATGGTCACTAATAAATGCAATGGACATGACCGCGCTCAAGAGCGAAAATACAAAAAATGAAAAATGTAAAGGAAAATTTAAAATTAGTCTGTAAAATTGTGGAAGTTCGTTTTTAACTTTTATTACTCCAAAGTTGTATTTTGACTCATTTTCATATTTTTTTATTTTGGATAATAAATACGAAATTTGTATTGAAAATACTAGGTGGTTACAAAAATAATGGCCGCTCAAAGTATTGCATTTTAACATTCTCGGTATAAGGTGAATTTTGGTAGACATAATAAATAATATTTTTATCTCAATTCTAAACAGAAATATTGTTGAATCATAAAAGATCTCAATTATGAACATGAAAAAACATGAAATTTGTTTCCTTTTCTTGAACGTGTTCAAACTTGGGCTCAGTACCGCCCAAACTCTTGCTACAATCAACAGGGTATGTGGAGATCGCTCAACACGGAATCGGACAGTACGATGGTGGTTCCAGAATTAGGTACTGGTAATGAGAACTTTTAAGAAGAAGAACCTAGAGGACGGTCATGCAATCTTGACAACAAAGCAAGCAGTTTTGGAGTAAAACCTACGTAAAACGTGTTAGAGAAATGTCTCAGATGCATTCCTCATGATTTCAATGAAAATCGAAAACTTAGGCGTTTTGAAGTAAGTTTGATACTTTTTTTGCGTAACATCAGTGATCCTTTTCTTGTAATAAAAAGTGGATCCTTTATAACTATAAACAAAGAAGTCAGTGTCTTGATCGTGATGAGTTCCTCAAACATTCCTCAAAGCCAAAGTTGCATTAACAAAAGATTATGGTGACTATCTAGTGGTCTGCAATTAATGTTACTACAGCTTTCTGGAAGCCAATCATAACATTAATGTAGAGCTTTACTGCAATCAACTTGCTGAAATTCATGCACCCCTGCAAAAATGAGACCTGCATTGGTGAATCGACGTGGTCCAATTCTGTTCCATGATATTGTGCGACCCCATGTACCAAGAATGACGTTGCTAAAACTCAGAGACTTAGATGCAAAAAGATTACCACATTCTACATATTTTCCTTATTTTTTACACACTGATTATAATTTTTAAGCAATTAAACACATTTTTAATAATGAAACTTTTAGGTCAAAACCAGATGTGGCCTCACCTTTCAAAGAATTTGTTGCATTACAGCCAATAATTATTTATCAGTGAGGAATAAATAATCTTGTCGGTCGATGGCAGAGGTGCATAGATGCTCGAACCTCGTATTTTGACGAATTTCAATATTGCTATAGTTAATGTTTCAAGAATAAAATTGTTTCTTAAATCAACTATTATTTTTGGAACAACCTATTAATAATATTTTTGTAGAAAAATAGTGCGTTCACAAAATGTGGTGACGTAAATCAATTAGAGGTAGATGATTAAGTATTTGACATGTAAATTGTAAGAAAAATATTTGTAAAAAATACGGAAAAATAACCCAGAAAATGTATCCCGTACCGGATTGATCCCAAAATCTAATCAGTTTGTGCTTGGCATGAGGACTAATCACTTCTGAATATTCCATTCAAAATCCAGCGGCTTTTCAGATATCATGACCAAGGACAGACAGACAAAAAAAGACAGACAGGCATACGCAATCGAATAAAATATGTCCGCCTTAAGGCTGAGGTAATAATGAATACATGCAGGAATCAAAAGCAACGTTTTCTTTTCATTAATATAAACGCAATGGCAGCAATTTTATGTCAATAAACTCCTATTCCTAAAAACCATTAACATTTCTAAGGATAATAATTTACTTGATTGTTTACACTGTTTAACTAAGATTTGAACAAATAATATAAATGTAGATAGTCTTTTTGGCCTATCAAGACTATCTGGATTATTAACCATATTTCGAATTGTAGTAGGTCGATTTGTGCGCCAAGCGGCCCCCCATCTATGTACTTACCGAGCTTAACACTGCTTGATTTCAGTGATCGAAAAAAACCCAGCGATTCAGTGTGATATAACTTAGACAGCAGACCGAAAGGCTATAAAACATCGTTGAACTATGACATTCAATAATCACATGTCTAATCTCTATATGGAATATAAAAAAATATGACGTATGAAAAATCATTTTGAAAATCAGAATATTTTATTTCAGCATTATAGTCGATTCTACTAACCCAATCAATGAAATTTGAACTTTTTTTTTTATATTCCCGATATAATGAGTCAGTTATGCGCCATATCACTGTCTGTGGTTTTAGGTAATTTCAGTTACACTTGAAATTAACCAATACATTATTCTGATTAATGATAATCTCGATGCTGAAAATCCGAATAAAGGAAAACGTGCAGTATTTTCTTTATTTAGAAAATGAAAGTTCTAGATCTCAAGGGATAAGAAAAACAACTGTTCAAATGTGATTTGCAACCAGGATACAATTGTTCTAGGCTACTATTTACTAAATTTAATCTCATTATTCTTCTTATTAATAATTCTACTTGTCCACCTCCTTAATTATTCCGATCGTTGAGCCCTGCTAATACTTCATAAATAATAGACTATTCCATTTCAATCACGTAGAAAGACGGAAAATACATATTACTCAAGAATACGAAGCATGGATATATAGTCAGTCAGTCAGTTAAGTGCCATACGTGATACACGCTTGGGCGAAATGAAAAGACATGACTGACTAGGCAGAAGATTATCCCGCAGTAGTTTGCCATTGCTTTCTGCGGTAGACTGGTTGCCGACCAAGGCGATAGAACCCAATCTGTCCTGCTATTTAACCCATAACTGGAAGGAAGAGACGGATTAATACCTTTCCCAAAGGTATTTGCGCGTAAGTGAATACAATGGATTCAACTGGAATTCGAACTCGGATCCCCGGTTATCTCATTCCGAGCCGATATCCACTGTACCACAACGCACATGTAGTACCCACCGTAAATGACGCCATTTTAATTACTTTTTAATTACAATTTTCAGTACCTGATTTTCTTACTTAAATAATGTTTTTCACTTCGTTTTAATGTTAACTCAAAGTACAAGTTTGAATTTCCTGCATATAAAACATTTCAAATAAAGATTTATATTTAATATTTGTTTGATATTTTCAAATTCGGGTATGATATACCCATGTTTAGTAGTGGTGTAACTTTAATTGATGGTTAGTGTACCAGGATTAAAAACGCTACTTGATTTTAGTGAGAAAAGAAAAATAGAAAAAAAAAACGAGAGAAAAAACAAGCGAAACTAAATGTTTTTAATGTCTGTTTACTGAATTGGAAAAGCTGTCAGTTTCATTTTTGTACCTCCTTATTTCTTAAAATAATAACCGGTATTCATATTTACGATTGTTATTGCAATAATTTTGTTAATGTTGTTAAGCTAAAATATTTAACGATATGAAAAGGTAATTACTACGAGTATTGTATTGCCCTAGAATTAGCCCTGAGCTTGTTCAATCATTAACTTAAGAATTAAGATTCATCAGAAATATCTAATTGTTAAACCGCGAACGATTCACGAGTATTCTAGTGAATTTAAACTATGTTATAAAGTGAAACAGTTTTATTCGTATTGAGTTCACATCAACATCTCGCTAAATTAATATAAAAGCTTGTGGGAAATCTCTTTTGTTGAGAGTTGCACAAAATAAAGTTCTTTCAAGTGCCAGCACATGGCTGCCAGACACATGAAACTTTCTTTTGTCGAGCAGCTTTTCGTAACAAACCGACATATCTCTGGTGTTTTCGTTGTTGGTGCGTGCATTCGTCTTATGTAGCCACGTCGTGATCAGACAGACGTGACCTGCAGCGTATGCGTCATGACGTCAGCCCAGAGCAAGCGAATGAAATCAACTGAAAGTATAAAAAAGTTTACGTGTGCTGATATCAAACGATCGGATGCGTGCCATTTACCCACGATATTTGCCCGTGTTTGTACGTATATCAATGTTTTCGTATATCGCTATCTATTTCTAACTAACCATATTTTTATACACACAATCACGTTAGCCCTCACGCCCTAAGCATGTCTCGTTTTGCTTTCTTTCTTATTGGCGGCCACAATCTTAACAGCATTAGATACGCTGATTACACTGGGTGAATCGCAGACTCAGAAAAGAAACTAGATGAACTCATACAAATAAATAGTAAAGGAAAAGAGAACAAAAACTAAATATCAATTGTAAGGGGACAATACATGTTTGTCCGAAAAAAGGGCAACCCAAGAAACGAACTACGAATTGAAGGCAGTAAAAAGAAAGCATGAAGAAAGGACCAACTACCAATTTAAAGAAGGACATAATCTATAGCTGTCAGCAAGAGGAACAGATGAAGATTTCACCAACGAATAGGAATTAGTAAAATTTAGCGAGAAGAAAGATCTGAACATGAAGACAGTTATCTGCAGAAGGAACAGCCAAAGATGTGAACAATGAATATTAAAAGAAAATGAAACGAAAGAACTAACCATCAATTGTAAGAAGACAGAATGTATAGCTTTTAGCAAGAGGAACAAATCAAGCTGTGGACTACGAAGTGGAGGGAGTAAAAGAAATCGAGAAAAAAAAAGAATTAAGCATCAATTGTAAAAAGACAGACTATATCTGTCAGCAAAAGGATCTGCTCAAGAACTGGAGTCATCAAAATCAAATTCAAGCAAGTACAAAGATTTAAATGTTAAAGAAGTTTTTTTAACAGAGGACGGAAAATGCGACACAAAAATCTTTCGGCCCATTGGAGTAGCGAAACATATATTCCCAAAGCAAATTAAGAAACAAGAAAGTTTCGATAAAACAAAGCAAAAATTACTTAAGTGTTATATAATATTGGTCTGTCTATATATCAGTGAATGCCGTACAATCACCTCATATATAAACAAAAGTGTGGCGTAAGTCTGGTTAAAGATATGGATGTTTGTAGTTCTGCTGGAAACGTTATACTCAAAAGTCTCTGTTGATATTATTCAGTCCACATTGTCTACCATCTATGTATTAGACCCTGTGCATATATTTTGCTTTTTGGTATAATTTATGACTTAAGTTATTTAAACATTTTATTTTGACACATTTTTATATCATTCTTGACCATTCAATAGTGACATTTCGTCTGACCCATTTCTTTTTTATATATTGTTTTATTTTTACTTTTATTTTATTTTATCTCTTTTCGTTTCTGTGACTAAAGTGAAAAAACTTACGAGTTCCCACAGCAAGGATCTACAAAGTTTTTCAATTTTTTCTCTTTTTCTTTCTTTTTTGTTTTCCCTTCTATTACTTCATGTTTTTTACACACACATACAAATAGATTTCTGTTTATATA
>JBBBDQ010000493.1:0-257500 GCA_037127315.1 Ascarosepion bandense | reverse complement strand
GAAGATGTAGCTTATATGTAGCAAAGTAAACCACATTTATATGACTTTCTATCATTAGCAATGCTAAAGTAAAGATTTACACATGTCTAATATGTCACTGCAGTTTCTATTCTGGGAGAAAATAGTATTTCCACTAAAACAATCGTACGACAAACTTGAGACATAGAAGACAATAAGTCTCTAAAAAAAGGAAAAAGGAAAAAGTTTTCGTGTATAAATCAGGGAACCAATTCGTCGGTAGTCAAAATTTTATATGTATTCACTGTGTTTTGTCGACTAACTGAGGGTAATCTGAGCAAGTTGTTGGAAAAAATGTGATTTTTACTGAAAACGTCTGATCCTTGTCCAGCATTAAACAGATAGTTCTTGCCCTTTGTGGGTTGTAAACAGCATTTCTAAACATAGAACTGATTTTATCCCTTTTTCCTTGATTTTGTGTTTTCTTACTATTCTTTACATTTTTCCGCATTTTTTATGTTTCTCTCTTTTTTTACTATTCTAAAGAGTTTTTTCTTTTCTTTTGTCTTCGTTGAGTGAAGTTTCACAAGTTATTTTACTTGAGGTTTAAACACAATTTTATGTTTCATTACTTTTAGACTTGGGTTTGTTTATATACCAGGGTTTTATCTCTCTCTCACTCTCACTCTCTCTTTCTCTCTCTCTCTCTCTCTCTCTCTCTCTATATATATATATATATATATATATATATGTATAAATTGCCGTTTTTACTCACGTAAAGATATACAACTGCACACATATATTCAAATTGATTTCCGCATATGTACATATACATGCATATACATATATCTACATGGCAAAGATATATTATGACTGAGTGCTCAAAAGAAGGGCTTCTTGACCTTCTACACACTTCATCAGTCATTATTGAGTTACTTTTCTCATTTTCTCTGTTATTTTTAATATTTTTGCACTAACATAGATACTAAGATGCATGGGGTTTCCTGAGCGTGATAGAATATCAGAAAGATAAAGAATTATTAAAGAAAATATGACACAATCACCAACTTAACTAAAATCGATAATTTCAACCACACGTATTTAGAAAAATGTTCGTACATTGCATATTATCAGTAACCCTCACTAATAACATTAAAACAACATTACCAAGGAGATATATACGGGCATTAAATAACTTATCTAAGAATAAAAAATAATAATCATAACCAAATCTGACAAAGAAGTGGGTATAGTTATAATGGACACAGACATCTACACTGAAAAAGTTAAATTTCCTTTAAATAATGACAACAAACCAATGATCAAACAATAAACACTGAAATACAATATTAAAAAAACAGTAAAAAAAACTAGTAAAAAATGAAAAGAAACCTTGGTCCAAATTATAAGAATATCACCCCACTATTTCCATACAATATGGCTTGCCCGAAACACAAACTAAACAGTCCCATTAGACCTATTGTATTTAGTATTAATAGTGCTCCCCATAAATTAGCTACAGCTTTCACTAAAACAATTACACCATTCCTAGACACCATTAGCATTACACATCTCAGACACTCAGGTGACTTAATCGATAAAATTAGAAACATTACTATGCCTAACTTATCTATAGCAAATTTGAATATTAAATCATTCTATACTAACATATCCATTAAAAAATGTCTAAACATTTTTAGAATACATCTAAAAAATATCCAAAGAAAAGTTCCCCTAACCTATCCACAAAATCATAAAATATGTACATTAATAACTAGTTATTGTCACTTTTCTGTTAGCAATACTTTTTTATGAACAAAAATTTGGCTTACCCATGGGGTATTCTATTATTGTTTTTCTAGCTTGCCTATTTCTAAAGTTCATAGAATCCAGTTCTTTACCTTCTATTATTTTACCCCAGGACACTAACGTATCAAAATTACTAACTCAGTAAGGTAGAACCTACCATCGAATTCATGTATGAACTTTAAACTAAGAATTTGTTACCTTTCTTTGATATCTTAATAATGCATAATAACGATAAATTAGAATTTAAACTTTACCGTAAGCGTACTAACAAAAATTACATTATTAATTTCTTTTTCTTCAACAAACAAACAATTAAATGAGATTTAATTAGAGGTTTCTATCTGAAGAAGAGATATACACTGCACAAACATTTAAACTTCTCCACTGCCTACACTAATTTATCCTCAATGCCAAAAAACATGCTTATAAAATCCATAAACCACAAAAATTACACAAGTTTCATAATATTAATTTAAGTACCCTTTTATATGAACACTCAAATTAGCTAATCCAAACACTAGAATCGTTACTACCATTTCCAAGACTATTGGTTATATTATCAGATGGAAAAAAAACACCAAACAATAATTTCAATAATAGGATTTACAAAATACAGTATCTACAATGCAAAAAGGTACACACAGTAGAAACATCACGAAATCTAAAAACGCGGATATATGAACACAAAAGAGACTTACGTTTGGTCAAGTGTTCCAACTTTCTTGTACTAAATCGAAATAACGTAGGACAGAATTTTGATTTCTCCAATGCTAGTTTAATTAAAAAAGAACATAACCTTTTAAAGATAAGTACTTTCAAAAACATACTAATAGCATTACTACCAACAATACACCGACGTTTTAAACATTACATTATTTTCGCATTTTTCTACAAATCTATACTCCATGAATCTAAAATACTCCTACCAATATGCATAATTAAAAAATCTTGATAAACTTCTATATATTCATAGCATTATATTGTTTTCTTTAAATGCAATAAATTCTATTTTACTTCATAATTAGTATATTATTAATTATATTTTCTCCCTATTATTTTATATTACTATGTTTTATTATTATTTTGATTATTAATATACTTTATTATTATTGTTATTGTCATGTTTTATTATTACTATTTATTTATTATTATTATTGTTATTATATTATATTTTATTATTATATATTATTACTATTTTAGTATATTTTATTATTATTATTGCTAT
This sequence comes from Ascarosepion bandense, assembly GCA_037127315.1. Classification (NCBI taxonomy): domain Eukaryota; kingdom Metazoa; phylum Mollusca; class Cephalopoda; order Sepiida; family Sepiidae; genus Ascarosepion; species Ascarosepion bandense. The sequence continues at coordinate 254,508 of JBBBDQ010000493.1, read as the reverse complement.
TTTATCTGTATTATTCTTTATTATTATATTTTTCTCCCATTAATTAAATACTATTATATGTTATTGTATGTTATTTATATTGCTTAATTGAAATATTCTAATGATATAATATGGTATTTTGTGTAATTACTATTATAAGATTTAAATATATAATACTTTAATATATGTTCTAATATTTCTATATCTTACTTATATTTCTTAATTATGATATTGTAATAGTTTTAATAAATAGATATTTAGTATTTTAATGCATTTATTTCATTGAAAGATTCTAACCGTTAACAACGTATTTTCAAAAATTATATTTTTATATAATTTCGTTTAAAAATTGGATGCATTATTTCGCTGGAAATTTTAAGCAGAAATGTATTTCGTTTTATCATTCAGATACACACTGATTTTATCGACTCATAAACACACAAGTTCATAGATGATTCTTTCATACACATATTTTATTTGAAAACAGGAAATCGTGCATCGCTTGATACTTGTATACATTATGTCGCTACCTTTTAGAACGGGCATATATTTCTTTTGTCATTCACACACATACTAACGTTACTGATATATAAACACACTTAATTCGTCTATAGTTTAAATACTTTTGACACTTGTATCGTTTTCGCATACAGACACTTATATTAAAGATAAACATCTACTGTTTTTATTACACGTTACGCACACATACACATATTCCGTTTGTCTCTACATTTAAAAATATTTATCTATGGCTTTATTACACATGACACGTATCTGACTAATGAAATCAAACCTCAATCAATATACTGTTTTTTTAAATTGTATTAAATATTTTAGAAAATTTTTAAAAAAGAATTAAATTATTCCTCTTAAACAAATATCTAAAAAGCTTGTTAAAGTGAAGCGTTAGATTAAATACTCATTTTTCTACCTGTTCATTACTTATTCTATTCACAGTTGAGTTTATTATTTTTCTAAAAAGTTCATGTTTGTCGCGACTACCACTCAAAAGTCTTCTTACCACAAAAGTTGTCATAATTCTCTGCATTTATCTTGATACTGTCATCACTTTGTATCGTATCTATAAAATACTATTCTAAAACATTAGTTGCTCTTTCTTCTGCTACCTTCCAAACTAGTGTGTAGGCTGACCATTTTCATGAAAGATTTTAATCACCCGCCCGCCCATCAGGTTCTTCGAGTATTTTTTCTACCTATGTCAATAATGCGATCTATACGTGCGTGTGTTTTTGTGTGGATTCAAAAATATATTCATTGAAAATTTCAGAGTAAAATTATACTAATGCTACATAAAAGCCACAAAAATAACTACATTCTAAGTTGGGGACATACTCACACACCTTCGTGTAGTTTAATATATTATTTTGATACTGATAAAACCAGAGTTATAATACAGAGTACTTCACCGAATAAAATATTTGAAAGATTTTTGAGAGCGTCTTATTTGTTTGGCTACTGTATATACAAATATTTTCTACAGCGTATCCAAAAGTCACCACGGGGCCTGAAATTTTAATATATTTTTGTTATTAACTTTTAGTTTTCTTTCATGCATTTTATAAAGAAGGCTTTGAAAGTTAGTCATGTTAGCATACATGACTGAAAAGCGAACTCAAGTAGTGAAATTTTTCTATCAATATCAATGACCAATAATTCAAACAACGTGAATGTCGTCGCCATTACGATGTGAGAGAGTTTTGATAGTAAAGGTTTATTAAAGTGGCATACACTGTTCGAAGGAGTATTTGAAGGATTAAAGGGAGAGTATCGAAGAAGATTTGAGTGCATCAATTCGAAGGCGGCCATGACAGTTTTGATCTCATGAAAGTCACTCGGGGAATTTCTAAATGCATTAACCTGTCCGAAACGTTTCCTAGATTTGACCTGTTCTATGTTCTTTCTTTGCAACTATCCAAAGAAGATGTTGATATCAACAGGTAAAATGTAAATCACTAATGTTATATACTGCACCTGAGAACCAATGTTGATGATCGGCTTGAAATATAACGATGGACAACGTTTATATTAAATATATCCACTTAATTTATTTTTTATCAGAGACTTGAAGCAACAGAAATGTGGTCCTAAAAAAGGATGCTGAGAATGCAATGAACCAAAAGTCTGAGCAAGAATTAAGTTTTAGATGCAATAGAAACGAAAAAGAAACTTTTACTGACCCCTTGTGTATTGTAGTGAATGCTGGACAATCTCCTCACAGATAAAGAAGAGAATTGAAGCAACAGGAATGTGGTTCTAAACAAGGATTTTTTAAAAATCAATTTAAATCAAGCAAAGCAGGAATGCCACTAGTACGCAGGGGTTTACATGGAGAAAAAATGAATGAGAAGACTGAATACAGAAAGGACTGAGGAAAGGCCAAAAGTCGAAAAGGATTCAAGAAAACAAAATGGTGATTGATGTTGCATTTAAACTTTTGCCGATTATAATTATCCGGTAAGCAAATAAACGAAAAGGAATTCCAAAGTTGGAAAGTTTAAGAAAAGAAATCATTTGAGTAAAATTCAGTGAGTCAGTTAAGTCCCATACGTGAAAAACGTTTGAGTTATTATGACTCAAAAAAGATATGACTAACTGATTTTCTAAAGTAGTTTGCGATTACTTTCTGCGGTAGACTGGTTTGCTATTTAATACCTTTTCCAAGGTATTTGTGCGTAACTGAATGTAACGAATTCGTCCAGAATTTGTCCTCGGCTCTCTCATTTCTCGTTCCGAGCCGATATCCCCTGTACCAGAGCGTACATCCGCAGAGTAGAACTGGTGGTTGCGTTTAGCTATTAAAACAGAATAATTGTGACACAGATTCTAATCTAGTCAGTCATGTTAAGTGTCATACATGATACACGCTTGGGCGATCGTGTCTCGAAAGAGACATGACTGACTGGGCAGAAGATTTTCCCGCAGAAGTTTGCCATTACTTTCTGCGATAAGGCTATATAACACAATCTATCTTGTTATTTAACCCATAACTGGAGATAATTTGCGCGTAAGTGAATGCAAGGAATTCAACTGGAATTCTGACTCGGCTCCTTGATTTCTCGTTCCCAGCTGATAGCCACTGCAACACAACGCACATCTAATCTAGTAGCACGCTTAAATTCATATAGACGGTGCGCCAGAGAAAAAGGGTTGTTAAAGCAGGTTCCATGAACATATTTATTGAAAGGAGAGCGTGAAATCCAGTCACGTGGGTGAGAAAGTGCAGTATGATGAGAATACTATGAACCAAACATGCGAGAAGCGATGAAGTTTTAGAGGAACGTGAAAAAAAAAATGACGCTTATACGTAAAATTAGAAAGAGACAGTTGAATTTTCTCGGGTACATTATTTGGAAAATATTTTTGGACTACTTGATACTCACTGAACAGGCGGGAAAATGGAAAACACTAAACTTACCCAGTGTGATTGGGTTATTTGGATGGTGTAAAAATGTTTAGGAGAGATAATAATAATAATAATAATAATATTAAAAGCTACCAAAGACAGGGAATTGTGGAGAGGCCGTGATCAAGGTTAAATGGATCGAAGTGGAATCAATACATCTGTATATCGAGCCTCGATATACAGATGTATTGATTTTTCTTCTTACCACTGTCCGTCTGTCAGTCTGTCTATCTATCTATTTATCTATCTTTCTTGTGCTACTAGTAACAACCATATAGATAGTTAACGCCTAACAAAACACGTCGACTAGTAAGTCACATGAGAATAAACTGCTCAATATGAAAAAAGAAAAATAGCAATTATCTTATCTTCCGACTTCAAGTTTCACAGATACACGAATCATCAAGGTAAGATAAATATAGTCTTCTAGAGTACATCAAATACGCACAAAAAGCATTATTAATCTAGAAAAGTTGCTTCTTGGGATAAAATGCTTTTTACCCACTAGTATCATCCAATAACCGACTAAACTTAAGTTGTTATGTTGGCACAAACAGGGTTCTCGGTTTATCTAGGTAAGTGGGTACCTGCCTTGTGATACATATTTTTAGATTGCAGTATTTGTGCATCAGCTGCAAGAACACAGAGTTAATGTTTGGTACCCGCGTAGGTAAATTTTTGTCGGTAAATGAAGAGTAATTTACCTGTAAGTAAATATGTGTTAAAGTAAAAAAAATTGTGTCTATATTTATTTACGTAAGTAAGTATTTTTTCAGTGTAAATATGTTCCTGTATATATATATATATATATATATATATACATGCGTGCATAGATGTATGTAGAATCAGTATGCAAATGCATGTTTGTAGCATTTCGTATTTCCGTTTAGTTGCAATAAAGATGCAACGTTAATAAAATGAGCCTATTTCCGTTTTAGGTGCCTTTATTTGCGTTTTGCTTCTTTTTTTAATATTTGGATGAAGGGGAAATCGCTTGAAATGGGTGCAAAGGCAAAAACATCAAGAATTATACAAAACAATACGTAAAAGGGAAAAAAGATATTAAATAAATATACTTTTCTTGGGGAAAAATTACAGTAACGAATGGCTGATAGAAAATATAACAGAAAAAAGTCTAATAAACGCATTCGTTCAATGATGCGAAATAAATAATTTATTTACGGTGAACGCAAAACGAAGAATATACCAGAGGTGTTTGTTTTAATGCTGAGTTCGCTTTCTTTTGCAATTTTTTAAAAAATTTCGCCCTGAAAGTTGTACTTGTTTAACTTTCAATATTGTTCTTCCCCCATTATTCTGGCATCAGGTCGAATGGGTATACTTGGAGCCATGTTCTGAATTTCAGCTGATAAAAATACTACACAAGGTCTCGAACCTATTACTAAACGTTATTACATATATATATATATATATATATATATATATATATATATAAACTAATATACGTATATATATATATTTATCATGTATATATATATATATATATTTGTTTATATGTATACAACCATTATATATGTGTGTATGTGTGTGTGTATTTGTTTAGCTAACTACATATGGAAAGAAAAAGAGAGATCACAGCACTCGTTAGGATGAAGTTAAAATAACGCCGCTTAAAAATGCGAAAACTTAAAGGAACTAGTGCATATGCTGAGGCACAATAATCTCCTCAGCCGGCCATGCATATAAATGAATACAATATAGGAACCACTAACGCGGAGTCCAAGAGAAAACCAATTACAAACCATCTATCTTGCAACATGAGCTCTGATAAAAAACGTTAAAGAAAAATTAGATATATAAATCTCAAAAAATTCTCAATGACAATGAATACATTGAATAGTGAATAAAGCGTTAAATAGATCCCGTATATTCACCTAAAGAATTGTGAATTCAATACCTGCCTTCAGCAGAGATGAAAAAAAAAATTAGAGAGTCTAATTAAATAGAGATAACTGAGAAATTTGGAAGCGGCATTACGCATGAAACGAGAACAATCCACACCATTGAAGAAAATAGAATATTCAATTCAAAATCATCTGAAAAATTTATTAAATGCATTCTTTATTCGAGAGGTTAACGTACATCAAATCTAGTGATGGTTTCCCGTTGGGGAAAGCAGATTTTTACACAATTACGAATTAATTATTTTCAATAGCCTTGATTGACATATCCTGAAATCCCTATCTTCTTCAGCATTTCCATCTATTATACAAGTACACTACCGATTTCTCGGGGGAAATCTTTTTAAATGCACTATTCAGACGTTACATGGCCATCGATGCATTCTGTAGCCGAGAGGTCAAATCACGTCACAAATCCATATAACAGGAAAATGATTCGAAAAGCATAAAACTGTCAAGAAAGATACCGAGAGAAAAACAACAGCGATAATAATTATTATACAATAATAATTATTCTTACTGTTCTCTTTATAAATTAAAGTAAAACAGTGATGTTGTAGAAGAGTAAAAACCTGGAATCCTGGCGTGGCAAAAATCAGTGAAAATCTTTTTCTTTTTTTTTAAACCTCTGACAAAAGTAGTCGTTTTGTAATTTATCAACGTCTCAGAGCATGACTCGACGCTTGATACCTTAGCATGTGTGAAGTATTCTGGTACAGTCGTGACAACATAAAAAGGATAAAAGCAAGAGAAGAACGTGGCTAAACCAGTTGGCCACTGCTATTGGCTGTTGTTGTTCACGAGTTCACAGCCAAATGCTTCCGGCATTTTGGAGTGTTGTTTATTTGATTTTTACAGTCATCACCGCCCCTACAGCCAACTTTAGGCATTCAGTTATTCACAGAGAACTTTTCTTTTTCACTTTCATTTTTAAATAAAGAAAAATTCACTTTTATCATCAATTTTAAATTTTAACCATTTTATTTTGCAACTTTCTTTGTATTTTCTTTACTTTTCTGTTCATTTTCGTTATCTCTTCATCAGTTTCTTTATTTCTATATGTTCATTTTTATTTCTTTATAAACGTTTCGTTTCTCAATTTCTTTGTTTCTTCATTTTTTCTTTGTTTTTTTCTTTTTTTCTTTTCATTTCTTGGTTCCACTTTATTTTTCTCTCGCTTTACCTCTACATCTCCCACTTCTTTCTTTATTCCTTAATTTCTTTTGTTTTTTAGTTTTTTCCTTTCTCAATTTACGTGCTTCTTCATTTCTTTCTTTGTCTTTTTCTTTTCATTCTTTCTTTCCTTCCTTTTATGTCCTTGTTTCACTCTATTTTCCCTTTACCTCTCCCTCTCACTTCTTTCACTATTCCTCCCCATTTTCTTTATTTCTCTCTCTCTCTCCCCCCTCTCTCTCTCTCTCTCTCCAACTTTTCATTACAAAATCAATATTTTTTTTATCGGTTTCCTCCGTGACCATCTTTTTTTTTTTTTACACTCATTCTCCACCTCTTGTTAACCTTTCGCAACTGCTTTTTCTTCGTTCTTGTCTTAAATCCGTTATCACTCTTTACAAACGCATTTCGTCCAGTACTTTTCTTTCTCTTTTCATTTCTCTTCTTACATCTTTCCACACCTCCTACTTCTGCATGACACATTTCTGTTGGCATATATCCTTATTCACTCCGATTCTTCGTTTCCATTTATTCGCTTTGCTATTTTGAAATTTCTACTTTTCATTCATTTTTATTACTTTTTTCTCCGTTCTTTTTCACTCTATCGTTAACATTATCGCTCTGATCGTTTTTCAAGCAAACTGATTTTTGTTATTTTTCTTTTCCTGAAGAAACAATGGCTTTTGAACGTTTATAATGAATACATATAAAAGATTATGTCACGATCAGTATTACTTCCTCCGATGATTGCATTTAACTGATACCCAAATCAAAGAACTAAGGTTGTTTTTCTTGTTAACAACATCTTATTTATTAATAATCCATAAATTAATTGTCATGGTTTTAGTGCTGTTTGTTGTTTCAAGATTTCAAAATAATCTATGACAAGATATTTTCATTGTAGTGGTGAGCGAAAGGTCAAGTCGAAGTTTAGCATCAGATATAAAATATCATTAGACAATTCTTTTGAATTAGTAACGAGGAAATTTAGCATATTTTAAGTGCTTCAATATAAATAGTTACTTCTTGGTATCTGAATAAACTCTTTAATTAATCTAGACACCTATGTTCCAGAAATACACACCAAATAAAAAAATCGTCTGAAAGTTGGTTTTTAACAAGCAAATGGAAATAAACTGGTTCGTGTCTTCATTCACCAATATAGTGGCTTCGTGCTAGAGTAAGTAATACTCAGTAAGTAATCGACTTAGTACGTGGTAGAGAGATGATGCATTTTTATTACTATAATTGAATTATCCGAGAATTGAAAGCATGAGTCCCACAATTGTACATTTGAGAGAGAAATTAAGAGTAAGAGAGAAATACATTTACATGTGTTGTTACTGTTATTTTTGCAGATTCTTCTGTTGTAGCATAATGCCACAGTCTCACCATGCTACGTTTGTTGTTTCCGTATGAAGTTGTTTTACAGGGTAGAGATGCTATGCCATCGATAAGGAGACTGAGTACATCACAATTGCATCTTGGTGCGTAAGTAAGTAATACTTAGACATAGCAGCGTTAAAACATAATAGACACATGATTTTTCATAAATTGACGTATACGCAATTTCAAGGCATTGGCTCCACAACGTTTACACATGCCTGAGGTTGTTACTGTGTGTTTACGCCTGAAAAAAAAAAAGAAAGAACGAAAGAAAATAGAAACCAAGTAAAGAATAGAAATAGACATGAAAGAAAGAACAGAATAGAGTAGAATAGAAACAAATGAAAAAAATAAAAGAAACAAAAAACAAAAGTAATAAAAATGTCTTAGAGAGAAAGAAAGAGAATAAAGATAAAAAGGAATAAAACAAAAATAAAAAGATAAAGACACAAAGTAATGAATAAAAATAAAATAAAATAAAGAACAAAACAAAATAAGGAATGAAAAAAATAAAAAATAAAATAAAATAAACACTAAAATAAAGAATAAAATAAAAAACAATAGAGTTAAAATAATGAATAAAACAAAGAATAAAATAAAATAAAGACTAAAACGAAGAAAGAAATAAAATAAAAGAATAAAATAAAATAAAGACTAAAATAAAGAATAAAAGAAAAAATAAACAATAATATTAAATAAAGAATAGAATTAATAAATAAAATAAAGAAAATAATAAAGAATAAAAGAAAATAAAAAATAAAAAAGAATAAAATAAAATAATGAATAAAATAAAGACTAAAATAAAATGGAAAAAAAGAATAATATTAAATAAAGAATAGAATTAATAAAGAATAAAATAAAGAATATAATAAAGAATAAAAGAAAAGAAAAAATAAAGTAAAAACAATAGAATAAAAAATAAAGAATAGAATAAAATAAAATAAAAATAAGGAATAAAATAATGAATAAAATAAAGAATACAATAAAATAAATAAAACAAAGAATAAAATAAAATAAAGAGTAAAATTAAAGAAAAAAGAATAAAATAAAAAAGAATAAAAGATAAAATGTAGAATAAAATAAAATAAAATATAGAATAAAATTTCGAATAGAATAGAATAAAAATTAAATAAAATAAAGAAAAATAAAAGAATAAAATAAAAGAAAGAACAAATAAAGAATGAATAAAATAAAGAATAAAATAAAAAAATAATAGAATAAAATAAAGATTAAATTAAAATAAAGAATAAAATAAAAAATAAAATAAAGAATAAAATAAAACAAGTAATAGAATAAAATAAAGAATAATATAAAATAAAGAAAAGAAGAAGATAAAATATAGAATAAAATAAAATAAAGAATAAAATAAAGAATGATATAAAATTAAAAATTTAAATAAAATAAAGAAAGGAATAAAATAAAGAATAGAATGAAATAAAAATAAATTAAGGAACAGAACAAAATATAAAATTGAATGAAATAAAAATAGGAGAAAACAAAACGAAAAACTATAGAATCAAATTGAATGAAAAGCAGAAAAGCAAAAGATGGAATAGAAAAACGTGTTACAGGAAAAAAGAACAAAAGAAAGTAAGAAAGTAAGAAAGTAAGAAAGACAAAAACAAAGCATGAAAGAAAGAAAATCTAAGAAAAATATATTTAAATCTTGATTCGTTTTAAATTCATTTGTTGCCGCATAGAGCCACAAACCTACCGCATTAGGTTTCAGGAAAAGATAAACTACTCACCACACTAGATTTACATATAAGGCAACGGACTCACCAAATTATGTTTCCATATAAGACAATAGACTTACCACTCTACGTTTACGGATAAGGAAAAAAACTGACCAAATCTTGTTTCCGTTTAAGGCAATAGAATTTTCTTACTAGATTTCTTTGTAAGGCAACAGAATCAACACACTATATTTCTGTAAACGGCAACAGGCTTATTACACAAGGTTTTCATATAAAGCAACATAATCTTTAACTAGATTTCCATATAAGGCAACAGACTCACCACATTAGATTTTTTTAAGTCAATACTTAGCACACTAGATTTTCATATAAGACTCAGTAAATTCTTCTTCTTCTTCTATGTGCCCTGTCCCTTCAGGACGTAGGCGATCATAGATCTCCACGTCTCCCTATCCCTTGTGGCTCTTAGTATGTTTGCTCCTGTTGCTCCTGGCAACCCCCGTTCCGTCATCCACCTGATCAGACTCTGCAGATATGTTATCCGCTGCCTTCCTCTGTCTCTCCTTCCTTCTATCTGACCAGTCAGTATCAGGGTCCCGTATTAGGAAACTGACTCACCGCACTAGATTTCCGTACAATGCAATGTACTCACCAAATTAGGTTTCCATATAAGGAATTATGTTATATTAGATTTCCGTATAAGGCAATCTTATACTTCCCACACTAGGTTTCCATATAAGCCAACAGAATCAACATCTTAGACTACAGTATAAGGCAACAAATTCACCTCACTAAGTTTCCATATAAGCAAAATTTTTCTTTTAGAGTGGGTAGTTCCAAGAATTGAATTGTTCTTCTCCTGAACTGCTTCCCAACCAAAGCTATGAATCAGAGTCTACAACTGCTATGAATCCTAAGCTTCTTTGAGAGGAAGAGTTTTATAGTTTTCAAAAGTCATTTGAGCTAAAATCTGAGCTTAGATTACTATTCTTACTTTTAACACCAGTAACTGTTCATATTATCTACACTTAGGTCTGTGAGATTCTTTATCGTGTTTGCTAGCACTCTCTTCACTTAAAAAAAAGCCATAATTGTTACTGACTTTTCATCATACTTTTAATAACAAGTTTATTCCCTTGGAACCTTAGCTTATATTCAGAGGAAATAAAACCATAAGCATGCTACTCTCTCCATTCTCCATGGGAATTTCCTTTAAACTCTTTCTATAATTACTACTTATGCGGTTATATCCCATGATGGCCATATTATATTTCAGAACTCTAACATTTTTCATTTAGCATCTAATCAGATATGGGATACTCTCATCGTTTGCACATATATTGCAGTTAGTAAAACGTTTTTCTTTCAATGTCTCCATTTATTAGAGAACTAGTGTGAATAGAATCACTTTTGCATCATGACATTTGTTGAGATGTTGGCCAATTCCGAAAATCAAAAATCATTCTGCGAATTTCAAATAAAATCAAAGAAACAGTTTTCTTCAGTTTTTAGGATACATCCATTCTTCACTTATCGACCCCATTTCATTCCAAAAATATGGTTGCTAAATGAGCTGATCGTTAAGTAAGATATAATCCATCGCCATTTCAGGCATTCTATGCATGCAATAGATTTGTGCCAACCAGCTTAAGTGTCACTCTCAAATCATTTTTAATATCTTCACTATATTTCTTAGTGTTTATACAGAAATACCATCCATCTGCTCAATTTCATCAAATATGTCATGCGTCGCTTTTCCCTGACTCTCTTTTCCTCTATCATCCCTGTGGGTATCAGATTCTTCAATTCGTCTTTCCTCATTACATGTCCCAGAAAATTTAGCTGTTTTTCATGATTTTAAATATAACTTTTCTTTTTGTTTTTATGCTCTCCAAAACTTTATTGTTGCTCACATATTCGGTATCCTCAGCATCCTACTCTAGAACTACATTGTGGTTGCTTCAATCTTTTCTTCATCTTTGATGAGACTGTCAAGCATTCGCTGTCGTATTGAAGTACAAGTAACACATGACATTCCAGTACTCTTTTCTTTGTTTCCAACAAAATTTTCCTTTCTCTCAATACTCTGCAGAACTTTTGGAATACATCCTTGGTCATAGCAGTACGCCTACGGATCTCAATGTCACATTTTCCGTCCTGTCTGAACAATTTCCAGAATTCGAAAATGAGTTCTATATTTTATAAATTTAAGTACCTTAAAACTCTCGAAAAAATAACTGAAAAACTTATTTTAAATAATTTAAATATTCCTTCATTTTAATTGTGTTTTGTTTAAAAAATGGGAGCCAAACGTTGATCTGTAAAAAATAAAAATACTTTCTCGTCCTGAAAACATTTTTAAATCCAAATTAAAAAATAATTCACTTCCACTCATTTCAATACGCAAATTTCTTGGATGTTGACAAAAGAGCAATTAAAACAAGTTAAAAATATCTTGAAAATGTAATATCTGATCTAAAAATATTTTTCGAAACGAAAAGTAAATTTAAAGAGAAATTGATTATATTTCGTTAAAATACTAATTGCTTCTTACAAAACCATATCAAAATATATATTTCCGCGATTATGATATGTCATCATTGACAATACGTTCAATAGTAATCTTACAAACATGCTACTACTTAAAAATAAACATCGCGCCATAAATAAAATGAATATGGAAGCCCACTAATTACAACACTTTGTGAAAATATTTATCAGTAATTTCTTCATTTTACTGTATACAGACAGCAAAAACATTTTTAAAACAAAATTCTATTAACGTGAATAGTTTAGTCAAAATCTATTTGGACCTGAAATTTTATTTGTCAACAGATAATAATTTTTTTTTTTTTTAGATCATCCATAGAATTAAAAATCAAATAGTTACAAAATATTATTAAAAAAATATTCACACTCGAAAATGACATTAAACATTAACTTTTTGGATTCTTCAAAAATATCTCTGAATATTAACTTCTCAGCAACAACAAGAAAAATGTACTGTAAAAATATATATGTATATTTTTCACAAGCAAATACATCATTACTTTTTCTTATGGAATTAAAAATATACATGAATATATTATCAAAATATACTATCAGCAACAACCACAAAATACATTTGCAAGATATCCAGAATACATTTCAGATTTTAGGTAATATTTTCGAAATAATTAATTTTATGATATAACACCGATATATAATATCAGGGATTTAGATTTATAAAAACATCCAAAATTCTCTCGTATGGATTAGCCACGAACTAAGTGAAAAGGGTATAACTGGTGATTTTCTGAGCGCAGCTTAGATGTGGTATATGCCGAAAGTAAAGGGCACTCAGTGAGAATCGGACTCACTACGCAATTGCAATGATTCTAGCAAGACATGCTTGTTAGCCATTACAGTACGTCGAAATGCCCAAAGTTAGTATAACTGACCCAAAAAATACTTTCAAAAAACATAAAAATGAAAACGAAATTCAATATAAAATACATTCATTAATGAATAAATTCTGAAAAATGAAATATCTTCCGACAGTTGCCTAATACCTTTTTAATTTTTAAAAACAAGGGTATTGTTTTTTTGGGGTTTTTTTTTCCTCGTGTTGAAAGTGCACGTTTTATTGTGCATATTTTGGTTTGCACATGATACAATACAAGCGTAATTTTATATATGTTTCTTTTTATCTATTCATTTTGATTCATTTGGAAGAAAAAAATTCACAATACTGCCTCGTTGGATGTTTTTACTTCATGACAATTTATTGCTGGACGTAAGTCTTGGGCGTTGAACAATCAAGTCGTTAAATAAGGAGTGACTGTAATTTGAAATAATAAAGCAATTGATTCAGTTTCTTTTCTTCGACAAATTTTAAAATATAATAGACGAGAGACAATTTAGCAAAGCGTAATCTTAGATAATCAGTCGTCGGTGGGCGCGTGGTCTCGTGATTATTGGCTGAAAACCATACCATCCCTATTTAATTAAAATTAGGTAGACGAAACTACAGAAGACGTCGATGGTTTTGTTAGCGTGAAGTCATGTCAGTCTGATCATGTATTCGAGAATAATTTTTTACATCAGTTCCATCCCATTCAAGGCGATAACGCCACTACGACGCAAGGGCTACTGTAAATGAAAGAGAAAAAACACATTATAGAAGGAGCTGGAAATCATTTAATAATATAAATCTCGCAGAGGTTGATATAAAAATATAGAGTAAAATTTAGAATGAACGGATTACCACTCCTAAACAGACTGGGGGGATGGGTAGAGGTTTATACTAATCTTTTTCAACTAGTAATCACACCAGATCTTCTAAAAATAGTAACTATGATCTACTAAAACATAGTAATAGTATAACACATATGTGCTTGAGCAAGCGTCCTCAGCAGGGATCATATAGCCACCATTGTAGGTAGGATAGTCACCAGACACTGATTGATGTCTACTTTATATATATATATATATATATATATATATATATATATATATATATATATATAACGATTTGTACCCACAGAAATTACTAATGGCTTTAAAAAGAACAGACGTCATATTATTTAAACCCGAGGAACCTTTCGGCCAACACTTATCAAGGGTTCTCGTTGGCTTTAATTTTAAGGGAATTAAGGAAAAGGACAAGGCAAAATAAATTAAATTACTTATAATGCTGGGAGATGATAGAACTCGTTTATAAATAAATTTATTGAAAAAACACATAAAATGTAAGGGGGCGTGTACACATACAATTCCACAAGAGTGTTTAAAAGTGAAAAAATGTTACACTCACAGACTCACCAGCAATTGTAAGGAGCGTAAAAACCGCTCTTTCTGTCTGCGCAGGCTTGGCTGTTGAATTTTCAAGCAAATTGCTTCCAAAATACGTAGATGATGTGTAGACCGAGCGCTGTGCAAGACAGTAAACCAGCTGTCGTCATATACCGAGGCACACACTTGATTGTCCAAAAGATGTCGGCCAATAGCGGAATCCAGAACAAATTGTGTTGTTCTTATAGGTCGTAGAGAACCACTGGAACGTATATTAGCGGGGATGTGTTGTGAAACCCGCATCTCCAACCTCAGACCGGTAAGTCCTATTTATGCCGCATCAAAACAGCATTTAAATTTGTAAACAATGGAACTTTTTCGAAAATAGGACAACCTATCTTTACTGAAGGAAGGAAACACAGGTCTAGTCTGAAAAACAACACGTAACAGGACCGCAAATAACAGGTCGAAACACATGCCGAAACTCTGTCGGCTACAGTTTGACATCTTCTACCAAGCCAGGGTATTTTTCAGATACAAGGGACAGCGGCTAGGTCCTTCAACCTTAGGTTCTTTATAAAGTTTGATCTTGCGATCAATTACTCGTTTCACCACATTAACCAGGTACCCGTTGCCTTCTAAAATCTCCTGCAAGCGAATTAATTCACTTTCTAAACATTCAGGAGAACAAATATTCAAGGCACGGTGAACCAAGGTTTCTATCAGACCCAGGGACAAACGATTTCCAATTAGTATACAAACCTGTGAAAGTTGGTTTGCGAAAAACAGAAGTCACGAAAGCACCGTCCCGCCGCTGAACAAGGACATCTAAAAATGGGAGACATCCGTCCCTTTCAATCTCCATAGTAAACTGAAGGGAAGGATGTAAAGAATTTAGCTGAACTAAAAAATGTTCAGCATCAATGGCGTTGTCAAATAAAGAGAAGGTATCATCAACATATTTCTGATATATCAAAGGTTCATCTACCCTCTCAAATAGCAGACGCTCATGAAATCCCACGAAAATATTCTCAAGGACAGTACCCAAAGGACTACCCATAGCAACGCCGTCCGTCTGCGCAAACATTGTCCTATCAAAGCTAAATTCGACCCCCTCAGTTGCCAATCGCATACATTCCAGGAATAACTCCTCGGGAATTGCCGCGGCACCTAAACTCCCTCTCTATATCATGTTTACACAAATGTTAATAGCGTCATTTAATGGAACAATCAAGTGTGTGCCACGGCATATGAGGACAGCTGGTTTACTGTCTTGCACAGCGCTCGATGTACACATCATCTCCGTATTTTGGAAGCAATTTGCTTAAAAATTCAACAGCTGAGCCTGTGCAGACAGAAAGAGCGGTTTTTACGCTCCTTACAATTGCTGGTGAGTCTGTGAGTATAACATTTTTTCACTTTTAAACACTCTTGTGGAATTGTATGTGTACACGCCCCCTACATTTTATGTGTTTTTTCAATAAATTTATTTATAAACGAGTTCCATCATCTCTCAACATTATAAGTAATTTAATTTATTTTGCCTTGTCCTTTTCCTTAATTCCCTTAAAATTAAAGCCAACGAGAACCCTTGATAAGAGTTGGCCGAAAGGTTCCTCGGGTTTAAATAATATGACGTCCGTTCTTTTTAAAGCCATATATATATTCCTAAATGTAGTAACTTTAGCTAATGTTGTATATCAGAGTTTATCTCAATGATTGGACATCTTTATGCTAGTATTTATTTCGAATTCGCGTTTCTACAGCTGTTAGCAAACAGCGAGGAACGGAAATAAAGAACAAGCTATCACTGAGATGCTAATTCGCATCACGTTTGCTCCGGAAGGCTGTTTTAGCACGAAAGCTACAGACGCTCAGCACATGGTACGATTCCTTACTCTCCTTGAAAAACTTGTCATGCTATCTTTAAGTCAAGGAAAACTAAACACCGTGATGTTTAATCATTAAAAATATCAATTTCCCCAAGTACTTCTTCAAATGCTTGCAAAATAGTCTCCACTCTAAAAAATGTGTACATTGTTTGAGAGACAAAAATTTATACAGTAATTTAGTTTTACTTACAGAGCCTACTTTTTTGTTTTTTTACTTGCATAGTCAATACATTTATTACTTAGAATTGATAAAATAGATTTAAAACAACTTACGATTTCAAATGCAACATAAAGCAAAGTAATTCTAAGATTATGAGGAAATGATTCCTTCTTCTTAAGAATCTATAATTTCATTATGCAAATCAATGTTTGCTCGGTAAAATGTATTAGCCAACTACTTCTAGTAAATTTCTCAGGAAATATATATATTTTTATATTATCGAAATCTCGTGATTTTTGTCATATATCAACACCATTTTTGCACAGTCATTTTGATACAAGGCAATAATGCTATTATAACGCAAGAAGTTACTAGGCGTGAAAGAAAATGAGAGGAAGAGGAAAAGGACAATAAAGTTGGTTAATTAGATGATTTTGTTTAGCGGCATGTCAACACCTTTCTGGGTTATTTACTGCCAAAATTTAAATAGTTTGAACACAATTTTATAGCTTCAATTATATATATTTTAAACTCAATTTTATGCCTTCTTCAACTACAGATAAAATGTGTTATCGGTGATTTTGCTATAAACATACATTGTTATCTTTTCACTGTGTTTGTTTTTGTTTGGGATTTACTATTTACCCATAGCTGGGCTCCAAATTGATGCTACCACTCTGAGGCAGGGTGCGCTTCAAAACAACAGCAATTAAGAGGTGATTCCACGCTCCTCAAAACCTTCAATCCGATCAGAGGCCTTACTGCCAGATGTAGTTGATCGTCATACTCAGGACTTGACAATGAAAACAGGATTCAGGAAAACTGAAGACAACAATTGAAGTTGCATGTAAAGTTTGGAAGATCGTAGATATATGGAAGTAAGAAATCAGAAGAAATTTCACAATTAAGAAGTGCAAAAGATAAAATATTAGAAGAGTACTTACAGTTACATTTACCTATTTTAAAAATAAAACGATGAGGCTTAGCAAACAATGTAGAAGTAACTTTAAACTCATGAGGTCAAGTTACTAAAGAGAGAAGTTCTTTAGAAGGAATTTCAAGAAAATATTTATAGAAAAGCCAAAGAGAATCTATGACAAAGCGGTGGGAAAATGACTAATGTCAAAATATTAGGTCACGGCGTACTGCATTACATACCATTCCCTGCGAAGAATCCGAGATATATATCAGAATCAACAGACCAGATAAATCAACAATATTCAATGCATGGACGAAAGGTAGGTTTATGCAAAATTGATTCCAGTTGAAAGGTTGTCTGTAGTGATACAGTAAACCAAGTAAACTAGTATCAGGCCTTGTAATTGATTCAATATAATCACTCCACTTCAGTGGAAACGTAAGACTAAGAAGGCGCAATATCTTGGTCTCCTGGAGTTTAGCCTAAGTCATATTGAATACTTCTCTGTGATGATCAAAATATAGCAGTTAGAGAAATTAAAATTGCCAAGTCATTTACTATGACAGGTGTAGAAAGTTGTGTCATCAACATAAATACGTTGTTGGGAACTGATGACATCAGGGAAATCACTGATAAACAACATAGATTAATTATGGACCCCTAGGAAACCCGTGCATTAATGAGAAGTGATCTAAAAGCGTGTCTGTTTAAAATTGTCTTTATTTGACCTATTAATAAATATTAATAATTTGTAGTTAAAGTAAGACTGAAATGAATTCTTATTATAAATACATAAAATAAAAAATAAATAGACTACAGAAAATGTTTGATTATTACTCTCACTACTAAATTTATGTTATTATTTTCCGCTGTTTTTGTTAAATTCTCTTCTCCATCGATTTTAATATTTCTTGTGGTAGTTTATAATACTTTCTCCGATTAGTAATCTGCTCACATTTAAATCTGATTAAATGATAAACCAGAATTTTTTTGTTGGATTAATACCTGGATATTCCTCTTCTTTTCCCTTAATTTCATGCCTGAATTATTTTAGTTAAAGTATCAAATAGTTATCCTTCTCTGAATGAGAATGCACACTTTTTTTACAGATATATACATGACATTGTTGTATCCTGTACATACGGTTGAAACCCGGGTAGCTTGATGCTAAATCATTAACTATTGAATAAATATTTTTGCACTAATTTCTTCTTAGTGAATTCTGTACTGATCACGATTTCATTATTTCATACATTTGGGAACGGTGGTTTACGGCCTAACACTGCATTATTATCTTATAAATGCACACACACACACACACACACACACACACACACACACACATATATATATATATATATATATATATATATATATAATAATATTTATTAATAAATTATAACATTGATGGCCATTCATTTCGAAATGACAACATCACTTGAAAAGACACAAAAATTGTCGAAACAAAATAGCTACTTTTGTAGTGATATTATAACATATCAATGTTATAATTTATTAATAAATATTATTATTATTATTATTAGCTCTACTTTGTATTGAGCATTCTTTTTAAAAATAGTGTTTCTTTGGATGGGGAATATTATTCCACCCATACTTGGTTATATATATATATATATATATATATATATATATATATATATATATATATCGATCATTCCTGTCACGCTCATTGAGGGAGAGACATTAGCGAGATAGTGTCGACACAGTTCATTTTCTTTACTATCAGTCATTTAACTTTATTCCCAACATAGCGTGTTCGCTCTTTAACAGTGACTTATTTTTCAATTTTTTCAATAATTCTGTCGTCGCGTAATGAAGAATATGTATATATGTATATCCTTACTGTTATAGTAAAGACCGTTGTATATATATATATATATATATATATATATATATATATCCCTCTTGTTACGATCAGAGGAGTTTGAATTATTTTTTCTTGTGACTTAATGTAAGATATATATATATATATATATATATATATATATATATATATATATAACAATTCATTGCAATTTTGTTGACACCATAATCCGATTAAATTATCAAATGTATAATTTTTCCAAAATGACAATCAAAGTCATTTCTATAACTCTACATTGGTGCTTTTCCATTTCTGTTGATTGAATATTTCCTTGAAAGACTCTGCTTCTCTCCTAGATATCTACCCATGACATCACGATAAGCATCAATTTGAATAAAACGTGAATTGTAGCGTTCAAAAATTCCACCATGTAACTATACAATAGTTCGAATCTTTTTGTTCGATAATTAATCCTCTAAGATAAACGACCTGGTGAAAAAACAGCTTTTAGTTTAAGTCTTGAAATCCTACCAAAAGCCTAGAAACCATCTTGGAAGTTTATAATTGTAGGTAGATTATTTCTGATATCGAATCCCATGATTGCGCTGATTCGACATGCATCGATGGAACTTTGCGCATTGCATTGTATGCTTTGTCAGCGTGTCCTTGCCCGTGTATTGAAGCGTTGGTGGCATGAGTGAATGAACTGAAGAGATCGATAGACGTTGTTATCAGCACAATCAAAGACAATAACCCTATTGCCATCAACCAAAGATCCGCTTTACATGCCTGAGCTGAATTAACAAGATTTCGTGACGCCAACTTCAGGATAAGTTAAAGCAAAAAATAAAAAATAAAACAAATTAGCCTAGAATCAGGTAGAATTCCTCTTTTCAAAGAAAATTCTACTCGCTTTTATTGTTTTATTTTTTGGTTACAGAGAATTTTAACTTGAATTACGGATGAAGGCATTGGTAAAATCAGTTCTTAGAATGTTTTTCCAATACCTTAATCCATGTTAAAAGCTGCTTAACATTCTAGAAATGTCTATTATTTTAAGAATCTAATTGACATGAAAAATCATGTGGTTAGATAAGAATATATTTTTCTGTCTCTCTCCTCTCACTTATTATTCTTCTCTCAGCCTGTCCGTCTCTCCTCGCCATTCTTTATATATATAAAGAGATATATATAAAAATCCAGGTGAAGAAAAACAACAGGTTTACAATTTCTCCGGCATTTAATTTTTATAAAAGTGCTCAATACAAGAAATATTGTAGAGCATAACATGATCATATAATTAAATATGTTTTTAATTAAAATACGACATGGAGAGTTTATATGTTTCGTGTTTTCTACCACGTCATCAGGTAATAGTAGATCATTGTTGTGAAAATGATTTTCATTTAAATATAAGAAACTATACTTTTGATATTCATACATATGGGAAAGACAAACATTTATGTGTGTGTTCAATTTAACTTAACAGAATAGAGATTTATTTTAAATTTGAAAAAGAAGTTTGTATTTTGGGGGAATACATAATTTCTTCATTCAATCCTAATGGCCAGGGTGTCAACTTAAGTTTTAAAACCCTTGTCTAGACCCTATTTCCATTGATGTATCCATTATTGTTACAAAATTTTTCTTACAGCTTTCTCCATATCACAACATTTTCTAAAACAAAAAGGAAAAAAGGAAAGAGATGAATAAAAAAAGAAAACATTTTATATTTTCATCTAACTTAAAGTGACCTTTGAGTAAATATACTATTTTTATTGCGATTCAGAATTCATTTTATCGTAACTTTTCAAAACTTTTTAATTTATAAATCATATTTTTAATATTAATTTTTTATTAAACAATTTTTAAAAATTAATTTTCTTTTTATATAAAATTTTCTAAATATATACTGTTAAATATAACAGACAACGATTATCTATTATGTTTAATCATGAGCCGTTCTAAATATCGTATTTTGGCTTTAATTTCAGATGAAAATTAATGAAAAAATTGTTCAATATTTTGGTTATTTCTTTATTACGCTGTTTCTAAACTTTCCGCTCAAAGGAGCCATCTTCGGAGAGATTACTGGAACGTTAACATAAAGCCATCCACCACCAAAAATAATTTTATTTTGTGTTGACATAAAACATTGCTATGCAACGATAACTCTGCAACCACACAACTAAATCCCCTGCAGAAAACCAATGTAGTGTATCGATTACACTCCCGTTCAGAGATTGTATCTTTGGTACTAATAATAAAACCATTACATATATTGGTATTACTACAACCAGGCTCGCTCGCAGACTTACCTGCCACCTTTCTTATCGTAGTCCAATTAAACATTTCTTAAAAAAATATAACCATACAGGTAATATTAGACTGATTTTAGTTGATAATACTCACACATACACACAGTAAAAAGAACCTTCAGATATTGGAGGCAATCTAAATTAAATCAAAACAACCCACACTTAATAAAATCTCATTTCAATCTCGTCACAACACATTACATTGCATTTAGACATATGATCTGTTGTTAATACTTCGGTCTCACGCATGGTATGAAATCAAAGAACTGCATTACAAATTTACGAACCGCGTCTGCTATTCGGTGACTGTTATTGTGTCATAGCAATGTTTTATTGTCAAGACAAGATAAAGTCATATGTGATGGTGGATGGCTTTGTGTTAACATCCCTGTAACCTCTCTGAAGATGACTCATGTGAACCGAAAGCTTAGAACCAGCATAAGAAAAAATATCCAAATGTTGGACAATTTCTGTCTTTATTTTCACTTGAAATTGAAGCCAAAAAACGATGTTTAGAACGGCTCATGATTAAACATTTATTGTCTGTTATATTTAACAATATATATTTAGAATATATAGAATATATATATACCTGCTCACGGTATGAAAAAATTATCAAATGTTCGTTGTTTAACGGAACACTTTTCAGTTAACTCATTACTACACATTTTGAACTACTTAACCACAAATGACAAATGTAGCTAAATGTGCAGTGAAACACAGCGCCATCTACTGTAAATATTTAATTTAAAATTAATCACTCATAAACGAAGGACATATATTCATATAAACTTTTGTCCATATTCTGGTGTGAAGAACCCGCTCGCAAAGCTTGAAAAGGTATTTTGATAAACCATATGGTTTATCAAAATGCCTTTAATTTACTCAAAATAATGTTTAAACAAATATAGTTATTTATATCTGTTGGGCTGAATAACATGATTTCTCGACTATTCAGTCCAGTAGACGTGAATAAATATGCCGTTTAAATATAACAAAACACAGAGCATTTACTCAAATACGAGTATTCATTAAAAATCATGTTTAAACAAATAAATTAGAATATGTCGGAGTTAATCTATTTCTTAACGAATCTCGTAAAATTTCGAATATATCTAAAGAAAAGAAAAAAAACCACAAACAGGAAATGATGAGTTTTGTGTATATATTAATGAAACAAATGTTCACAACTTACTTGCTACCAAGCTTTCAACCATACAGGTTTCATACAGCCTGATTCGATCTATTTGTTTGAAACCTGGGTAGCAAGTAAGCTGTGAATATTTCATTCTTTTGTATGTATATATATATATATATATATATATATATATATATATATATATAATAACGAGAAAAATATCCCCACACCCAAGCCATTATGATTGTCCATGATAGACATACAAACACAACCCAGTTAGCTTCTTTGCCAATATCAAATGATTTCGCTCTACCGATTTTTAGGCGGCTTGCACAGTTCTAGAATTCGTTTTATTTTTGGTGATTATTGAAGGTTTAGAAATACGGTAATTTGAGCTGGGTGTTTGTTTGTTTGTTTGTTTGTTTGTTTGTTTTTGTTTTGGCTACTCACTGCTGGTGTTTTTTTTTTATTGGTATTATTTGTATTACTCATCATATCCGAATGGGAACAAAGACAAAGATTTATGGTTCTCTGGATTCAGGAAATCGAAATCACTGGCTTAATATATCGAACAGTTATGGGAGGCCAAATAGGTGTATTTACAATGTTTAAATCTTGCTTGGACGTAGATGTTTAATAAGAACTGAATATTTCACACAAAGAGACAGAAAGAAGTTCACAAAAGCAAACCCACTTACTTATATCCTTTGATCATAAACCTAATTCATGCTTAGATACACATACACATACACATACACACACACACACACAACATATTAAGCTCAGAAAATGTGTATCTCCGCAGGAAGCATTGTTTGTACGTTCGCTTTTTAAACAAATAATACTTAAAGCTATAAAATCAAATAAATCCCGTTCATAATATATACGAGATAAACGCCTCTGCTTGATATGCAAATAGCAAAACGGCTATCGTCACAGAAAGTAAAATTTGCCACCCAATTTCCGGCTGGCTATATAACGTTCATGTCGCGTTAATGCCTTCTAAAAAGAGAGAACTTCATACCTCTGCAGCTATGGGTCAAATAGCAGAGCAGACTGGGCTCTGTTTCCTTGAGTTGGTAAGTTATCTGGGATGAGGAATCCTCTAAATTCAAAATCACCCCAATGAGTTACGGAACTCATGATATGTAAATCCGACAAGCTCGGTATAACATGTTTAGCGGGAACAATCGTGCAGTTCTTAGAAGGTTTTGCTCCTGTAACAACTTACCACTTTTTTAGAAAAATATAAGAAAATACTGATTGAACTGATTCACCCCGTGGGTGAATCGCATAGTACTATCTGTACGTGACTTGAATGTAATATGACATTAAAATTACCCCACTTACGTCTGCCAAAAACTTCTGTTAACTACAGCTCGATGATACTGCCAAAATTAGTCTACAAGATGAGGTTTAAATCTCATTCTTCTTTTGGATAATGAACATAACACGTTGAAACATGATAGCTAATCTAAGCAACGCTGAGCCTGGTCAGAATCTGGATGTATGACCCCTTGCACGCACGGTGCACACAGAGTGGTGTAATTGACAAAGGCTATGGAGATTGGAGTGCCGAGTTCTAGCCAGATCCGATATATTCACCTACACGCAAATACCATTGGGAAAGGTGTGAATTTACCTATTCTCCTCCCAGTTATGAACTTGCTTTAGTTAATCATGTTTATCCCTCACAAAAATTCTTACAATGTAAGAGCATTTTCTGGCTTTAGATAAAAGGTTGATGACCTGTAAAGTATAGACCAATGAAGCCTTCTAGTTTTCTATTTTAAACAGAAGATGAATTAGAAATTTGGTAGTCTCGTTTCCATTATGATGATCTTTCTCTAGACTATGCCTTACATATTTACAAACAGATGAGAAGAGATGAACACTGATCATTTAAGCATTTCATACCACATCCCAAATGAATCTACTTATCGAAGATGAGGATGCTGCTTTCTCTCCCGCAGCCAATTTATTTACGACAAGGGGGTGGGGCGGTTATACTGATGACATAAGCATTTATAGTTGGAATAAGAATGATCGTCAACAGAAAACCAACACCTTGTACCAGATGTACCAAGAAATATGAATTTAAACTGAAAAAATATGAAGATCTGTTAGAGCAATATTTAAAAACTGGTAGGATGACAATTATATTTCCTATGAAAGTTAACTTCTCACAACCTAATTAAGTTTTCTGGTAAGGGATGTAATATGTCATCAAGCATTCAGGAAATTGCTTACCAATTTCATAGGAAACTGAATATCTGATATGTCAATATCACAGCAGCATATGATAGC
The DNA here is from genome assembly GCA_037127315.1 of Ascarosepion bandense. Taxonomy (NCBI): domain Eukaryota; kingdom Metazoa; phylum Mollusca; class Cephalopoda; order Sepiida; family Sepiidae; genus Ascarosepion; species Ascarosepion bandense. Next base: position 229,595 of record JBBBDQ010000493.1, on the reverse strand, counting down.
ATAAAAAAGACTTACATTTTTCATCCATTGGAAACTGCCTTCCAAGATCCAGATCCCCTGAATGCATCGATTTAAGAGAAGAAATTTATATTTTATTGGTCAGTAGAATATTACATGTCTGGAGATTACCCCAATATCGAAATAGTTCAAATCACAGGTGTATGACAAGGAATTACCGTGAGCCCCAATCTATTTAACTATTTCCTATACTATGCCTTGCACATTTGCAAGAAGAAATGCGAAATGATAGTCACTGATAATTTAAGCATTCTATATCACATCCAAAATTAAGCTACGTATAAAAATGAGGATCCTGATTTTCTTCCCAAGGCCAGTGCACTGACGACGAGGGTTGGGCGACTATACTGATGACCTAAGCATTTATATTTGGGATAAGAATGAACGTGAACAGAAAAATCAAATGTTCCAATAAATATGACCTTACCAAAAGAAAAAAATTATCACCTGGAATATGAAATCAGTAATAGCACATTACCTGAATTCATTATAAAAGTCGGCATTGAGAATTAATAAATACTAAACAATTCAAATATTCAACTTATGGACAAGTTATAACATATTTAGTTAAGAAGAAAAGGACATTGATAATAGAAAAACTTGCGCCAGAGTTAATTTTGCACAATACAGCAAATTGCTACAAAACCAAATTTATTAACATGAAAACTCGAGTCATGTTCTTAAATAACTTCATCCGATAGAAACTTTTACATATCATGCATGGCGCTATACAAATTCAGAAATGTATATGAAAAAAGAACAAATTTATTCTAGTCGATGCGTTTCGTCCACTGACGGAATTTATCAATTAAATATACACATTTTTTATTCACACGCTTACTCACACACCTACATACATACACACATATACACTACCGATCATAATTATTACGTCACACCAGTTTTTGAAATAAAATGATATAAAATGATAAAATGATGTATTTCATGCTATTTTTAGTATTTAAGTCCAAGTGGATAATTCTAAATGAAAATAGAATTCTTCTTTTGTTAATACTGCACAATCAAATGTGCATCAAATGAACTGTTCTGGTGTCCAGTGTTGTGCTTTCTTCCCCATGCTAGTCTCTTCTTATTGGCTGGCCGAAGCAAAGGGTTCCTGGCTACCTGGTAAAACTTTGAAAAGTTATAATAATAAACGAACCATTCTATTTTCATTTAGAATTACCACTTGGTAATAAATACTAAAAATAGTATGAAACAAAAAAAACTGTGGTAGCCTAATAATTATGGGCGGTAGTGTACATCTCTCTCTCTCTCTCTCTCTCTCTCTCTCATATATATATATATATATATATATATATATATAAAGAGATAATAACTATACTCGTGTATACTTTACTTATTCCGCTCTACCTAAGTATTGGTATACTTTACTTATATATATATAGCCAACTTTCCCTGAAGATCCAATTTGGTGAAACCTTGGTAGATTCGTTGGCTCTCTAGGTTAGTTATTTTATATTATTTGCTCTACTTGCGTTTTGAGCGCTTTTCATGTTTAGATTACTCGTCTAAGTTTTTTTTCTTTGGGCTGCGTACTTTGACTGATGTTCAAGTGCTTAGCTCGTTTTTTTTATCACCATTTTTTATTTCCGCGTTTGTGCTCGGGGGGTTTTTCGAAATTAATATAACGATAAGTTTACACACACACACACACACACACACACACACACACACACACACACACACACATATATATATATATATATATATATATATATATATATATAATTGTGTTTTTGAGTAGCAACCCCTCTTTTATACAAGTTTCATTAAAAGCGTCTGGTAATATTAGAAATAAAATAAAACAGAAAAATACATAGAATGTACATATTCAGTTAAAAATAAAGTAAAAACCTCCTTGTAATGCATATAATAATAACCGACACAAAGAACATTTGGTTAATTTTGACAACTGTTCTATCCAGTAAAGGAAAGATTTAGACGAACGTCATTGTAGGATCCACGAAAATTAACAAAGCTATTGATGATTACCAACCTGGATACATATACGATCATGTTAAAATAAACAAACCTGGATACATTCTACGACTTATCATTTCTCAGATTTCATTACCCATATACAAATTTTCACAATTCCTGCATGATATTATCACCTTTATCTATCCAATAATTATAGCATAAATTCAACTCACGAATACCTACAAATCCCTAAACTTACAACGCCACCCTAGCGTCACTCAATGTTGAAAATTTATTTAATAATGTCCCTGCTGCTTAAACCATTGATATAACTCTGTATATAGACATAATTCAGTGAAGTCCAATAATAATACCTTTACTATTTCACTATATAAATAACCCACTAGTAAAAATTCTTGTCAGTGTTCTCCAGGATATGAAATTGATGATTATTAAGATTTTCCTTATAGGAACATACGATAATTCATTCACTCGCACGAAGAATTCGATAACGGGAAACAAACACTTCTGAACAATGGCTTTTTTTAACCAGCTGATTGATTCCTGTCTTAGACTTTTTCCTAATAATGCAACCAATAGCAACAAAAAACACACGAAAAAAATCAGCAACATTAATATTTTATACAAAAATCAAATGCAGAGCAATTATAAAGAGAATGAATTTTCACTTCGAAACATCATCCAAAAATACGCAATTCCAGCTGAGTTTTTAAAAAAATTACTCAATTATCTACTATACAAAATTTAAACTTGTTAACATCATCGGCAAAAATAACAAGTCACCTGCAAGTTGTAAATTACAGAGAACCAATATTATTTAAGAATTTAAATATCCTTGGAAGAAATGTGTGTTTCAGTAATCCAAACTTGTAAAAATCTCCATCGGACAAGAAAACTCACGTTGCATCTCTAAGATCATAGTTCCATTCGATGTCATTTAAGCACCCATGGAGACCTACCAAACTATATTCGCAACATATTCGTTGATAATACAAGTATATTGCATCATCCACATGTAAAAATGGATAAAAATAATGGAAGCATCATTAATAAAAATAAAAAATTCAACACTTAATTATATCAACTATGAATATTGCAGCAATGTACATACCGTGTTCGGAATATAAAACAAACAGATGATTTTCCATGAAAAAACATGTTAAATATAATTAATTATCCATAATAGTATAGCTGAAAGCACTTGGAATAGGAAAACATCTAAACAATTTTTATACAATGTATGTTATGAAATATAAAACAATAATAAAATCACATGGAAAAATATTTAAAAACTTAACTACAACACCTCATCTGGCATTTTTAATGAAACATGAAGTCTGCAGAAAAGAAATCTGCGTAAAATATATATGATGCATATTTGGGCAACAATCTATCTTTGAAGCATGTTTCGTTGAAAATGACTGACAAGGAAGATTTTATGAATTTTAAAAGATTTTTCTAGTATTCTTACATGTTTCTTTTTTACTGGGGATAAGGAATGTAAAAACGCTCCATAATTATTACATTTCTAAGTGATTTCCGCCACTTCACTGGCTATTCTGAAGGGCGGTATGTTTGTCTTATTTTTTCCTCATGTTTTGATTAACATAATTTCTTCTGTGCTTTTAAAAAGTAACCATATCTAGAAATTAAAATTAAAATATGGAAAAAACACAGACATAACGTAGAGTATAGAGAAAACAGCCAAGTTTTAAAACGGTTGCAAAATATGAAGATTGTGTCAGGAAAAAAATTAGTATTATGTTATTCCCAAACAAAAACGAATTACTGAATGAAAGAACAGAAATTATGACTATATGTAACCATACCAAAAATAACTATTAGGATCATACTACCATGGATGAAAACATTATAATTTCTAATTTTGAAAATTGCGCGTCAACTTTTGTGTTAGTCAAATTGAACCTTAAATAATTTTTTCTCTGCTAGAATGCGTTCTTTTTGAGGAATTGTAACTAACGTTTGCTCAGCATAATAGCAGTATACACAACAGATCTGTAGGTCCGAACAAAACACAAATATAGCTGAGCAGGCATTTGAAACTGTGATTAGCTTGCTATTTTTGTCGAGTATAGTCTCCAGACTGACGGATGCCTACATGCATTTATATTTAGCAAACTTAAATGTACTGACATAATGACACACTAGTGGACAACCCAGTAATTATACTGGCAGTTCTGCCTACCTGTGTACCATACTTATTCCCTTGCTTTGTAATGAACGCCATTGACAGATATTTATAAGGTGATGCTTAAACTGACACAGAACCGTAACAATGAGAAAGCCTGTTAAGAGAGATCTTGATATTTTTTTGTAAGCAAAACGTTAACGCCACTGATGTGCAGGGGGTTACATAAGAGAGTTGAAGTATTAGGCAGGAGGAAAGTGAAGACAAAAACGAACCAGCTACAGGGGGTGAAAGAGAAAGGACATGAGAAGGATGTGAACACAGGAGTGAAGACAGTTGTGAAGGTACATAGAAAGGAAAAGAACAAGATACACGGGGGTGATGTAGAAAGGGCTAAAGTTAAGTGGATAAGAGATGGGAATTGACTTTGCATTTAAATTCCTGGACGTTATAACCGTCAGGAAAGCAAGTATATGAAAAGGAGTTCCACAGGCGGAAAACGCGACAAAAGAAGCAGATGGAATAGAACTATAGACTGCATTTGGTTGATCTAATTGTAAAAGGGTGAGACCTTGTTGCCAGTCTAGTATGCCGAGTAAATTCTTGTCGAGGGGGTACCAATTTCGTCAGAGTAGAAGCCATGAAAATATTTATAGAAGAGACAGAGGGAAGCCACATCACGACGATGAGAAAATGGCTGGAGTCGAACTGCCAGGTCGGGACCAGTTACATTACAGATTCTCCTCTGGAGCTTGACGCGAACACTGAGATGAACAGCAAGGGCGCCTGACCAGATATGACAACAGTATTTCATTCACAGTCGGATGGTTGATTTCTATATGTGTAAAATGGATTCAGGCGGAAAAAAATATTCCAGGCCTGACACAGTGACCCAGCCTTTCTAGCAGTAGATTCAGCTATTGATTCGATGTAATGGTTCCACTTGAGATGGGAAGATAAGGCAAATGAGAAAACTAGTCATACCTTTTATTAAATGTTCACTTAATAAAAAGCTGAAAAGCATCTCAAATTAGAGGCTTACTACATGATCCTAGGAGAGAGAAAAGGGCAGTAAGTTCAGATTATGAAGCTACCTATTATAAGTATCTGTTGAGAAGGTATTAGGGTAGTGTTTGGAGAAGCACCGTCTTTTTAATCTGTTCAATCAAATATCGGCTCTTAGGATGATTTCTGAATAGTACTTTTCATTTTACTATGGAATGAGTATTATTTGACCCTAGCGGGGCTTAGAAGAGATACCAAGATAAAAAAAATATTTAGAGCGACAAGAGATAAATCCAATTCTTCCTGAAGAGACACGGCCAATGAAGAAGTATATGGCATCGGAGATCTTAGCTGTAATGTACATCCTTGTGCAAATTAATTGGAACAAAACGAATAATGTCTTCCAAAGATCTTTAACACGTTTTCTGATCACGTATATATCGTCTCATGACGTTCTTTTACTTTTCCAACAGCTTCTTTCTTTACATTTTGGACTGATGTTTCCAGTTTTTTTTTGTCTTGATGACTCGATTGACAGTTGAAAGGCTGGCACCAACAATATCCACAATCTCTCTGTAAGGCTTGCCAGTGTGTTCGTGCAGCGCTACAATTTTCATACATTTCTTCCATCGCGGACAATGACCGTAGGACAACTAATCGGCAGGCAAAACAATAGTGTCTAGGCGTGATAAAAATATGATGCAATCCCGGATAACGCAATAATTTTCAAAGCAAAAAATTTCATCTTACATCTTGAAAATAGAATTATATTTATCAAACATCCCGACAATACATTCATATACTACACACCAGTGAAAATGATCTGATATGAGAAAAAATAGAAATCCATTACACCCTGTCACTCCAGTATGCCGAAATAAAGGAAACTAAAACTGATATTTCAATTAATTTGCAGAATGAAGTAATTTTTTATTAGCTTGTAAAAGCCTATCTGATTGTATAAAGCAAATAGTCTAGGACCCTCAGTGAAAATCAAACTCAATGTGTTTGGAGTTGTCTACAAAAGAAACTAAATATCTACATACGATGATTCTCATTCAATGAATTGGGAGGTTTTAACTCAGTATGACAGCTTTAAGCACAATTGAGTATGATTTTCTTATCTTTGTCTTATTTCTGAACAGTCTTGACCAAAATATTTTGCTAGATTGGGATGGGTTCTGTGAATAATGACATTTCGTAATCAAGCTGACAAGAGAAATGAATTCAAACTCCATAAAAGAATAAGCATTTGCCCGCTGGGCAATAAACTCCAGCAGAGGTTACGAGGGAGAACCTTATTAAGACACGCTTCGATTTCGCCAATGACCGCAGTCTAGTAACAACCAACGCGTTCACTTTTGAACGAAGTATATGAATACATCACAATAACACTTTCAACTGCTTGTGTCCATGAATTTTCGATAATGGGGTCACTTTTTGATCCCGCCACTTTTCTGCATCAAGCCACAAGAAGCCGCGTCTAAAACCTGACCAGTCGCTATTTTAAGGTATAATGCTGCACACAATGAAATTTACTCAACCTAGCACTCGTAAGAATCGAACTCTGGAAATTAGCGACTAATAAAACGAGTAACCATCTTTGGTTAATTGATTTTACGATATGTCAAAATGTGTTTCATTGTTTAACGTTGCTAAACATTACCCCACATCAAGCCGCCTGTTCTACACTATACGATACGAAGCCTAAATAATCTGACCATATGTCTGAGGCTTTCTTGTGAAAAATATGACTTATATATATATATATATTGGAAAGTGCAATAACTGACAAACAAGGAATAAGAATAAGACACACGGCTCTGTTAATGGTTTTGTAAGCTAACCTATCATTGTTCTGCAATGAGAAGTTTTATTTATCTTCGTTAAAATGAATGCAGTCTGTGAGAATCAATTCTAAATTGAAACGGTTTGAGCAGCCTGAAGGAATTTGGCGTAACTTTAGCGACTTCGGTAAATTTAATTAAAATTAGAAGACTTTATTTGCAGAGATAAGATTCAGTGTGCCTCTCAAGAAGAAGAGAACAAAAGTGGTGGGGAACTGTCTGTGATGGTGTTGCATGATGCGATAGGTAAATTGTCACCATTTTATATTTTCAGTTACGCGCATGCGTTTTGTATCTTTTTGAATTTGTCGACTGCGCATTATAGCAGCGTCAGTTGAGCACCGTCTGTGAATAAAAAGAATCCCATGACGCAGTTAACTCCGCCAAAAATTAAGAAACAGCATGATGTATTGCTTGGCATTCGCGCTAGAATTTCCACTACGAAAATTTCAGAGTGTTTGAGAGAGAATTTGGAAAGATTTGGATGATATATTTTGTTAGCATCATAGTGTTTGAAGCGATCATTAGTGATGGTGATGTTATGCACGCATTCAGTTTCCCACTGAAGATGGATAGAAGCATAAAATCAACTCGATGACTTACGTCAAGTGCCTTGTGGAGGTAATGCTGTCCTAGGTCAAAATGGTGGCTGCTGGAAGACCCTATGTTTGTCAACAGGACTCTCTACCATACTACATAAATAATAAAAGTTATTCATAGCTGTCAAACAATTTCTCCGACTACATTACCCCTTACGTCTGATCACATAACTCCCCAGACTGCAACCCCCTTAATTATTAATGTTAGGAGCGCAGTTGAGCGAAATATCAACAAAAGTCTATGTAATATTAAAAGTGAAATGAAGGCAAGGATTATGGCAGCATTTACCAACTTAAAATAGGAGACAGTCCAGAAGAGTCTCAGGAGATTCCGAAATCGCCTGAAGACTGTGGTTCAAGCAAATGGCGATTTTATTGGTTAAATTTACTCTGTATTGTTTCAATGTACTGTTTTGCGTAGTTTTGGTAAACATGTTAAATCGAGATGCCAATGTTATTTTCATTTTCTGTAATTTAGATGACAATTTATCCATCGCACACTGTATATCTGCTACTCTAACCGTCACTAACAAGCAATGATTGAATATATATGAGCATGCGAACAAGCATCAATAAATGACTGACCTGGCACCAAGTTATTAGCTTGATTTTGACCTGAAATGTTCACTGTATAATATTTATTATAAGAGTATAATATTCACCATTGAATTGTTGACAGTTAATGAGAGTATATAACATTTTAAATATATCTAATTTTCAGATTATCTTAATAAATACCTAAAATAATTTTCTTTTATATCAATGTTCCCCCATACAAGTCCCAAGAGTCAGGTAATATAGGGGTTACTGCGTGGTGTTTTATAAGTATAAGAAAGAACAAGATGTGAAGTTCATATGGTTATATAGGATAGATAGCGGTTAAACTTAAAAGGTGAAGAGGTTAAAATTTTATTGATTGAGAAAACATTTTGCTGAGAATTTATTCAACAAAGCAGAACATTTTGGGAAGAAGCTGTTCATGTTTAATGGAATACGAAGGAAATAAGGATGTTTCACTCTTGTGTATATTGCATGGCAGGCTCTAGTTTAAAATTTCAGAGCTGGTGGGACTAACGAATGTAGCGTGTCAGAAGGTTTGACATGTAAATAATGACACATGAGCTTGAGGCTCTACTGTATCCTTATTTGGTTGTGTTAGCCTACAAAGTTACTGAGTTGTTGATATCACACGGTTGTACAAGGTGGGGCAGAGCAACTTGCTTATGTGGAATAACAAATAAAACAAAATTAATGCAGATATACATATAATTCTTTAAACAGCATCAATTACAACATTTAAATTTTATGTTCTACAAGCTTTAAAGATGACATCAAACAGATAACGTTCATTCTGCTCAATACAATCGGTTAATCATACTCTGAAGTTTCGGTCAACTCTTTTCAGTATATCGGTAGGTATGTTGGCGACAGCTTGACGAATGTTGTTCTTCATATGTGCCAGGGTGTTAAGACGATCGTTGTAAACAATTGACTTTAGGTAGCCCCATAAAAAATAATCACAGGGTGATAAATCAGGGAACCGTGCTGGACAATGCAGATCGCCCCACAAACAGGTGAGGTGTCCTGGAAAGTTCTGCCGCAAAATTGTTATTGACACGCGTGCTGAAAAGTAAACAGAAACAAACTTTAAATCTTGCACTCTCGAGTAAGCCCCTCCCCACTATCCTCGGAGGAACTATCTCTTCAGGGTGCCAAATTCAAATACGCAAGTTGTTCTGCCCTAGCCTGTATATCTTAGTCTTGATATATTCAGTTAGTTATTTGTAATAAGATTGATCCATGATAGAATCTCTGCTGGTTCACTCGGTAGATTCGTTAATTGCTGATTACACACTATTGCCCAACCAATTATTCGATTAACGTGCAACCACTCGACTGTATTTACTATCCTTTCCACGCAAGGCTGGATGTGACACATGGTCATTTTATTGTGGGTATTTCCGGCCATATAGCCGGGCCAAAAAATATCTGCCTATTTTTCCCCAGTCGTGGTTCTACCCTTCGGCGGAACCACGACTGGGTTACTGCTCTCTGCTCGGAAGCAGAGAGCGCCCTCTGCCCGAAGGCAGAGGGCTGACAGTGTCGTAGTAGAGTGCAAGGACTCGACTGTATTTACTAGCCTTCCCACGTAGGCTGGATGTGACACATGGTCATTTTATAGTGGGTATTCCCGGCCATATAGCCGGGCCAAAAATATGTCTGTCTATTTTTGCCCAGTCGTGGTTCTACCCTTCGGCGGAACCACGACTGGGTTATTGCTCTCTGTTCGGAAGCAGAGAGCGCCCTCTACCCGAAGGCAGAGTGCTGACAGTGTCGTAGTAGAGTGCAAGGACTCGACTCATCACCCAGATATCTGTCTGGTGCTTTTATACTTATTTTATTGGTCACCCGATCGCCAGTGGAATAATCCATTTTTCTTTTATTATTCTTTCTTCAGCGATCGGTGTTCAAACACAAGCGTCCGCGTTTGTACTTTCTATATGACACCTCCTCTTTTGAGTTTTGACTTTTTTCTACAGGACAGGCTCGCAATGGTTCCTTTGTTGGGAAGCGTTGTAGGGTCTCTATCAATGCATACCAGCTGAAATCTATGATTTTCTAAGCGCCGCTTAGATGTGGCACAAGGCCTAAATTATGGGGTACTCAGTGAGAACCGAACACACTACTCAGTTGTAATACGTTCTAGCAAGACAAGCTTCCTAACCATTACACCACACCGAGTTGCCGTTGGAGTCTATGTATGGTAAAAATATTGCGTTTTGGGTCCGATCAGTAAATATAGAGTATAACAAGGAAATCATATTTACTGGAACAATACAATAAGCCGACTGTTTTCCCAGCTTCTTAAGCAACAGATCGTATATACGAGTTCCACGAGATTTGATATAAAGTTCAGTCCCAAAAGATGGCACGGAGCCTCTTTGAGAGAATAATCATCGATCATGATAAGTGAAAGTTCAGGGCATATTTTCGGTAAGGAGTAGACATGTTGGTGTTATCCTGTTATAATCAAAAGCCGGAATGTCATTCACACTTCAACATTAATATATTTCGTCTGTTGGATATCTAACCGCATAGGCTATAAGTCTGAAGAAGAGATTGTATCTGCTTGCACCTGAGATTCCTGCAATGTGACGGGAAATCAACAAAGCCGGAAAGTATCAAAAAGTAATGCTGTCACACCCTGGGTTATTGATAATGTTCTTCTGACTCATCCGATGAGAGATTTCAGTCACTGCTAATATTGCAATAAGCCCTCTATTAATTCTACACCCATACACAGGCATACATATATAAAGGATTAGAGCATTCTGGCTATTGGGCCAGTATAATGACAATATACAAGCTAAAAAGTCTCCCTTCTTCTACCGAACGCCCATAGCCCAGAGGAAGAATCGCCAATTCGGTCGGGTTTCAATCCTGGGTTAAAAAGCAATCGGAGTGTAAACGTACTGATGAGCTGTGATACAGCGAAACAGATCTGTCTGTGGATGACTATATATACAGGCACGTAAATACATTATATTGTCTAGATAGATCCTACGGATTTCTAGTCGTTCACGTTACAACCCGTTAGAACGTGTCGGATTTATCGACAGATATATGCTTACAATTCCGATTAGGGCACACTCCAAAATATCTTTTTAGAAAGGAAGTTTAAATTTACTTAATTCGTGTCAATTTTGCATTCCTATAAAAATGTAAGATTATAAACTACATTTTAGTCAATTGATGCATTTTATTAAAATGAATGTAAAATATATGCTGTGTACTGTGAAGGTGCTTTAGCTGTCAGAACTGTACGGAATTGGTTAGCTAAGTTTAGAGTTGGTGACTGTAGCCTTATTGATGAAAAACATTCACACAAACACACACACACACACACACACACACACACACATATATATATATATATATATATATATATATATATATATATATATATACATCAGTGGTTCTAGGAATTTAAGTGCATCTCTTTAGTTTGGAGGTTGATGTGATAACATAATATAACGGAGCGTATATAAAGAATTTTTAACATTGTTATTTCACTTTGAAATATATGTAGAGATTTACCATAGTAGCTTCAAATCTAAAAGAAATGAAAGGTCAGTTATAATCATGGAACTAAACGCCAACTACAACAGTTCGAGAATAGCAGGTGTCTTGAAAGTCATCAGGTGAAGAACAGGAGTCGAAGGTGGCATGTGTGGATGCAGACTAAGTTTCCGTTCTCCGGGAGAAGCCTTACCAGAGACTCCATAATACTAAAAACTCATTGAATACCGCCGTGGAAATCTTGTATGAATGGAAACCATCTGATGTAGTCGTCTTCTTGCGATTGAGTGGAGCATTATTGAAGAAATCGTTTCTAACTATTCTAAACGGAACGTATGTACAATTCTTGTCACCGCGATATGAGATTAGCTATTGGCTAAAATGTCACCTTGAAAGGAAGCGAGAAACGTACTAAGGAATCCTTCAAAAGAAAAAAATGTGGTTGGGAGTTGTACACTTTTCTTATTATAATAATTTTATCTAATAATACAATATTCTATGATACAATTTATCTCATAATAAAATATTTCATAATGATAATTTCCTCTAATAATACAATGTTTTATAATAATTTCCACTAATAATACAATGTTTATAATGATACTTTCCTTTAATCATACAATGTTTTATAATAATAATTTTCCTTTAATGTTAAGTTTTATAATGATAATTTCTACTAATAATACAATGTTTTAGAATGATAATTTCCTCTAATAATACACTTTTTAAAAATATTTCGTTCGTAATTACTTGGTGAAACATAAGAAATTGCTGAATCGTCCTCAATCTGATCAAAACGGTTTTATTTTTAATTTTGTTTGTTCATTTGCCAAGATTTTGAGAAGTAGGTAGTGTTGACAAACCTTCATCCCTATCATGTATATAAACCCCTGGTATTTGTACCTGTAGCGTAATTGATTGAGTGCAAATGACGGAAATCCCCAACAAACGAACAATAACAAAAGAAAGAAAAACAAAATTAATCAAACAATAGATATGTAAGTGAAAACTACGGAAAGCAACAGCACTAAGACCAAAAGTTCAAAAATTAAGAATAGTGCTAACAAACAAAAAGGATACAGACAATAAATAATGCAAATATGGCGGATGAGACTGAGAAATCTTATTGTCACGGAAGAAGTTCTAGCATGAATAAATTACGATTTATCCATAATTTTTTAGAGGGAGAAATAATTTCAGCAATTCTAACCTCGATTTAAACAAACTACACATCTATGAATATGCTTAACAAATTAAACAAAAAATTTGAATGACAGAGAGAGAACAGAGTGAGACAGCATCGGGTCAGATCATTTTCGGCAATGCCAGTTACTAAACTTTGCTATAGTTATGAATCTTTTGCCGCTTGTTTGCTCTTTAATAGTACCTTATTATTTGCTCTTTTTCAACAATTATATCGTCGATTAGTATATATATATATATATATATATATATATATATATATATATATAGTATTTACAGTATTTACATTGATCGAACACATTGGCCAGTAGAAAAGACGTTTGTTGGATTCAATGATCTAACACGGAAAGTTGTGAATTCAATAACTGGCTATAGCAGTTGTGAACAAATAATTAGTGAGTTGGGTTAAAAGGAGATAACTGATACTACGACATCTAAAAGAGGAATGACTCATACAACAAGACCAATCTTCTGTGAACAACATAAAGAGATCAGTTCCAAATCCTAATCACCTGAAGATCGTACAACGGCTGAAATGTTGTAAATATGGCAACAAAATTAAAGACAACTGTGCGAACAATGTGAATTGTGTAAATACATGCGTGCCTTTTCGCTGGAGAAATCGGCCTTAATTCGTCTCAACCACGAAATGCTTCACTGATCACCAAGGCCGAATAATGCCTTATGAGCGCAAAACTTTCCAGACTGTTGAAAAAAATTCAACCAAAATCAAGTAACTTCTAGATCAAGGTATAAACTTAAAAAACAAAAAACAAAAATATCTGCCTAATTTCAGCTTCAGTATGTGTATTTAATTTCGTCCACCAGCATGAATATTCGGCATTACTTGATCAGTGAGCCCTTTCGTAGTCGACACAATCTAAAGTACAATACAGCATATGTAAAAATATTTTTCCAAGACAAAAGAAGTGTCTTTTGATATAAAGCCATTCGAAATTGTATGTTTATTTTTTTAAATACGAGTGTACACCTTGCCGTCGAAAATGACGGCAAAATATTTGAGTGAATTATTTGTAATATATATATTTACATCTTCATACAACATTTTGATGAAATCGTATTACCAGCTTGATCAGTACTTTTAGAAACATAAAGCATTGTATCGTCGAGCCTCGTTTCTGATATTTCATATTATTCGTACGATAATTGTCTTGAAAATCTTTCACGATAGCGAAGACAGAATATTAGTATTGATTGGAACAATTAATTTTTAATAAGCACAAAATAAGAAATATTTATTTTTTTAAAAAAAAGTCCATTCAGTCAGTTAACTGATATACGGGATCATGTCTTTTTCAATTCATGAACGACTAATCAGAATACTTTCCCGCTGTAGGTTGCTGTTAATTTTTCTGAATTTAAGCGAATGTCACGTATCTGATTGGAATTCCATAGTACAATCTATAATGAAGAAATATACGATAACATCTTCTGCAAGTTAGCTGCTTTTGAAATGTGTCACAAACATTTATGCAAATGAGAGACTGCGACTTTAGTCAAGATACACGTATGACGCGGTTAATCTGAAAAGTTCTGATTGAAATCTCAGCGGACTCAAATCCCAGAATTCCAAAACTAAACTTTTATTATTTTAACTCTGTACCTTTACTAGTATTGGACAGCAGCATATGGCCCCGTGAAACTGAAATCCAGACCTGGTTACTCCAACAAACTTAAGCGAAAAAACTTAAGTTAAAGTTGATTGCCAAATGGATAAGAATTATCGAAATTCAGTGAAGAAGAATGGAGTAACATTTCGAAGGAAATTTTCAAAAGGTTTTAGTTAACGACCACTCCCAATCGATTATTTAGGCTCAGTTTTTGTGGTAGGTTTTAGTGTACAGATTTGTTTGTTCTTTTTTTTTAGCTTTTTCTTTTTTTGTTTTCTTTTTTCAACATTATTACAAAACTTCTACAATTATAAATGTACTTTCTCGCACATTATACGTGTATCGTTACAAATATTGTATCTCACTTGTGGATTACTGGGAATTTGGTAGAGTTCTTAAGGAATGGAAGTATCGGAAGGTTCAATTTTTCATAGTCGAATACTTATTGACCCCATTATAGTCACGTTCTTGTCAGTACTTAAACATTCATAAGGATATATTTATGTACATTCGTTAGTACACAACCCCACCAACATATGTATGTGTGCGTGTTTGTGTGTGTCTGTGCGTTTCTGTATTTGTATTAGATTTTTTTTTAATAGTAGATTGACTGTTTATTCTACTCTGTTGGTTGCTACATGAAAAACCAGACAGTTTGATCGTATACTACTTAATTCATGGGGAGATAACACGGGATATTTCGTTCATTATTGATTTGTGCTTTACCAGGTGGAAGGACACATTAGTTGTTGGATGTCCCCTGGAGAAAAAAATAAAGTTTAGATAATTTTATTCACAGCAGCCGTGTCTTTGTAAAACAGAATTACTCTATTGTACGTTCTTTTTCTTACCACTCCTATCTGACTCGCTTTCTCTTTATTCGCATTCTGTTTTTCGTTCTCTTTTTTCTTTCTGCCTATCTCTTTTACTTTTCTATTGCTCTCTGTGTCTTTCATTTTTTCCTTAACTTTTTATTTCTTAATTTCTTTCTGCCTCCTTTGCAATCATTTATCTTTTTCTCTTTTAGATGTTTTCCTCGTTGTTACTCTTTTTTCACTATCTTTTATCTTTTTCACTCCTTTCTCTTTCAGTATTCTTTTTGTATTTTTTTTCTCTCATTTTCCCTTTCTCGTTGACTCTTCTTCTTTTCTTTTTATCCATTTAATTTTCTTGTTCTTTCTCTCTCTTTCCTACGTAATCACGTTTTCTATTTCTTTCTTTTTCCCTCTCACTTTCTTTCTCATTGCCGCTGTTTTATGATCTTTCTCTCCCTCCTTTATGTTTGAATACTGCCGATTTTATGTCTCCATATGCTACAAAGCAGGGCTACCTCGAAGTGGTGTAATGGTTAGCATACTTGTCTCGTTACATCAATTAACGACCAACTAAAGAGTTCGATCCTCACTGCGTGTATGTTACTTTTGGCTTTTTGTCACAACTAAGCTGTGCTTATAAAATCACCATATATTACAAAACATCACGCTTTGAGTGAACTAGTCATATGATATTTTAAAAACTGTATCTTAAATACATTCAGAAGAGATGACAAATGGAAAATCTCGTTCATAATCATACTTTATATTACATGGCAAAATTCAGGCAGGTTCAGGTTCAACTGTTCTTTAGATTATATTAAATCTAGAAAAGTAACGAACAAGATATTCTAGTGAAGTATAAAGAAATTTCCTACTTAAAATATTGCATTCAAGTTTTATTTTTTACTGATATATTTTAAGTTAGACATTTGATACTTCTGAAGACACCAGATATAAAATGCTTTTGAAAATATCAGTTTAGTTTTATTCTAATTAAGATATTTTACGCTAGACACGTTTGAACAAACAGTTTTATATAGTTAACAACGTAAACTAGCAGAGAGGATATAAGATTCTAAATTAGCCTTAGACAGGAAGCTAAATCGAACACTAGTACAAAATTAAACATTTTTTGAAATCTTCAAAGAAAGAGTCTTGCATCCTTTCTAGAAGGGGAATTTAGGACAATTTATAGGCACCGCACTAACTGTTGGACGTGCATTGTTGTACAGTGGATATCGGCTCGGAACGAGAAATTGGAGAACAGAGTTAGAATTCAAGTTAAATTTGTTGTATTCATTTACAAATACCTTTCCCCCTCTAGCTTTGGGTCAAATAGCAGGAGGGATTGGGTTCTATAACAATAGTTGTAGAGTAGTCTACTGCAGAAAGTAATGGCAAGCTACTTCTGGAAAATCCAGTCAGTCACATCTCTTCTGAGACATGATAGCCCAAGTGTGTATCCCTTATGGCACTTAACTGACTGTTCAAGAATTATATGATAAATTATAGTAAAAATTTCAGTGTTTCTGTTCGTGATTTGTCTTCGACTACTATTTTTGTTAACCCTTGCCTTTTTTTCTTTTAGAGGGTGTTTGTTTATGGGTTCCCTAACTAATTACTTTCTATAATTCGTTCCCTGTTTTACAAACTGTCGAAATTGAGAGTCTCTTGAGTACCCTATTTTTGATAGTGCCAGGAAAGTTCTAGTAATCGTCTATTAGACATCATTGTGTGTTTCTGTGCGTGTATGACATCTGCCGAGTAAATATATTAATGTACTTTATTGGTTAACTAAATGAAGCAGCACGTTTAGAATTCTAGCCCTGAGCATTTTGTCTTTTCTCAATCTGCTAGCGTCTGATTCCGTAAAGAATAAAGCCAAATTGCAACGTGTGCATTTTCATAGTTTCGATGTTAATTGAATATCTTTATTAGATTGTATTGATTCGATGAAGTTTAGGCAAAGGTTCTATAATACCCCGTATTTTTCTTTCGCTCTTATATAAACCGGAGTAAATACGCGGGTATTAAAAAAATTCGCGGTAAAAAGCACAATTAAAGCAAACATTTTATTTCTCCACATAATCTTCATCTACAAGCAAGATATTTGATTGCGTGTTTTTCTTCTGAAAAGTGAATCCCTTGTTACTGTCGTTAGGAGCACATAATTTTAATAACATTTCAGGCGAATTCTCGAAAATCCCCTCGCAGGGGAAGAACAGGGTTAAAACAAAAGAAATGTAGTTCTACAGAACAATGCCAGGGATTGAACATGTCGGTAACAATGAAGCCTTGTGAGAAAATGGATACTAGAGAGACACGTATGATTAACATTAGAAAGAACAGTCGAAATTCCCAGTGCACACGAGGAAAGGATATATTGAAAGCAAGAGGAACAGACAGAAATAAACGCATAGTTTACGTAATGAGATTGAGTAAATGGATGGCAGAAGATGGTTTAGGAGATGTAAACAATTGAGAGAGGGGAAGATTTCGTTGGAGACAAAGAAAAGTATACTGGACTGTTATGTGATATCTGCCCCCCCCTATATGGCAGCGAATGCTGGACAATCTTCTCAAGGATGAAGGAGAGGCTCGAAGCAACAGAAATGTGATCCTACAGCAGGATGCTGCGGATACGCAGACAGAACGACATGTATTGAAGGAAATAAAACGAAATAGAAATTCATACTTGGCATCAAGAAAAGACAGCTGAGGCTTCGGGGACTCGTAATGAGGAAGGAAGGCTTGGAGAAGCTGATGCTCCCGAAACTGATAGCGGTAAAGAGAGACAGGATGAAGCAGCGCGGGACATACTTGATAAGGCTTGAGCAGATGGATGGCGGAGATACCAAGAGGAAAATATTAAGAGCGACAAGAGATAGGGACAAGCAGAAATCCATGATCGCCTACGTCCTGAAAGAACACGGTAGATAAAGAAGAAACAAAATGTATCATATATTATTAATGTATTAATTTATTTTATTTTTTTTATTTTTTTGTCGGAGAAAAAGAATATATAAATATTCAGTAATTAATTTTCCAAGCGCTTTCAGCCACTTCTCTAGGCATTTTTATGGGTTTTACGTTTCCGCTGTTAGTTATTTTGTCACGTAATGGCACGCGAGATCTTTGAAAGAACGCACCTTTTCAAAACAACACAAATAAATGAAGTTACAGTAAAAATATGAGGATAAAATAAGCAGGTGGAAAGTGAGAGAAAATAAACTATTAAATTTGGAGAAGAGGTTACATTTAACGACTTCAACGTTAAACGAGTGGGATCTAGATGTCATTCTAGTAGCACACTTAAATTCACGTGGTCAGCGCACCAGGAAAAAATCTTGTCAGAGGAGTTGTCATGAAAATATTTGTAGAGAAAAAGGAGGAAAACCATGTCACTTCGGTGAGAAAGTGACTAAAGACAAGAGGCTAAGTCGGGATTAGTTGCATTGCAGAACCATCTTTGGGTTTTTTCGAGAACCTCGAAATGAATAGCAGGATCTCCTGATAAGATATGACAACAGTATTCAATCCACCGACGAATGGTACATTCATAAATATGCAACATGGACTCAGAAGAGAAAAACTCTCTGGCTCTACACAGTGAACCAACTTTCTTAGTAGTAGATTTAGCTATCTCTTAAACTCTTGGATATTTTTATTTCATTTTTATGTTTTATATTTAGTAACCTTGCTCTCAGAGTTATTAATAGTTTTCCTTTAATTTGGTACTTGTTTTTGTTTTTTTTACCATTTCATCACAAGCAAGGCGGGATTAAAATGGGAAGGTGGTTACAGTGCACAGGGGTTTACAGTGAGAGAAAACAATAAAGTACAAGGTTTGTCAAAGATATATGTAATGATGGATGGAATCTGAATTCAATAGCTTAAACAGGGAGGTAGAAGATGGCAATTAACGTTGCATTTAAGCTTTTAGAGATGTCAATCTAGTAGCATGCGTAATTCATGTGGTCAGAGCACTAGAGAAAAAATCTTGTCAGAGCAGTTGTTATGAAAATATTTATAGAAAACAAGGAAGAAACCCACAGAATGTCTTTGAGAAAGTGACTGAAGTCGAAATTAATAGGAGTATATAGACTCAAATATCGTCCTCCCCGAAACCATTTCTTATCTGTTAAACAGGGGGATAGGTTTGTTCTCTGTTCCTTTTTCAGAACAGGGTTTACAGGATCTTTCTTTCTTCTACCAGGTCCACAATGATCTAAGTGCCTGAATATTTTGATGATCGGAATGGCCAGTGGATGTTATTTTCCTCTGTGAGAGTACCAGTTTGGCAGTTTGCTGCTTGCTTCCGACTCTTTGACAGCTTTATGCAGGAGGCTCTGATCAACAGTCGCATAAGATCGGGGTAATTGTAGCTTCATGTCGCTTGGCTAGGTGTCCTTACATGTATTTCCGGTTGGCAACCCATACTATGTTTTCAACCATGCACTGATTGCAGAAAAAAATAAGTCAACACTGTCGTCTTAACGCTGAGACAACTAAGCATCAAAATAATCTAACTGAATAAAAGTAATTCATTAAGTATCAAAACTTAATTAGTGAATATTTTTCTTCAAATTAGTCATTTAAGAAGCTTTATGTAAAATATGAACCTCATATTTGTTTTAAATAATTTAAAAAGTAATTCGTAAATTATTAATCTATATATATATATATATATGTGTGTGTGTGTGTGTGTGTGTGTGTGTGTGTGTGTGTGTGTGTGTCTGTCTGTCTGTTTGTTTATGTGTATGCATTCTATGGAAACCTATTCCTCCGAAACCATTAGTCTGATTTCAACCAAAATTGGGTCACTTGTCGATCATGACATGAACCTTTGATGTACGCAATTTTTGTTTTTAATCGACTCATAGGGTGAGGAATAAATAACTTAAACACATAGAATTTACTAACTATTCTCCTCCAAAACGCCTTCTGTGAATTCAACCAAAAGTAAGTAACTTGTATATCAAGGTATAAACCTTTGATATAATCAAAAATTATTCGAATCAATGTACAGGGTTCGTCAAACATCAACGACAAACATAATTTCAGCTGGTCTTTTGCAAACTTTTATGATTTTCTCCAAGACGCTTCACTCACACTCAGCCAAAATCATCACTGGTAGATCAAGGTCTAATGCACTGATACGCGAACAAATATTGACACTCAGAGTGCGGTAAAATTTAATGGAAAATTTTGCTTTTTGCAACTGATTATTTCTCTGAAACGCTTAGTTTTTTCCAACAAAAATCGGATCTATTTTGTAACTTCTACCTTATCATATGCCAAAACAATTTCACGTTTTCTACAAGGTGCTAACCCCTCCGACGTTCCAAAGACAAAGCATCCAATTCTACTGCCCCACAACGTAACTGCATCACATTACAGGCTCCCGTAACGCGCACCTCCGTTCTTCCACATTTATATACATTATTCCTGTTTATTGGCAAATTTAACCATGCATGAATCGTGTTTACAATTCAACAACAAACAATATTTACTATGCATTTTTTTAAGTTACGCATCACGACAACCTTATCATTTCAACATAACCACTAAAATACCCCGTGCAACGCCGCGCTACACAGCTAGTTTTTTTATAAAAATATTTTAGAATGTCAATTTATTTTATTAAAAATAAATAAAATCAAAACACTTTGTATTTTTTGATTTACTTTATTAAAAACAACTAAAAACGTGTTTTATTGAATTATGTTTTATATGTCAATATACTTTATTGAAAAATAAATTTCTTTACGATTTACTTTAATAAAAATAATTAAAAACAGAAACTGATTCATATTTTATATAATACATTTTCAAATATCTTATTTAAAGAAACATTTTCACTAATTACTGTTTTAATCCATAAATTATATGGTAATATTTTCTTTTCTCTCACTTCTCCCTTGTGTAATGCTTGTGAAACTACCTTACGATTGCATACTTTCCACTAAACGTTTATCTACAAAAATTGACATGCAATAATAATCGTTATCTACTCTCCTCCTGCTTACTCTTTTCTCTTTCTACTCACTAGTAATGTTTCTGCTCCTAATTCTTCCAAACCTTGTAACACCTTTTAACCAGTTTTAGTGGTCTTGCTTTACCAATTAGAAAAAGAAAATATACATATTATCTCTCACCAGTAGCACGACTTGGAGTTTCATGTACAAAGCAATTTTCAGGTACTCGGAAAAGACTGATTCTTACACAATTTAAATTTTAATAAAAAATAAGTTTAACGCAAAGCTGACGCAGTCCATCTACGGGGATTACGGATTTTAAATTATTTATTTTAAATATATGTTGCATTTCAAATAGACATAATTTTAGTTTATATTTATATAAAATAATCGGGGAAAATATTTTATTTTATATTTAATTTAGGTATTGTATTTTTTATAAAAATATATTAAAATAGACTAAACTATATAAAAAATAATTAAAGTTGTGAATATCATTTTACATTGAACATAAAGGGAGATGACTGGGTTTTGATGATTTTTGTTTTGTTTTGATTTTTTGTTAAAAAATTTACTTAAAAATAAACGGATCATAAAAACAAACAAAAAGAAAAAAGAAAGGTCATAATTTACATTAACACTTAATATAGATTAAAAGATATTTATTTTTAAGCCTATATGTAATCATCAATTCATTTCTGTTGCTTGATACGTTATGATTATTTAAGTATTTTAATATAACTGAATTTTTGTACGAAGCATAAATTGCATCTATAGTCTTTTGCCATATATATATATATATGTGTGTGTGTGTGTGTTTGTTTGTGTGTATCTGTGTGCGTGTGTGTGTGTGTGTGTGTCAATGCGTGTATCTGTCAATGTGATGACCTTCTATAATTATATAACATCAAAGGGTTCTCTTTAGACTTTTTGCCGATAGAGCTATCACTGCAGAAACAACTGCCCAATACAAAAGATGTTGTTTTTGCTTAAAACACACTTCCATTAAAAGTTGATAGTTTCTGTAGCATCTTTAATTGGGGAAGTTCTTTTAACAAAGGGTTTTGGTTTGATTCAAATCTTTTTGAAAAGTTATCATTTTTTGTCACAATTAAAAGATTTCTTCTTGTTCTTGGGATTTTACATCTCCTTATTGTAAATCTTTCACTCTAGATAGCAACACAACATGCTGTAAAATTCTTCTTTCATAACGTTGGCTACTTGGGTTCTTACATTTATTGTTTTTGTTGTTCTTATTCTACTAATACTTCTACTTCTATTACTACTACTACTACTACTACTACTGTTTTGTTGTAAGTCTCTTTTTGGGCTCTTATCTTTTGCATCGTTTTTATGCTATACTTTGGATTCATCGAGATCGTTCTTACTTTTTTGTCGCTGTTTTCTACGTTTTTTCTCTTTATAGTCAAAACCGTATTGTTTCATTATTTTCGAACTGACACTTTTTAATATTTAACTTATTTTGTGTCTCTTCTCCACTACTTATTTTCCCCTTTAATCTTCATCGATTTCTTCGTCGTTCTATTTTTTCTGTTCGAAAACCAAGAGGTTAAGATGTAGATCCTTATATCTGATCATAAAATGCTACCTTCTTATTCTGTATGATTTACTTTTTTTTTGCAATTCTGAGCCATCTTGATGCAGAATGAAGTAAGAACATAAAGAAAAACAAACAAATCAAACCAAGAATTGCATTTTAATCTACAACTTAAACATTAGTTTATTTTACTCTTTTGGTTTAGGTAGTCATGGAAGTGCGTTGAGATGCGGTGCATATTGGCTTTGAACGAGAAAATGAAGAACCGAGTTCGAATTCTAGTTGAATTCGTTGCATTCACTTGCGCGCAAATACCCTTTGGAAAATATGAATTTATGTCTTCTCTCTTCAGCTATAAGTTAAATAGCGGAGCAGATTGGGTTCTATAGCCTTGGTTGGGAACTAGTTTACCACCAAAAATAATGGCAACCTACTCCGGGAAAATCTTCTGCCTAATGAGTTATGACTCGAAAGAGACATGATAGCCATAGTGTGTATCATGTATGGAACTTAACTGACTGAGTCATGTTTTCCGCATGGGAGAAAGGATTTCAAACCCAGATAAAAGATAAAAAATCGAGGCTTTACGCAAGGAATGAGGATAATACACTCTAGAGATTGTAATAAAAGGTTCGGGTCGAAATTTCTAACACCTGAAGAAAGGCCGGAGCGTACAACAGTCGAAACGCCGTACAAATGGCAACAAAGATGAGGACAATTGTCCGAATAATGTAAATACTGTAAATACTACCTCATTTCAGAAATATAAACAAATATGAAAGAATTTGTTAAAATCTGCTCATGGCAACGCAAACACATTTAATCAGCGTAAGAAAATATGCTTAATTTTTTTATCATTAAATAAATTGTTTACGTTTTGGAATGAGCTATTTATATATTTTTAATTTCTCTGTGTATATAAGCATGTTTTCTTTACGTACTCACGCACAGATATGCGCATATATATATATATATATATATATATGTGTGTGTGTGTGTGTGTGTAAATGTACTGCCGCCTCAGCAGAAGTCGTGTTTCTTTGGACAGCATAACCGATCCCAACTCTCTCCAGACTGGTTTGAATTCAGAGTTTTCCTTCTCCTAGACAGGTTGCCACCTAAGACAAGTCTGTCCTCTTATCTTGCCCATAACTTGAGGAAGAAGAGTTGAATTCATACCTTTCCCAAGGGTATTAGCATGAATGTATTAAAACCGACTGGAATTCGAACTCGACTCACTGATTCCTCAATCCGAGCAATTATCCATTACTACACCGTGCCTCCAAAATATTACCTAATAAAACGCGATCTATCTCAAACTTGCATCATATAACTTCAATCGCCATAGCTAATAAAAATAAGACATATAAATAATTATGACATCAGTTTCCTTTTCTTGTCAATTTTCCCAACTTCCCGAATATTTCGTTAAAATACCATAGCAACAGTGTCGATTTCCCAAATATTCTTTCTAAAATACATCAGCCTGCACTAAGTGCCCGGGACTATGCCACCTTCAACACAACAATCAGAAATGTACACATAAAAACTCAGAATGTCTCCCAAAGCAGATATTGGGTGAACTGTAAAACATTGGGAAAGAATCACGAATAAAAATGTGCTTCTGATTAGTTTTTAATGTTAAAGTTAAAGGAGATTAAACACCAAAGAAGTAAATGGAAAACGATTGACGCCAGTTGTTTTTGTTTGTAAACAACTTTTATACTTGAATCATGATGTAAGTTGCAGGGACACTTATAGTTATCATCAGGAAGAGATACTTGAATTTTTAGGCTACGAATTAGGAAAGAGGATTTGTAAATATTAGACACTCACAAGGCATGATAAAGGCAAGAGGGAAAACCAAAGATTTTATATTTAAAAATATGTTTGTAGATCGTATTTTTCGGGTACCAACTCATACACGATGCGATACAGTCAGTAGCAGGTTTACCTTAGCAGGCTGTAGCTTAGGTTCTTAAAATCTAAGGGTCTTTCAGTGAAGGTGCATAATAATTTTGACGCTGTCATAGTCCTTTCTTACACATGCGATCATAACGCATTGTAGACACTAAATAACCCTTCAGTATTTTAAAAACCTATGATCATCCTTGGTTTACTCAAATTGTTTATTGAAACAATCTTCCATTTTTCTCTATTCGTGAGAATAGTTGGTTTGAAAGGGCTTCTTAGGGCCTCTTTTATACAGTTATTTTAACAAATTCGAAACTTTATTCTCGGCTTCAAACGTGATCAATAAGTCGGTAGCCATAGATATTTATTAGCTGAATAATGTATTAGCTCTTTTAGCGCATAAACTAAACATAATGAGCTTGTTTAAACAGTTTGTTGAACAGGGTCTAGAATAGACAGCCATACAACATTTATTCAGCTAAAACTTACAGAAAATGGAGAGGGTTCTTATTTTTTATCATTTCTCATTCACCTTTACTTCCCTCTTTCTTTCCTGTGTCCCACTGAGAATGATCATTTTAAAAGTTTCATCTTGGTTATCCCTTTGATTATTATATTTTGGCTTAATAAATTTCAATATATCTCGGTTCTGGGCGCACCCAAGCCAACCCTTCTTGAACTTGGACCAATCCTATATATATAGGTATATAGTTAAAAGACAATCCCTGATTCTCACAAGGTGTTAGTCCTTTAGTCAGGGCTACAAGATACAACACTTAGTTTCTTCAGGGCACTAAGTATAACACCAATCCGGTCACTGCCACCAGATATAACACGATCCTTGAGCTTACTCTGTAGTCAGGGTTCAGAATATAATCAGTTCAACACGACGCCGACACGGATGTAGATTAATATATATTTATATCCAATTTATGTGCACAATTACAAGCGGGTTCAAATCTAGGTGACACATGAATTAGCTGGCTCGTAGTTTAGTATGTCAACTTGCAGCTTGCCGAGTTCAGACTGACTGTCTTCTTCAAAATCACAGGCCCAAATTCTAATTTTGTCTTCTACCTCGATTTTATTGAGAAGGCATCAAATCGTCGTGGTAAAGTTAACTACGGGAACTTCAATGTTTCCTCTCTGTTTAAGTCTTATCAACTAGAAATGAAAATAATATCAGTTATCCATTTCGACTGAGACTTCGGCCCTTCACCGCTGAGAAGGGAGAGACTTTCTCTCTCTTATTGCTTGCTTGTCTATAACCAAAACTCAGGTACCCGAAAACAGGAAATTCACACAATCTAATTTGACCTGGGACCATGTAATCATCAAAACAGGTTGACGATATAATGTCTAAGATCTACCTACACATTCAATCAATTCGTTTAGTTTTTCTAACAAAAGTAAATGTCTTTTCTCATTGTACTAAATTTTAGAGAAATTTCTTCTTATCTTTTATCAATAAAAAATTAATACCAGATAGGGTTACACAATCTTATCTTACATATTGAAAGCATAGACCATTTTCTGGCTGTCAGATTAGTCGAACAGAACCATTGACATCGCGCGTTTAATCCGTCCATATGACCATTGATATTGTTCTTGAAAAATTTGTATATATCTCATCGGCATGTACCAATATAAAACAAATGAAAAATTATGTCGGCTTCACCAACTGTGCTCGCTAGAAAATTTAAAGCTTCAAAATACAGAGTATTCCCCACAAAAAGTGACTTAATTTAAAATGTGACTATCTTGGTTACTACATGCTCCAGGCAAACGAAATGAAAAATAACTCATGTTCAACAGATTTATTCATAAAAATTCGGACAATATAGTCAAAGGGATGTAGATTTTGTAACCGATTTAATAAAGATTCATAAATGATTCATATGTGAACCATCAATGACACATTCATATGTGAACCATCAATGACACATCAAGACGGAAGTCCATCTCCTGTCAAACACACATTAGCATGTCTTGTGAAACATTCTCCAGCACCTCTAGGAACGTAAGAAGAAGATGGGTATAGACCTGTCCTTTCTCATAGCTCCATAAAAAATACAGGGTAACGTGGTAGACATTTCAACAGTATTGCTATTGGAGAATTTTACGCAAGTTTTTGTTTGCCTCTGCTGTAGTCACATATGAAACTCAAACCTCTTTGGATCAAGTCACATTTTTTTTATTATTTCCAACAACACTGTTATCAAATGGGCCATGTGTCTATGAGGAGTTGAGTTACTAAAATGGAGTAAAGTGAAACTGAGATATTCAGAAAAGACATGGTACTTGGAATAAGAAAGATCTACTCCCATAAATTAAATAAAGGGTTCAGTTCTAAATCCCAAGGTATATTGCATGGAGAAGGCTGGAGCTTACAACGACCTAAATGTCGTAAGTATAGTAATATAGATGAGGGCAACAGTCAACAGTTGGAACGACGTAAAAGGTATAAATTGTTTAACTGTTTAATATTCATGTCTAACGGTTTTCTTATTTGTTACAGTTGACTTGAAATCTTGTTGTGACTTTGTATCTTCTAATTGGATGCAAATTATGGTGCGATGGATATTGGCTCGGAATGATAAATCGAGAGCCAAGTTCGAGTTTCAGTTGAATTTGTTACATACACTTACGCGCAAATAACCTTGCAAAAGATATGAATCCATCTGTTCTCCCTCTATATATGGGTTGAATACAAAGACAGATTAGATTCTATAGCTTTGATTGACAAACAGCCTAATGTAGAATGAAATGGCAAACTTTCGCGGGAAAATATTTCGCCTAATCAATCATGAATTGAAATAGAGATGATTGCCCAAGCGTTTATCACGTATTGCACTTAACTGACCGATCTCTTAATACCTACACCTGTGACCAAGTTAATCTATCCTTTTTTTTTTGTTTAGATAGCAGTAAATCAAGTTGTTTCGAACGCAAAATCTGAGAACTTATTAATGTATTAACGTTTATGTATATTGTCCAATAAGACACGAAATCGTTTCTTGCATGGTGCAATTAACAGAACGAACTGTAACACATTAATCAGTTAAGTCAGTTAAGTATCATACGTGATATACACTTGGGCGATCATATCTTGAATGATACATGATTGACTGGGCAGGAGATTGTCCCGCAGTAGGTTGCAATTTCTTTCTGCGGTAGACCGGTTGCCAACCAAGGCTATAGAACCCAATCTGTCCTGCTATTTAACCCATAGTTTCAGAGAGAATTGACGAATACATACCTTTCCCAAGGGTATTAGCGCGTGATTGAATGCAACGAGTATCCATTGAAATTCGAACTTAGTTTTCCGATTTTACTTTCCGAGTTGATATCCATGGTTCTACAACGCACATCCATTAAGAGTTGTCTTTTAAATACACATCTTTCAAATACCTATCACCTTTTCGGATGTAGAGAGAAGTTGTTTCTTTAAGATTTGATAATTATACATGTCAAGTGTTCATATGTAAAGTACGGTTTGAAAACCTATCAATGTCTACATTCCTACTTAAAAGTCTACTTATAAATCAATCATTTATATAATAAGACAACGAAGCGAAGATGAAAATTTCTCGGATTATCACTCTTCCCAAAATCTGATCGAATTATTTCTTCGGCACATAATTAGAAGGGGTCTTGGAAAACTGAATTCTCAGAGTTTATTGAGAACAAGATAAATGGGGGAAGGAGAAAAGCCATCTACCTGAGAAAAATGTGTGAATGGATTGTGGAACAGGGTGAGGAGATTTAACAAGAAGAGAAAAACTGTTGGCCGCAAGCGATAAAAACTTTTGGCGAGCTACGATAGTTCATGCACTGAAGTGATAGGTTACAAAGGAAGATGATGATATATCAGATTTCCTATTTATAGGTTTTTTTGTTTGAACAGAGAACTTTTCAGGATCACTTTGTAATAACATAACGCGGGTGGGGAAAATGATGGGAACTCCTTGAAGTTTCAAGTGTTTATTTTAACATTCGGTAGGACTTTCTTTGGCAGTAATTACAGCTTGAATTCTACGTGGGATCGACTCGTGCAAAGTTTTAATTGTTTCCAGAAGAACTTTTATCCATTCTTCTGCTAAAACAGTCTCAAATTCTTTCAATGATGATGGTGGAGGATATCGAATCCTCACTTCTTTTTTTAAAAGGAACCATAAATATTTAATGATTTTGAGATCTGTGGACTGTGGTGATCAGATAAAATGTTCTACTTCATATAAACGTTCCTCGTGCTATTA
Organism: Ascarosepion bandense; assembly: GCA_037127315.1. Taxonomy (NCBI): domain Eukaryota; kingdom Metazoa; phylum Mollusca; class Cephalopoda; order Sepiida; family Sepiidae; genus Ascarosepion; species Ascarosepion bandense. The sequence continues at coordinate 200,574 of JBBBDQ010000493.1, read as the reverse complement.
GCTACAACTTTAGCAGTATGAATAGGTTCACTATGTTTTTGAAAGATTGAATTACCCTCCGGAAAAAGCTTTTGAAATATAGGATGAAGTTGTTCACTTCAAAATTTTAAATAGTCCTCACTATTTTGATAAATAAACTTAATTTAAATAATATCTGAATAAAATCAATTTTATTAAAAAATTAATAATAATATTAAATCAACAAACATGAAAAATAAATCAGCTTTTGACATTTTAATCAAATTTTCTAAATTATGCAATTATGGTACTGTCTCCATTATTTAATCCGCCGCCTTAACTTTCAAACATCAGAGTTTCTTTACGCGAATAACGTTAATGTCCGAAATGACAAAAACGTTACATTAGCTAACATTTGATAATTTCAAAAGAAATTAAATCCCACTAGTTGTGAACAGATCTAATGAAAAGCTGTTACGAAACAGTGTGTCTCGAACTGGTTAAAAACAATAAATAATTTCGATATTACAGGTCTGCGAAAACCTTCACGGTCGCTGAGCGAAGATCTTTTATAATTAACTGATAACTCAAAGGTACAAGATCCCGGCTTAAATATGCTTGAAAGGCAATCCTCTCCGATATGCGCTATGATTCTTCCGGCAGTCGTAATGACAATACTAGAGCTTCGTTTTTGTGTTCTTAAATTTTCTATAAGCTAAATCATAATCATTTTTTGATTATTGAGTTTTAAAAGATTTTATCGTAGAACCAAGAACCTTTCTCCAAAGTTAATAAAAATATTTTTTGATTGTACCTTGGATTTTGCATTCAATATTGTCACACATAAACAATGATATAGCAAAAATGAAAGATTTTCGGATATATTTTTATTATTTTTTTCGGATATATTTTTATTCACCTTGTTTTAGTGTCAGGAACCCCCCCTTCAAATTTTGGAAAAGTATTTTTGTACTTTCTGTATATATAATTGAATTAAATGGTAAATTTAAATATGCAAACTTTACAGAGAAAGTGTCATAAAAATAAAGCAATTGTTATGAATTCAAAATTCAGTTATTTGCGTTTTCAAGCTGATGATAACGAAAATGCAATTTAATTCACTTTTGGTTGATAATTTTCGTGTTCTTTTATGTGGAATAGAGAAATAATGAGAGGTTGAACAAGAGATGACGTTTCTTTTTCAGCCAAAGATTAAATTTGCTTGGCTACCTCTAGTTGAAAGGTTAGCAGGGTTTTCTTTAACACACTCGCTATATACAAACTTACTGACAACTCTAGCTCGTAGCTGGCCTTCTACCCATTTTTAGGGTAAAAGTCAAATAGCAATTATGTCTCATTAATTTACTTAACTAGATTCCAAGATTTCCTTTCCTTAAATCACATAAAACGTTCATTAGATCACATAAAATTTTTCCGTAATCTTTTGAACACACTGCCCTGACCTTGTGCGGTCAAACTACCTTTAGTCAGTCATTCAAGTAACATACCCTAACCATGCTTGAGCGATCATGTCTATTTCGATTCATGACTGATTACGTAAAAGATTTTCCCGCAGTGATTGCCGTTTTATTCTGCGGTATGATGGCTGCCATCTAAATCAATAGGATCCAATTTGTCCTGCTATACAACCAATAATTTGGGTTAAAGAGAAGACATGAATTCATACTTTTCCCAAATTTCGCATTTAAGTTGGAAAGTTTTCTTACAGATGAAGAACAGTTAGAGATGATATTCTACAGTGAGCTTAAAATACTATGCACCGAGAAAGGAAGAAGGCATAAGAAAAAGAAGCACCATAAACAAACTCTAAGTGTAACTTACAATCAGAAAGATATCCTTTTAAATTTTAAGAGACAAAATGTGTAGAAAGTTTAACTCATATGAAACACAGAAGGCAAGTGAAGCATCAGAAACTGTGAATAAATTACTTAATACATTTGAAATAACAGGATTGCAAAAAGAATAAATGATGGATGGTAAAGAAGTAAAAGTTATTTTGCAAAATAAAAAGTAGGGAGTTGCAGAGAGCAATAATCGGACACAAGTTCTAAAAAGGTGAAAATTAAAAAAAAAAAACAGGGCGTCAGTCACAGACAGATTAACTGCTCTTACCGCTGCAATAGATGACGCCTCTGATGCAATTAATACTTGCAGTGTGTTTTGTCATCGCCGACTTTCGATATAAAGTCACTACAAAAAAAAAAGTTTGTGCTTTTCGAGATTAATTTTCTGATACAAGATCGTCACATAAATTTGAATTAGTTAAATGATAACATTTTTCACATTACACTATTGAGAATAGTTTAAAACTGTTTTCTTTTATACAAGATCATCTTTCCTTAGTAAACATTTGAATTCATTTTAAAATGATGACATTTTTTATATTGCTCAATTTAAAATATTTTAAAACTGTTTTTTATATAAAAGATTATCTTCCCTTAGCAAAGATTTGAATTCGTTTTTAACATTTTGAACCTTACAAAAGTGACATCTATAAACACATGCCTTAGATTCGTACACATTCAAGCAAAGTTTTACAAGAGAAAGTGTCTTTATATTAAATGCAGTTTCTTCGAATGTGTATGAATGTCTCCCTCATAAATCGAATTTAGCATCCTCGCTGTCAGTTTTGGAGTATTTTATCTGACTTTGTGCTGTTTGAATTTGAAACTCTTTTCTATGGTTTCAGGTGGTAAACCACATTGCACTTTGAATAAAAGTCACACGACTTCTTGCGTTTCGTGATCAATGCTGTCTTCTTATCCCGTGAGTAAAACCCACAAATGACAGTGTCTATCTGCAGAGTTGTATCGCTGAGAATCCATTTCCTAACACCATCATGTTACAACGTCATGAATATATTTGATTTAATGGTGAACAGGGCGTCAGTCACAGACAGATTAACTGCTCTTACCGCTGCAATAGATGACGCCTCGGATGCAATTAATACTTGCAGTGTGTTTTGTCATCGCCGACTTTCGATATTAAGTCACTACAAACAAGCTGCATTCGGTGGAGACGACTGCTTCGTCCTGACCGTTGGACACACTTTATTTGCTGGCCAAAGTGGCATATATATTGAACGCCACAGTCTTGAGTAGTAATCCCGTTGATAAAATTGGCAATAGCTAATGCATTTTATATATTTCTGTGGGTTTACCAAATATATATGAGTGAATATGTAGTATCTGATTTCCAAAAGATAATATTTACACAAACCTTCAAAATAAAGAAATAAGGAGGACTAGCGAGAAGTTCAGTCATTCAGTTAATTGCTATACAGACTTGGGTGATCATGTCTAGAAAATGACATAACTGACAATGCAGAAGATTTTCCTGCAATAAACTGTCATTACTTTCTGTAGTAAACTGGTTGCCAACAAAAGCTATAGAAATAAATATGCCCTCCTATTCAACCCATAGGTGGAGGGAGAAGAGATGGATTTATAGCTTTTCCAAGGGTATTTGCGAGTAAGGGAATGAAAAGAATTTCACTAGAAATCGAAGTTGGCTCTCTCCGTTGTCTCATTCCCAGCCGATATCTATTACACCATAAATTACATCCAAATTTCAGTTAGTTACCGTAAGCGATACACGCTTGGGAGATCATGTCTCTTTCGAGACATTACTGGCTAGGCAGGATATTTTCAATAGGTAGCCATTATGTTCTACGTTAGACCGGTTGCCAACGAAGGTTACAGAACTCAATCTGTCCTGCTATTCAGCACATAGAGAGGAAAGAGTTGGCTTCGTACCTTTCCCAAGGGTGTTAGAGTGTAAGTGAATGAATGAAATTCGACTTGAACTTGAACTCGGCTCTTCATAAAGTTAGAATAACGTAAATAAAGGTTTCGATTTCTAATGAAGGTATATGCTAACAAAGTGTCTTAGATTCTTCCTTGTGTTAGATTCTGAAAAGAAAAGCTAGTGAGTGTTGCTAAATACTGTTTTAACAGCACGCCATCTTGCAAGAGAATGTGTTTTAACGCCTGTCAGAAAACTAAAATTTTTAACGGTGTCTGCGGTTTATATCTACAGATTCAGCTTAACTAACTTGGCAGTTAAGAGTCTCATGACTGGCCAAAAGTAATACATACCAAGTGAAGAAAAGGCAAATTTAAATCAATATTTCTTACCGTGTTCGCTTCATCTAACAGAAACTAGTCTGGCTCCATATTTCCGATTATGGAAAAGGAGAATAGAACAGTTATATGTTGAATTGGTCATTAGAAATTACTTAAAAATGTTTAACCCGACAGCTGTCAGAATATATACATATCAAGGTTACAATTTTGAATTGACGTGTTCTATGGAATGGGTTTTTCTTCAGAAGATTTCATTAACAATTTGATTATTTATAAATGCTTTTGTACCTATATTGATTTATTTATACTTCTGTGATGATGTGTTGTTTACATTATTGACATTGTTCAGACTGTTGTCTTCAACTTTATTGCCATATTCATCTTCACGAAATTTCGATCGTTGTACGCTCCGGCCTTCTTCAAATGATTGAAATTTTGAACCAAACCGTTTATTTTGATTACTAGGGCATATTGTTTTTGTTCCATGTCCTTAACACACATGGTGTAGTGGATGAAAGCTCTGGTTAGATCCAGTAACAAAGAGTTCAATACCTGACTACAGCGGTGGTGAACAAATAACTTGGAGAGTTGAATTAAAGTGAGATAATTAAGACTTTCTGAGGTACAATGGCGTATGGAATAAGAACAATGTACTTCAGGGATCAAAATAAATAGTTTGGTTAGAAGTTTCAATTACCTGAAAAGGTCGGATCGTACAGAGGTCAAAATGTCGTAAATATGAACATCTCGATAAAGATGAGGTCAACAGTTCATAAAATGTAAATAACTGATTGATTTGTTACGGCCTATCAATTTTTACAGGTTATTTAAAGCCAGAAACTAATTTAGGGTTTAATAATATTTTGAGGTAATAATCATTTACTGATACGAGTTCTACCAATTAACCCGTAGCTAAGAGAAAAAGATGTGAATTCATGCCTTTTCCAATGGTATTTGCGCGTCCGACTGGAACTGGAACTGGAACTGGACTCTCTGATCTCCAGTTTTCGACAGCTATCTTTTATGCCACCCGCACACCCAGTCATTCTTCATGGTACTGACCAAGTTCTTATGAGCATCGAAGTTTGAACTTTATATGGCCGCAAACTCGTTTGAACTTATAAAAATATCTAAACATAAATGACTGTATGTCAATGCAGTTTATTATAACAAGTAAAAGACATATTTGCTTGAGTATAGTTAATGATATGTGCTTTATGCACTGTCACTCTGTAAAAAGCCAAATGTAGAGTTACTGAGTAAGAGACATAATTTATGCGAAGATGTTGGGAAGATAACGATTGACTTTAGACTTGAACAGGTTAAGATTGTGATGAACTTGGGACCATCCCTTTAGAAGTTGATTCCACAAAGAAGATGCAATTTTTGAAAAGAAATATTCAATGCACTTAAAATAATACAATTCTCTAAAGGTTTAGACAATAGAATTAGCTCTTTAAAGAGTGACTTATTTTATCATTAAATAGTTGCTTAAATATTTATTCCGGTGTATGAAATTATCTCCGACATGTTTGTTATATTGATAAATTAATGCAAAATAAAAGACATTCAATCAAAAATGTTTATTAACCAATTACTTGAAAATATCAATTTTGATAAATAAATAATTCAATTGAATAAGCTGGACTGCGTTAAATGTAAGCCTTAGTCAATCTTTCAAGATTGACTAAGTCTTACATTTAACGCAGTCCAGTTTTCCGTCGTTTTAAGAAGATAAGGTTTCAAGAATAAATTATCAGAGAAGTTTTTGCATTGCGTGTTCTTCAATTTCCAATCATGGTATATATATTCTGCTAAAATATATTAGCACAGCTGGTGCGATTCCAAAACTTTCAATTTCGCTTACCATTAAAGAAAGATTGCACGTTATTTTAAACCAGGTTTAAGCTGAACAAAGTAAAGTTTTCACTAAGACACGTAGATGTAACCCTAACAGCTGTTGCCAACAATAAAAAAGAATAAATTTGCAAATGTCGCAATTAATGTGAAAAAGAGGAAGTGTTTCGTTTTGCTTTTATCGCAAACATGATATAATATATGTCTGCTCTTTGTCTAAATTTTAGTAATTTTAAACTGAATGTTCTTATTTTGGATATGAAACCACAGAATATTGAGAAGCAAACATAAAAAAGAAAAAGAAAAGGGCTAAACAAAGACACACCTGTTTATAAGTATCAAGACCCATTATTATTCCAAGAGTCAATAAGTGTTTTCGTTGTGATTGCATTAGATTACCAGTTTGTTACGGAATCATCAATTTATAATGGTGTTGTCTCGTTTGTTGAATTGAGATATAATTTTTTGTGTTCAAAATGTATTTTAGTGAAATACGCAAGTCGGTAGACCAAATAAACACTCAAGTAGGGTTATCCACTAAAAATAACATTTCAAGTAATAAAAATATGTCAGGTTAAAAAATAAAAACCATTAATTTTTTAGAATTTGCTTGGTTTAAGTTTTGGGTGGATATGCGTTGTGCAGTGGATATTGATTTCGAATTCCAGATACATTCACTTACTCGCAAATACCCTTGTGAAAGTTACTAATCCGTCTTTTACCTCCAGCTATGGGTCAAATAACTGGACAGATTTGGTTCTATAGCCTTAGTTGGCAACCAGTCTACCGAAGAATGTAATGGCAAACAATTGCAGGAGAATCTTCTGTCAATCAGTCATGTCTCTTTCGTGATATGATCGCCCATGCGTGTATCACGTATGACAAGTCATAACTGACTGACTGAAGTTACTGGCTAAAAATCGGATAATACACTTGCTCTGTTATTTGACCCATAGTTGGGAGGAAGAGACGGATTAATATCTTTCTCATGGGTATTTGCACGTAAGTGAATGCGACGAATTAAATAGGAATTCGAACTCGGCTCCCCGATTTCTTGGTCCGGGCCGATATCCAATGGAACACACAAAGCATATCCTGCTAATACGTACATGTTCAGATATATTCTAAGTAAAGGAAAATTGCTCAGGCCCAAGTTTGGATACATTTCTCAAAACAGATTCACTTAACCCCTTTGTAATTTCCAAATAAAAATGTTTTTCTAAGTCTTTTTGACTGTCCAATGCTTTCATCACTGTTCACATCTTCAACTATATGTACCATTTATAAACACTCATTTTTATAGCATGTTTATCATAAAAACAATTTTATGGTTAATATTTTTCTAGCATTTCCTCAATATTCACAGACACTCTATGTTAATTAAATGATCCAGATTCATTTAACTCATTTTTCTATGAGAAATATAACATGAATATGTATTGCCTTCTCTGCTGCTCGGCAATAAATGAGTTACGAGGTCTGTATCTAAAAAAAAATGTGCAAGTTAGAACATATAAGCACATACACGATTATACATATTACCCAATGACATATTACGGTCATCCATAGAATTACATTTTCAATTATTATGTACACGAAAAGAATAGTAAAGGTCACAATATATTTTCTATGTGTCTATGTAACTCAATTTTCTCAGTTTTAGTAATTGTGTATTCTTCAACAGTGTAATTTCAAGCTAAAGCAAATAAAAAAGAAGTAATTTAGAAGGTTGATTTTCAAAACAAGCTACGTCTAATTGAAATTAACATTTTATTTCAGTTAACTCCATTGAACCTTTTTAGTTATACTATGATAAGCATCGTAAATTGCAATAAGTTAACTAAAAAGTGAAATGTGCTTCCTGTAACTCTATGATGACTAAAGTTAACATAAAGTCTAATATGAATTCGCTATACACTATATAGATACTGTAGCCTATTAAAGAAATAATATGGGCTCTTGGGGATTGGTTAGAACGGTCGCTTTCTGACGGTGAAGCCAGGGTTCGAATCTCATCATAGTAGATTTGTAAGGTGGTTTATTGATGTTATCGGTCTGGAGGAGGCGTTTTCAGGGTGAGGCACCTTTGGAAAGTGCCCGTAAATCATGCCACGGATAGATCCAAGCCTTGAATTGGGTAGACGGTTTTCTCAGATAGTTATGGTTAGCTCGAAGTAGCCAAGGTTTGAGTCTCTTGGCCTTGTTCACTCTAGATAACGCGCTCTCTCCCAGAAAGTGTGACTAAAGTTCGTTTAGCATAGTTGCAGTATATACCACAGGTGGGCGCTGTAGGAGTTGAAAAACGCAAGGTGCCTGTGTAGGCGTCTCCAATGAGAATTAGTTTACCGCCCTAGTAGATGGCTATCTTTGAATATGAGTGGCCGGCCTTTAATTTAAAGTAATAATAGCGATCTAATGTTTCAAGATATTAAGTGGGTTTGAACTGTACTGAGTAGCATACAATTATTAACAAAACACTTCATACAATATATTCGTCTATACTTCTGTGATTAGGTAGTATTCTTTTTTTAACCAGAAAATGCTAGAGAAAAATCACTAGGTAAAAATGCAATATGAACTCAGATTAAAATGGTTACTGAAGCTTTAGGTTTATAACTCCTATTCTCCCATTATAATTCACATACTATTGTCCTCAAGGACACATGACCCAGTGGATACAGGTGATTGTTATATACAGTGATTTGATCGAAAGAATTGTGAGTTCAATATATGGCTACAGCAGCAGTGAACAAATAATTTAGAAGAGTTAAGTTAAAGGGAGATGACCTCTGGCTACCAGAAGTGACATTGTACATGAATGAGAATGATATACTACAGGTTCGTTTCGAAATTCCAAGCACCTGAGTGAGACCGAATCGTGCAACAGCCGAAATGTCGTAAACATAGCAGCAAAGATGAGGACATTATTCCGAACAATGTAAATATTGTACAATATATTAATTAATATTTAGTAAATAACTATTTTTCAAGATCCCCGTAAATTTTTGGGTGGCATGAGCACTCCATGTATCAAAGCAACAGCAGCAGATGTGAGTCTAAGAGAAGGTTGTCAGACGGACCCTTTATTACTAATTGCTATTCATGAGTTCCCTGTTATTTAACTAAGACTGGTTGCAAATTCAAGACTCGAGAGTTGTGTCTGCCCTACTACTTAACTATTGTAGATATTATATTTTTTCTGGCGGCAAAACTCTCACTGCTTGGGAATATCAGGTGTTATAAGAATGGAGGTGCAGGTGTTAATAGCTCAGTCTTGTTAATCAGAAAGCCAACCTCCAATAACTGCTGGCTTTCATATATTTACATACATGCAAATACACTTGGTAGGGGCACAAATTCACTTCTTCTCTCCTAGTTATGGCTTAATTCATAAGAAATTTACCACTTAATAATTCTAAAAAAAATTCTTACAAAATTTTATATTTTATAGCTTTAAATAACCTGAAAGAAGCTTATAAGCCGTAAACACGAATCAATCAATCAATCAATCAATCAATCAAACCAAAAAGAAAATTCTAATTCTGCCATAATCTTAGTTAGTCATATATCAAAATGGGTGGTCAACCTCGAGGTGGTATACTGGTTAGCAAGCTTGTCTCGCTAGAATCATGACAGTTGAGTAGAGAGTTCAATCATCATTGGGTGTCCCATACTTTCGGTCTTGTGCCACATCTAAGCTACGTTTAGAAAATCAGCATATATCAAAATGGGTTTAACAGTGTAATCTCAGAATCATGCTGATCCGAAAATTTAATGTAGAAATGCTTCAGGCATCATGAATTCAAGGAAACTTTAAATGTCATAATTCTAACCGTTCAATGTTGTTATCCGAAAATCAGGCTGACCCCAAAATTTAATGTAGAAATGTTTCAAGGCAGTATGAATTCAAGGAAACTTTTAATGTCATAATTCTCCCCGTTCAATGATGTTATCGGAGAATAAGGCTTATTCCAAAATTTAATGTAAAAATGTCTAAGGCAGTATGAATTGGAGAAAGCTTCTAATGTCATAATTCTCACCTTTTAACGTTGTTATCTGAGATTTGGCTGATCCCAAAGTTTAAAGTAGAAATGTTTCAGTTCAGGCAGTATCAATTCGAGAAAACTTCCTATGTCATAATTCTGACCGCCATTGGATTATTTATAACATAAGATCAGTTTTTTTCTTTTCATGATGACTCTTTTTAGGCAAAACTTTGTATTGCTTATTACAAACATGCTACCCTAGTATGAAGAATTATTCTCAATTTAATTGTTTCCAGTTGTTCTACACATTTGCTAACAATGAGTGATAAAGCGACCCTGGTTCGAATCTCTTTTTCTTTATGTGCTATATCCTTTCAGGACGTAGGAAATCATGGATTTTCCTTGGATTTATCTCTTGTCGCTATCAATATTTTTTCTTTTGATATCTTTTCTAAGCCCCAATCCCCCATCTGTTTGCTCAGACCTAAAAAGTATGTCTCGCGCTGCTTTCCCCTGTCTCTCCTTCCCTTTATCCGACCTGTGAGTATTAAGGTCAACAAGCCCTTCTTCCTCATTTACGTGTCCCAGGAACCACATTGGTCTCTTCCTGATATTTAGTATGAGTTTTCTTCTCGTTTGCATCTTTTCCAACACGTCATCGTTGCACACGTGATCCGTCCATGGAATCCTCAGCATCCTTCTTTAAAACCACATTTCTTCTGCCTTAAGTCTCTCCTTCATCCTTGATGAGGTTTGAATTCCACTGTTTAATTTGTTAGGGAGATACATTTTCATAACATCAGTCTCCGGAGTCGATATCAGCAATTACAATTGCAAAATTACAGAAAATTATACTTCCAGCTGACCCAAGTGTTTTCAGTGAACTTGGGATGACAAAGCTGAGTGGAATCTGTCGCTGGCTGTGCTAGTATACAAGTCACAAATAAAGTTATCAAAAGTTGTGGAGTATTTTTGTGGTGTAATAGATATAGGATCGGAATGCGAAATCGGAGAAGCGAGTTTGAATTCCATTCAAATTCGTTATATTCAAATGAGCGCAAATACTCTTGAGAAAAATATTACTTCACTTTTTTTTCCTTGCAGCAATGGGTTAAATAACAGGGCAGATTGGGTCATATTGTCTTTGATGGAAACTAGTCTATTGAGTAAGAAATAACAAGCTACTGCGGAAAATGTTCTGTCTAGTCAGTCATGGATCGAAAGAGACATGATCACCCACGCATAAATCTCATATGACAACTGACTGAGTCCTGTTCAAATGTTGATCACGTCAGATTACAAACGTTCCCGCAGGAAATTCTAAGGCCATGTGCGCAAGATTATTTGCCATCCTTGGAGAAAGGTATACTCAAATATAAGAGATGGGGCATATTAAACGAATCAATATTTACTAAAAGCAAAACAGTTTTCGAAGACTGGGTTTATAAGTCTGTGAAAAAAACTTTTAATTTTCCCTCTTCTTAAAGCGGCAAAGATTTTCTTTTTTTTTTTTTTTTGGAGTGGGGATTTGGGAAACATGACTTTTAAAAAAATGATTGATTTTTATTTTATTTTTGTATATTTATTTTTTCAGGAATTAAATATTATTAAGATTTTGAAATATTAATATCTTTATCTTTTTTACAGGTAAGTGCTTCAGTTTTGAATAATCATTTAAAATTAAATGGAGGAACATATACGAAGATTATCAGGAACTCCCAAGGGTAACTATTTTCACTTTTATCATTACATGCTTCTGTGTCCGTTTCAACAATGTAGGATCGAGTGGTTTTGAATTTTCCGTAAACTAGAATTTACAATAATATAACGCGTGCTGAAATCCTCACAATATGTATTATTGTCAAATTTACCACTAGAATTTGTTTGCCTAGCTTTAGAGTTTTTGCATTTCGTTTAATATCGCAAACCAATCGATGAAATTTGAATATGCTGATTTTTTGGAAAAATATATCCCGACAAAAAAAACTATTTTGCGTTTTAATAATTTATTTAATTTTATCTTATAGGATTTCATCGTAAACAATACTTTTTTAAGAAAAGTTCTTTTTTGTTTTTTTTTTTGTTTTTAACAGAGAAGAAAGAAATGTTAGTATCTCTTACTCTTGATCATGCAACATACAAATAGGTATGCGTAAATATTTTTTCTGAAGCCATATTCCAACTATTTTGAACATTTAGACTTGTTATGTGTTTGCATTACACGCAAACGCAGGTAAATTGGAAACTGGATTCTTCAATACATAAAAACTTAAAGAAAATATACGCAAAAAACAGTATTGCATTTTTATTAAATAAGTATTTGTTTTTTTAATCATTATTTTCTTAAATTGGGAGTCTTTTATATGTTAAAAAACACTTTAAATTTTTCAAAAAAAAAGGAAAATTGAATGTTTTAAGCTATGCATCCAAGTAAAATCAAATGTATTGTGTACCCACAAAAATGTGGTTTTTATTGTAGGTATTTTAGAGGGTGTAAAAAGAACATTCAGATATTGGAGTCTATGTACATTAAATCCAAACAACCCACACTTAATAAAATCACTTTTAAATCTGGCCATCACACATTACATTGCATTTGAATACATGTTTCTGTTGTCATTTTGCACTGTCACGCGGTGTGATGTCATAGAACCGCATTGCAAATTTGCGAACTGCTTTTGTTATTTTTGGTAACTATTGCCGTTGCCTAGCGGAGTTTTATGTCAACACAAAATAAAATCGTCGGTGATGGTGGATGTTATTGTGTTACCGTCTTGGTGACCTCTCTGAAGATGGCTCATGTGCGCCGAAAGTTTAGAACCAAATTAATAAAAAATTTTCCAAATGTTGGAGAATTTTTGTCTTTATTTTTAACTGAAATTAGAGCCAAAATATGACGTTTGGAACGGCTCATGATTAAACATAATATACATTCATTCAACAGCATATGTTTAGAATATATATATATATATATATATATATATATATATATATATATATATATATATATATATATATCCTGCATTGCTGCATTTTCGTTACTTATGTTTTATTGTAAGATAATCAACAGGAGATACATCGATAAGTAAATACCGTAAATATATTTTGCCGTCTTTTTTGATGTCACGGTTTCACTCATTTTATATAGAGAAATATAGAAACAGTGATCCCTTGACGTCAAAAATGACAGCAAAATATATATATATATCGATATGCCGTCTAAATTGGCGGCAACTTATTTATTGATGTACCTTAATTTGCCAACGTCATAACTTGAAATATAAGCTATAGCTTTATTTTTCTCTGTTATTTTTCTCTGTTCAAATTAGAAAACAAATTATATGTTTTTCTCTGATCTACTAGTTAAGTACTTCTCTTCTATATAATGTTCTTTCAGGTGTGGCCCCTCCACAAAATCTCTAAATTTTGTTCCTATAAATAAGTCCTGACACGTTGCTAACCCTTTTTATTTTTGTTCGGCTATCCTTTCACACACTGTTAGGTAGATTACTCGCTGATTTCTTCTGCTTTTTTTGCCTTCAGTAAAATGTGTGCGTGTTTGATTCTTCAGGTTTTCTTTCCTTTCATTATATATCCCAGAACTGTCGAATTTCTTTTTCCAGTTGTAATTGTGGGTTTTCTCGTTGATCTTATTTCTCTCACAACGCCCTTTTGGCAGTTCATTTTACACTCAGCTTTCATTGGCAGAAAGACATCCGTGTTGTTTCGAAGCTCTAATTCTTTTATCAGATGATTGTCTTACATTCACCCCTCCCCTATGCTAGATAATCAGGTAGATACTCTTTCCTTTGTAACTTCTTACTTTATTATACTTTACTTATTGTGTAGATGGCAGTAAACTCAGAAATCAATAATATTTACGGCATCGTTCATTGACTTTGTGACAAGAGAAACAGCGGTCATCATGCATCGCAGATGAATGAACTGAGTTCCTCATCTGATTTGCTAACGATCTAAAAATCGTAACCACTAACAAAAGACACTCTCCTAGAGATATTTCCTTTGTTAAATTATACTACCGGGATTCTTATAGTCTACATTGAACGGTATTTGGTCGGTGAAAATTTAGTAAGAAATGGAACAGCTTACATATAATTAAATCATAATGTATCTATTACCTGAGATTGTTACATAGACGTAAGAGGCGGTAATGTGTACAGATTATGACGATAATATAAGAATAGACATGTCTGTCTATCTGTCCGTGTGTTTGTGTGTCTCCATTATAACGAAACCTACGCCTCCAAAACTATTAGTCCGATTTGAACCAAAATTGGGTCACTTGTCAATCATGACATGAACCTTTGATGTACGGAATTTTTTTTTCAGATTGATTTACAGGGTACGGCAGAAATCACCAAAACGCTTAGAATTTACGAACTTTTCTTCTTCGTGACGCATTGTGCAAATTCAACCAAAAAAGTAAGGTGTAGATCAAGGTCCGAATCTTTGATGTACAAAAATATTTCGATTCAATGTACGGAGTTCGACAAAAATCAACGAGAAACATAATTTCGGGTGGTCGTTTGCGCAATTTTATGCATGTCTTCAAGACACTTCACTTAAATTCAATCAAAATAGAGTCACTAATAGATCAAATGCCTGATAGCTTTATTTGCGAACAAGTTTTTAATTGACACACAGGGTGTTTCAGAACAATGCCTCCACTTCTGCGTCATAACGTCATCGCATCTCATTACAGACTCACCTAACAACCGCCGCAGTTTTTCCAATTGTACATGCGTCATTCTCGTTTTGTTTTAGCAAAATTGACCAAGCATGAATCCCGTTTTGCTACAAAAAACAGTTCTTTTAACTTATCCGTAACGGCAACCTCAGACTGAAGCTTTTTGAATAAGCACTTGACCTTACCATTTTAACACAACCACTAAAAATACCCAACGCCAGGCTATACAGCTTGTAGTACATATATGGATTGACTTATATTTTAAGAGGTTAAATGTGTAATGTCATCACAACGTCATTGCATCACAATAAAGGCTCACTTAACGCCTGCCGGAGTTTTTCCAATTGTACATACATCATTCTCGTTTATTGGAAAAATTAACCAAGCTACTTACCCTTGATCCTTCTCTTGTTGCCGAGGACTAAGCAGAGAGTCGTCGAGTACTATTTTTAAAGTCTTTGGTAAGACCCAGCTAGGGATAAAATTTGCAACCTCCCTCACGTAAACTAGTGTTATATATCGACAAACAACAAACACGCATATATATAAAAATATAAAGTTATATTTTTATTAATGACGATGAACCGTGTAGCATAGGGAACAGAGAATTGAGAGAGCGCGCTTCTAATGGGTTGACGGGAGTGTAGTCTTATCTGTTGTGTCTCTCTTCACCGGCCGATCTCTGTTGCTCCTCTACTGGCGAATCCGTGTGCCGAGGTCTTTTTATAATCTTCCAGAACCGGGACTTTTTCTTCCGGTTTTGCCTCGCCCACGTAATTCTCAGAGACACCTGTTCTGTTTGCCTCTGTAGTTATTTCCGCTGCTGCCGGAAATAAGGTCAAACGACATCCGTTCCTTTCAACGACCGGAAACACCCTCGCTTGCATCAGCCTTCCTCGGGTGGGGCCAGATTGTTATATTACATTCCTCGCCCTCCCATTTTCCAAAATGTTCACCTAAGAACATTTTAAGCGCAACACCCCCACACTCCTCCCCAGGCCACACAAGCCCGACAATTGTATAAAACATGTGCACGCCAAAACAACAAAACATGTGCATGCCGAAACAAAAAAAACAACAAAAAAATATATAGGGGAGCCTACATCGGCAACCCAACAATGTTCGTGTCCATCGTGAAAATTGTTCTACCAGCTCGATGTTTCATTGTTTTTTTGTTTTTTTTTTAATATCCATTTTCACAGAATTGGGCAAAGTTCTTAAAAATGTTCATTTTCTTTCTCGACTCGCTCCATAAGCGTAGACGCCTCGATGCACGACCACATGATCATAGGCGGTAACCGCGCCCCAGTTTCTAAACTGACATCGAGTAAATGACCTTTGACCAACACCATGCGTGCCTCTGCTCGAGTTTATTGTTACACATATAACTTCATTTAATTTAATTTCAAACATACTATGTTTGAACACAGAAAAATGGCCATTATCTGCAGTACATATCATTCATAGTCTGACCGAGAAATGTTCAATAGAAAATGAAGAAAATTACCCTGATTCCAACGTTAATCCGCATGCAATTTACTTGTGGAGGATTAGAGGTTTCATCTATATTAATTTAGTCTAAAAAAATGGACCCGTGACTCGTAGTTCCTTAGTTTGTACAATGTCTTCTATTCCTTGAACTACTTCCTCTGGATTCGAATCCAAGCATATCTGATTTGTTGACATCTCTCTGTTTAACGCAGAGACATTTGAGTGTTGAACACCCGTTGACCCCGGAGTACTATTCACAACGGATAACTCCCTTTCCTTTCCCGAAGCACAGTTGCTTCTTTCACACTTAAAAATCCGCTTCCTAGCTATTATTCCAAGGATTATCATAACGCCGACTATGCCAGCAATGACTCCTATCGTCAACTTCTTCGGGAGTTCTTCATATCCTTCACTAAATCTTTCCATATCTATCTGTTCCAAGGTATTTACTAGTTTGCGGATAGGAATCTCCTCCATATCGCGCAATTCTACCGGCATGGTGTCCACTGAAAAATTGGGAAATTTCTGCGTAATTGGTTCAGTGGTTCTGCGTAACCACTGAACCAGAGACGTTTAATTTACTTTATGCTTTAGATACTATTAATAATTTTCCACGTTTGTATCTTCCTAACTATTTCACTTAAGCTATCGTTAATCCTCCCACTGCTTTCTTTCCCAATCCTATAGCATATCGAGTCTACAAGACTTTTCAGTTGTTCTTTCTTTTTGTTCCGATCAACTGTGGAATCTGCAGGTCTATCCGTGTCAATATAAAGTTTTCAGAAATTAATATATCTTCAAAAGATATTTCCCAAGTCACATAAATGAAAATTCACAGAGGATGTTGAACTGATGGGAACCTGCACAAAAGCATAATTCACAAACATAGAAATGTAAATCATTTTGTAGTGTACAGTCATTGAAAAGAAATCCAAAAGAAAAGAAAACCTAACACTGCACAAACCAAAGAAAACATTGTTATCAACAAGTTAATCCAATTATCCACTTTAAAGAGTAGAAGAAACTTCCTTTACATGATTTTACATTTCACTTACTCAGTAAAAGTAAGATTAATTAAGCAACATACCAGTAAACTCACTTCACATATATGGTAAAATATTAACAAAAAAATAAATCATTAACTCAGATGTTTTATACTTACAGATAGGTAAATATCTCAACTTTATTCCTCCCGTCAACCCCAACCTATGCGCTCTCCGCTAGGCGTACTACTCTCTGCATGTAGTCCTGCACTCCCTCCGTTCTACCCTTAATGTGTTCGACACCGAACAATCCACATTTCTCAATTCTAGGGTCAGATCGGCAAAAGTATGCTGTTCCATTTTTTTTTAACTAGACTTATAAACAAGAGCGAATATCTTATATATATATATATATATATATATATATATGTATATATATATATATATATATATATATATATATATTGATTATTATATAAATTTTCTGTTGCATTGAGTACAATAATAACAAGACTATTATGTTGTAATATATTATTTTATCATATAAAATATTTATTCCTTATTAAGATACTAATATATTGAGGTACTTAAGAATATTGAATCAAAAATAGGACATCAAGTAATTTTCCGATATTAGAACTCTTGACTGTGTGTAAAAGTGAAAAGGTCTGTTTATATATATGTGCGTTGTGGTGCAGTGGATATCGGCTAGGAAAGAGGAATCGGTGAGGCGAGTTCGGTTTCCAGTCAAACACCATGCATTCATTTACGCACTGGTACCATTGGGAAAGGTATTAATCCGTCCCTTCCCTCCAGTTATGGGTTAAATATCTGAGGTCTGCTGTTCATGTGATCCGTGGCAAACTTCGGTACCGATTGTTTGTTATCAGCAGTTCCAAGACGTGTGAATGGTGCTACACAAGCCTTCACCACTCTAAACAATTTTTTTGTGTGGTAGTCTAACTGAGGTTAGACACTCATACGTCGAAATCGACGGGAGAGTCCATAATATATATATATATATATATATATATATATATATATATATATATATATATATATATTAAACCTCTATGATACCCAAGTCTGTTCGGGATAAATGCAATCGGAGTTATGAAGTAATTTATAACATATTAAAAATATAGATAATTTATTAAAAAGTTGTTTAAAACAAACTAAAAAAGTATTTCACTTTGAAAATCAGTCAGTTAACTGCCATAAGTGATACACACTTTTTTGATCACGTCTCATTCGAAATATAATTGACTAGCCTGAAGATTTTCTCAAGATAGTTTGCCATTTCTTTCTAAGGTAGACCGGTTTCCAATCTGTCATTCTATTTAACCCATAGCTGAAGGGAAAAGAGATGTATTAATACCTTTTCTAACCGTATTTGTGCGAATGTGAATTTGACTAGAATACGAACTCAGCTAACCGATATCCATTACACCACAACGCATTTTAGTTATACTTCTATTAAGCAGTTTATTATTATTATTATTATTATTATTATTATTATTATTGAACAAGAGAAGCAGGTATTTGTCTATATCCTATTCTTGGGCAAGTCACATAAAGTCGAGTGGGAATTAAATATAGTAACCCGAAGTTAAGGCCAGCTATCTCTAGGGGCCAGCTATCTGTGCCTTGAAAATTGCCACTGTGAAGTTGAAGCTCACTGGAAATTGAAGCCGCTTCAATTCAAAGGAAAGGTCAGTTGTAATTATAGGGATCTTTGTGATATGCTGATCTTTTATTTCCAATCGAAGTGTCACGGTTTGGTGTTGGCACAGGAGAATCTCTTTACTGAAAAAAGTATATTTCTTATGGAATATTAGATGTCATGAACATTTCTAGAAACTTTTTCGCTTCCCAAAAATGTTCCACTATCGAGAGTATTGAAAATAAATTGACATCACTTAAAAAAGGATATCTGTGTAATCACATGTTCCAGGTAAAACGAATTAAATAGAAATTAAATGTTTAACAATAAAAGATTTATCAAAATTCGAACAAGATATTTAGAGATGTAGATAATATGAGCGATTTTACAAAACTTCACAGTTGTTCAATATGCTAACCGCCTGTGACACTACAGACGTCAAGTCGGTAGACCAGCTACTTTCAAAAACACGCTTCAGTATGCATTGCGTAACTATCTCTAGCAACTCAGTGATTGCTTAAGTTCCGCTAGGATTTTGAGAAGGAAGAAATAAACCTCTCCTCGAAAAAACAAAACACAAAATCTCAAGTCAGGTAAACATGGTGGTCATTTTAGCAGCGCATTGTCATTATCAAAGGCACTGCTGATCCATCTTCCTAGCAGTTTCTATCTGAGATATCTCAGAACAGTCGATTTAGTTTTTACATATTTTGTTAAAATTCGAGATTATTTGAACGAGGTTAGGATATGTTATTAGACTATAAAATGATGTCAATTTTGTTGGGACACCCTGTATTTCTGGGACAACTCGAGGTGGCGTAATGGTTAACAAGTTTGTCTTGCTAGAATCATTATAGTTAAGTAATGAGTTCAGTCATCACTGGGTGTCCCATACTTTTGATCTTGTGCCACATATAAGCTGCTCTTAGAAAATCGCCACTCTGTATTTCTGGTTCCGCATGGAATGCTTTGTAATGTTTGAGTCGATTATGTATCTAATGAAAGTTCCATTTTATTCCATATGTTACTGAAAAATAAATTATTATTTAGTGCTTGTTTCATTTTTGGTGTGGATGTGTGGAAATACTATTTTCTATGTCACAGTTTAACTACATAGATGACTACGTAAAGTCTATGTTTCCTTAATTTATCAATGCTTTTCCTTCAAGATAACCCACTACGTGAGATAATGAAGCCATTGTGAAAAATATTCCTAAAATCTGTTTTCTGTAATAACTTATAGTTTTGAGTTGATAGATGTTAGAGATATCAGCAAAATGATGTTCTTTCAGGTCATATCTTAGTTTTGGAAATAGCCACGAATATCAGGAGTGTAAATCTCATGAATAATGGTGGCTGGCTCACTTTTATAGTGGGTTTCTTAGCTATGAACTCACGAACACTGCATGAATCATGCTCAAGAATATTTTTATCTTAGATAATTCAGATAGTTTCCTTCGAACAGAGTTTCGTAAAATTAAATCTGAGATCAACACATATTACACTCTCTACATTTACATCTCTCCTTTATGTTTTCACTGCTAAACGTACCATGACGCAAAGAAGTGAAAGCAAAACCAACACTCTTTACGTCCTTCTCTGGGTTGCTTCTGATACCAAAAAACACCTGATAGCATGTTCATCATAAGACATTTCTCATAGGGTTAAACTTTTTACCAATTATTATACGAAACATAATGTTAATCCTCTGCTCCCTATTCCCTACACCCATTTTCTGTCAACAGTATGACATGAACAATAATTTCATCTGTACTAGGAAAAGGGACAGAGAGGATCTAATATTCACAGAACGGTAGAAGGAACGAGAGACAAGAGAAAGCAGTGTGACAGATACTTGATTGGCTTGAGTAAATGAACGGCGGAGCGGGGTTTGGAATAGCCACCAAAAAGAAAATATTAAGAGTGACAAAAGACAGTGTCAAGTGGAAGTCCATAGCCGCCTACCTCTTGAAGGGAAAAGGCACAAGAAGAAGAAGACACTAAACGAAGAATCTCTCTTTGGCTTGTACCTCAATAATCACTTCATAGCATGTTTTAAAGGCTAACGTTTCACTCGCACGCTTTCCCCTCTTTACCAGAATCCTGATAATAATCGGGCACCGTGATCTCCTGGTTTTCATCCTTTTTAGCAGTTTCTCTGAATCGTATGTAGGTTTTTCAATCTGGTTTTACCAAAAGGTCTCTTAGGAGGGGCTCTTGAAATGTATAAAACGGTATGCATATTCTCTTTCTCCCTCTTTTTGAAACTTGTTTCCAGATCTAGTTAAAACACGCTGCCGATAGGGCGCGTTCGCTTCGTTTGTCTTCTATTGTCTTGAAGCCGTAGGAAGTTGGTTAATTTTTCTTTGATTCGGCGTTGTGTCATACTTAACCTGCTCCCTACAACTTACAAGTTTTCACTTGAGTTATCAGAAGGTAGGTTGCAGGTTGGAATGCTTGCAATAGTGTGGAATAGTGTAAGAATAAAATAGACATTTTTCATTTTAAAGTAGACATTTATTAAAAAGAAAGAATAACACAAGCTGTAGAAGTTAATGTGCAATTAGAAACATCATTAAGAAGTTAAGGGTAAATTTCAATGATAAAGTTATGGGTATCCAGATTTGTAGAAAATGGTCGTAGTAGTAATCGTTAAAAGATGTATCTGCGAACGTACGTATGTATGTAATAGCGTTTGTTTGGTAGGAATGTCTTTGGATGGAGAAGAAGACGGAAATCAGCACACGAGAAGGAAAGTGAAAGAGAACAAGGTGTAACCTGACCTTATCTCCGGGTTGAAATTGATGTTACATTTTAGTGTTGTCTTTCTCGCTGCTACCATCTGAGTAACTGACGCTGATCAAGTCCTTTTATTGTAATCTAGATTTTTCACACTTGATCGCTAAGTCCCTTTAGTCTTGCAGGTCGTTCCCATTAGTCAAAAATCAATTTAACACCTAATTGCGAAATCTGGTATCGACTTCTTCATTAAGCACATAGTCAATCCTTTTTCTATTTGGGAAA
Organism: Ascarosepion bandense; assembly: GCA_037127315.1. NCBI lineage: Eukaryota > Metazoa > Mollusca > Cephalopoda > Sepiida > Sepiidae > Ascarosepion > Ascarosepion bandense. The sequence continues at coordinate 178,798 of JBBBDQ010000493.1, read as the reverse complement.
GACCAGGATTTCACACTTCATTGTGAATTTTGTAAAAGTTTTCTTCACTTTTTAATTATTTTAATTCTTAATTTCTTATCCCACTACAGACTTTTGAATTTTTTCACATACGCTTGTTACACACGCGCGTGCGCACTCACACATGCCTATGCATACACACACATGCACACACATAGGCACACATGCCCACCATGCACACACACGCGCTTGTATTTATAATTAGTTTCAATTTATTTTCCTTTTATCACAATTGTGTACAAAGATATTTATTTTTGTTAATAACATGCATCGTCATTTGTTTTATATTTATAATTTACTTATTTTTACCCGGACTCACAATGAGTTCGCCAATATTGTTAGAGAATAGCACTTTCGGGAATTCATAAGTATTAATCCAAATCTCCAACACGCCAAAGAGGTGATACCTGCAATATAACGGTGACTTATTCGACCCAAACATGCTGGTGTCCGTAACACATATATAATTTTGGAAGATCAAATTTTGTTATGGGTTAACAATCACTTGAAACTTGTTCTTTTGCGAGATAAATGATCTTACTAACAGGTAATATGGATGAATAAATAAAATACTCATATTATAAAAGTATAGATTCGTTTCGAGCAACGAATCAACTCTGATACTATCGAATGGCTTTGAATATAGAACTGAGCTGCTATTATGAACTCTTTTTTGTAAATCATGAATTCGAAATTTTACTCAAAAGATTGTTTTATATATGACCTTATTTTGTTCGCATAGATACGAAAGATTCAAACATTTCATAATCTGTATCTATTTTTCTTTGCTTCGTGATCTCAAATTGCCATGTGTGAATTATATCTTGCTTACTCTTTTCTTTAAGGTATGCTGAGATTAAACATGAAATGTCGCCCGAAAGGCTACAGATAGAAATTATACCTTCCTATACATATATAGGTGTGTTTATATCTACGCACCCTCTTGCTATGAACCACTTCATATTTTATCAAAATATAACTTGAACATCTACTGGAATCTAAATTTACGTTGTAGACGATGGCAATATGTATATTTCAGTGTGAGAATAGAAACCAGTTCGCTCTGTGTAAACATAAATAAGACAGTTCCTGAATTACGAAATCACAAAGGCTACATTGAGAGTTGGATGCTTTAAAAGAGGTCATACGAATGATGTTACAGACGATGCTAAATCATTAATATATTCAAAGTTTGGAAAAAAGAGAGGTGAGAATTCAAAAGATGGCCAGTTGTTGCCTCATAACTGAGGAGGTTTATTGAAAATATAGGATGTAAAACTATTAAGAGAACTTGAGATATTTATCGTGCTTAATTGAAGATAGACATCCGGAAAAATCTAACATCAAGCTATGAATCTGTTAAACGTTGTAGCAGCGAGAAAATGGTGTAAAGTGGTGTAGAATGGCTGACACCTCTGCATCAGTCACATAGTCTGAAATAATCTATTTAAGTAAAGAATAGTAGCATTCGAGGAATATTAGGACTGATTACTTCGGTGACTGTTGCGATCTTAAGCCCTCCACTCTGTAATATAAGTTCTGCTTATCTGTCATTGTAACTACTGTACTGTGCTGTGTATATTCGTCTACCACCGGATATTGTGTTAAATAATACCGCTTGTTTGTCACTTTACAGATCACGATCGAGATCCGACTTTACATATCGAGATAACGGATCACGATATGTAAAGCCACAAATTTATTTACCTGAAGAGAGTCAACCCTGGATTCGAAACAAGTATATCAACAAAAATACCATTATGGACACCTAATGTATTATACAAAATATAATAACAATAATAATAATAATAATAATAATAATAATAATAATAAATCTACACGTCAAACAAAACGTTCACGGCTTCTCACACTTTTTTAACTTATATATATATATATATATATATATCTCGGCCAGTTAAGTGCCATACGTAATACACGCTTGAACAAACATCTCTTTAAAGAGACATAACTGACTGGGCAGAAGATGGGTGCCATTACTTTCTGCAGTAGACTAATTGCCAAGCGAGGCTACATCGGTTCTGTTATTTGACCGATACATGGAGGGAAAGACTGATTAATACCTGTCCCAAGGGTTTGTGCTAACAACCTTACTTGCTAAGAAATACTTTCGTTCATTTTCACCGTTCTCTGATGACCCAAATTAAACGGCACGTAACTTACGCTAGATTCATATTTCACCATTAGTAAACAAATGCATTTCAATGTTCAATCTCCTCCAAAACCCTTTTTATCAACAATTATTATTTCGTTTACCTTCATCTGATGACCCAAATATAACGGCCTAACTTGTGTTAAGATCAATTCGCAACTGGTAAACAATTACACTGGTTTATTCCAATGTTCAATTAAATCCAAATTTTTGACTAAAAGAAAAATAATTAGTATCGCAACGTTTTCTGAAAGTAAAAATCTGTTTCAAAAGAATTCTTAATAAAAATTAAAAAGAAAGAATACGAATGACGTTTCGGTCGTTTCAGCCTTCTTCAGGCGCCAGGAATTTTTAACTTTTTAAATGTGTATGTGTTTGACTCTTTCTTTATCACAGTAAGTCTTTAAACTGTCAATTCTATTGTGTCCATATGAAAAACTATATATTACTAAAGTTATTAAGAATAAAATCTATTAGTTAAGCATAATGAAATAAATGTTATATGTAAACACTGCAATTTTTTACCTTAGAATATGGTTAGAAAGATTATCTTTAAAAAATAAAAAGTAATGTTTATTAACTTACATGTATCTAAAAATTTTGTTTCATCTGATGGAAGAATAATTAAATGAATATTACAATAATTAAATATATTTTCAGATTTTTAATAATTAAATAGATATTTTTGAAAATTGTGTTATGATATTAAGAATAACAATAAGATAATAGGTTTTATGAAAATAATAAAATGATTTTTAAAATTTTTAATAGATAAATAGATAAATTAAGAGTTTTAGAAAAATTAGAATAAAATGCACTCTGAATCAAAACAAAAATAGTATAGTTACACTCAAAGATCCCTTTAAGTTAGATTTAAAATATAAAATGTTTTCTTTCTTTTCTTTTTTGTTTTAGAAAATTATGAGATACAAAAAAAAATAAAGAAAAAAGTTTGTAACTATAATGGGTACATCAACGGAAATGGAGTCTAGACTGGGGTTTTGATCGACTGACAATTTTGCCGTAAAGTTTGCAAGAAGGAATAATGTATTCACCAAATATATGAAATTTCATTTGTTTTAAAGTGAATCTCTATTCTGATTAGTTAAATTGAACATACACATGAATTTTCTATCTACTCACATCCGTAAATAACGATTTATATTTAAATGAAAATCATTTTCACAACAATGATCTAACATTGCATGATGACGGACGAGGTAAACTCGAAACATAGAAATTTCCGTGTTGCAATGTAAAGTATATTAATTTTAAATAAGAAGCAAATGTAATTTTATATATATATATATATATATATATATATATATATATAATTCAGACTGAAGCACGCCCTGACATTTCAGCGTGATCCGATTCAATGAGGTGTGTCCTCTTAGTAGAATTAACATTTATATGGGAAGAGATCAGGGAGCAGGTGCACAAGCGAAAGTAAAAACAATTACGAATCGCTGCGATACGACTGCGTAGAAAAGGGTTGGACGTGTTATGTGCTACCTATCGAGGTCGGGTGTCATGGATTCTTTGGATTGTCAATTATTTCCTTCCTTTTGAGGGTGGGCATCACTGACCGGAACCTAAAGCGTGCTTCACATCGTCTCCGGGCAACGGATCAATAGGCCTCGGGTTGAATCTGGTCAAGATCCAAAATAAACAAACTGATTGAAGCCATGCTCGTAACACAACGCTACTTCCGACATAAAACGCATTTGTTTACATTCCCTTCTACGTCATTGATAACGGTCGCTTCGAGTGCGTTGTCTATTGGTTAACGATCAAAATGCTTTTAGCGTAACGTTGAAATCTGACTTGCAGCTGTAAAAAAAATATCGCAACATGCGGACACTTTTACGCAAAAACAATGCCCTGTCCGTTAGCAAAAGTTCTTAGTGGCGCTTGGGGGTGGCAATACTGATTTAGCCACGGCGTGATGTGGATTCCCTATCCCTCTTCTATAAATACTTTCACGGCTTCTGCTCCGATGAACTTAGATCATTGATGCCGTCTAAGTACGAATTGACACGAGATACTAGATTAGCAGCTGGGTCCCACCCTTTTACAGTGAAACAGATAAGATGTAACCGTAATTTCTACTCCAACAGCTTCTTTCCTCGTGCTTCCAGCCTGTGGAATTCCCTTCCACATGTCTGCTTTCCCGACAGCTACAATCTCCAGGAGTTTAAATGTAAGGACAGTAGACACGTCCTATCACACTAACTTGCATCTATTCTCCCAATACTCTCACCATCTACCCAACCCACATTCTCGGTATCCTTATCCGTCTATCACCCTCCTTCTGACATTTTCTATATCTAACCATCCTTTCTCACCACTTTTCCCTCTATGTAACCCCCTGCGCAATAGTGGCAGTGAAATGCTTTGCTCGGGGTGAAACGATTATAAAAAAAACTGTGTTACTTCCCCTATTTGGTGGATACCAAGGGCAGAGTATCACACATGCTTTCACACGTTGTATGTTTGTAGGTTCGCCAGAGAATGTAAAAAAAATTATAATACAAAGAACAAATAAACTGAATATATTCAACAGAAACACACTACATTTTCTTAAATTTTATACGCATATTAAAATTGTAGAGACAAAAACATTTATTTTAGTAAAACCTCCCTCAATCTATGGAGTTTTATCGATGCGTCTTTACAAATAAACTATCAGTATGTGATAAGATGGTTCTCTTTGATATTTCATTTCATTTCCATGATAGCACCTTCAACGATATACTAGCTAACTATCCTCTATTCGAAATTCTCAAATTCCCAAATCCCTAAATCCGAATGATTTCACATGACTTGCCACAGATGGAAAATTTCAGAAAGCACTGGCAAGGTCCCTAGATTACGTGCAGGTGTTAAAAGCGAACTTATCTGCCCTGTTTATGGATTCGTGTTTTTTTTTTTATGGAGCCTGTTTTTTGTTAGCGATGGTTACAGCAATACATTTACATTCGTTCGTTGATTACTTACCAGGTGTTTCGTGCTCAGTAAAGATATTATTCAAAATGTCAATGCATGTTTATATATTTTTGTGTGTAAGCATCAAGTTGTTTTTGTTTTTTTGTTTTTGTTTTTTTTGTTTTTGTTTGTTTTTTTTGTTTGTGTTTTTTTTGTTTTTTTTTTTGCTTTCTTGTGTTCTTTTTTTTCTTCATATACGTACAGAATGTGTGCTATGGTGCAGTTGGTGTCAGTTCGGAACGAGAAATCGAATAGCAGGTTTCAAATTCTCGTTAGCTTCGTTGCATTTACTTATGCATTATTCCTTCGTTTTTTTTTTCTTCAGCTATAAGTTAAATAGCAAAACAGATTAGTTTCTATAGCCTTGGTTGGCAACCAACCTAGCGCAGAAAATAATGTCAATATACTGCGAGAAAATATTCTGTCTAATCAGTTATGTTTGTTTCAAGACACGATCGCCCAAGCGTATATCACATATAGCACTTAAGTGACTGACGGAAATTACAAAACTTTATACTTAAGTGAAATCTTAACTTTACCACTTCAAAATCCGTGTAAATATTGCATAACTATAGTCATTACCTGCGTCAGTATATATATAAAATTTATTAAATTTTATATTAAAATAGTTTCAGAGTATATGTCATTTATATACAACTACTTTCAGTATATATGTATTAGCTGGTTAATGTAAAGAGATGTAATGTTTCATTCTCAATATGCCTCGTTTTAGAGATGTTATATAAAAAATTAAATATACGTTATTCCAGATTCTGATGAAATCGAAAAACCGAAGTATTTCCGGTTCAAAAATTTTGGGTAAATGATTGTCAACTTTTACTGGAATATTACGAGGCCTTCACCTGATCTCGGTCTCGATGAACCTTAAGTCATGTGAATTAGAAAATTTTAGATGTTCAATTTGGGATTATATAATCGCGAAACTTAACGGATAACTTATGAGAAGAATCCTGTTTGACCATGTTCCACCACTGCCTCAATTCAGGATTTCACCATATCTTTGTAGGCGACAGTATTGATCTTGAGACCTTGACCTAAATAGCGTAGTCAAACGCATATGGTCCTTGTAAAATGTTGTGAATCAACATCAGTATAACTGTTAAATGCATGCAGTAAAAACTGCCGTTTCCTTTTTTCACATCCCAATACGTCATGGCATTTTATTTCCTATGATAGATTAAAATTTACGATGTTAATGCACTTACGTCTGATTTAGAAAAGATTGGTTTGTTTTGTTTGTTTAACGCCATATCAACTCTTGTCATTTAATGCCGAAGTTTATTTTCTTGTGAGCTTCGGTAGTTTTTATAATATATTGCTTGTAATTTTTTCAGTAATCTATTACTGGTAATATTTCTTTTTCACTATGAAAATATATTTCTGGTAATTTTCTCTAATATATTTTCATATTTTCATCTTTTGACCGTTTTGGGGCTCACTAACCGGCACCATAACAGCAGTTATATAAATATAAAAGTGGACTCATGTCAACACCTGCGTCCACTTTTATAGTTATATACGCTGTATCCCTGATATTGAGCACATTTAACTATGAATATGGCATAACTGATAACAATATTTTAATCCGGCATATATATATATATATATATATATATATATTAAATTCGAGGTAGAAAAAGCCACAAAATAATAAAAATATTATGAAAAAGACTAATGATATTTATTATATATTAGTAGGCCTTTTTTCTAAACCTAAGCACGAAGAGAAAGATTTGAATATCGGTATTTTCGGACATACCTGTTTCCTTTTTCAATGAGACAAGAATAAACAATGAGATGGGAACTAATTTTCAGTTAAATGTTATTTTTGTATGGCTTTGCTATGGCTTTATCTATCTATCTATCTATATATATATATATATATATATATATATATATATAGAGAGAGAGAGAGAGAGAGAGAGAGAGACAGACAGAGAGACAGAGAGAGACAGAGAGAGACAGAGACAGCGACAGACAGATAGATAGATAGATAGATAGATAGATAGATAGATAGATAACGTATTATTATTAAGTTTTTATGTAATTTTGGATGTGTTTGTATTAATTTTTTTCTTTTAGGGACTGAAATTATATAAGAATTGTCCAAAGCCTTTATACTTTTGAGCGCTTTCGGCTATACTTTTAGCCATTATCAAGAATTAATTTATAAGCAAAACAAAACTAATTCTTCATGATGGCTGACTGTGTTCGGAACATAACATACACAAGACTCTATATGCATAAACTTCCTACATGTTTATTTATAAGTAAAACAAAAATAATTCTTGATAATGGCTAAAATGATAGCTGAAAGCGCTCAAAAGTACAAATGCTTTTATAATTCTTATATAATTTGAGTTCCAAAAAGAAAAAAAATTAACCGAACACATAAAAAACTAATATAAAAATTAATGATAATAAATTGTCTGTCATTTTCAATGAAACCTGTATAAATGAGAGATTGTTGCTGTAATACACAATATATATATATATATATATATATATATATATATATATATATATGCGTACATGTGCGTGCGTGCGTGCGTGTGTTCTTTAATTATATATATATATATATATATATATATATATATATCATAAGAGTACAATTAAACAACAATTAAACAACATTTATTAGAAAAAAATAGCCATGTATGTTATATCAGACAGATCTTAGTCAACAATACAATAATCCTCACTCATACACACAGTAAAAGAATCTTCAGATGTTGGAGATCATCTACATTAAATCCAAACAACCCACATTTAATAAAATCACATTTAAATTTGGTCATAACACATTACATTGCATTTAAATATATGGTTCTGTTATCATTTCCAGCTCTCACGCGGTGTGACGTCATAGAACCGCATTACAAATTTAAGATCTGTGTTTGCTATTTTTGATAACTGTTATCGTAGCTTTACAAAGTTTTATGTCAACACAAGATAAAATTGTTGCTGATGGTGGATATTTTTGTGTTAACGTCCTTGTAGCCTCTCTGAAGAGGGCTCATGTGAGCCGAAAGCTTAGAACCAACTTAATATAAAATTATTCAAATTTGGAGAATTTTTGTCTTTATTTTCACCTGAAATTAAAGCCAAAATACGATGTTTTGAAAGGCTCATGATTACACACAATAGGCATACATTGTCTCATATTTAACAGTATATGTTTAAAATATACACACATATATATATATATATATATATATATATATATATATATATATATATAATTAAATAACTTTACCACAAAATCACACACCATTTTAAATGCAAATAGTCTCTAGATTAGATCCTCTTGTACTTATTTTAATCATCTTTATCTTAGAAAACGCAAAAACCAGCATTATTGAACCATCTACCGTTTCAATATATCATTCTTTATATATGTGTAGAATTTTCACTATTCATATACTAGCGAGGATGTGTTTATCGCCAGATGAAAGAGTAAAAAATATAAGCACACAACAAGATTGATTGTTTCTTTTTACGGAAATGAATGAAAGCTATGAGTGTCAAGGAAAGTAATTTGTAAAATTCTAATATAAGAAACTGCTTCGGAAGCTTGATTAAACTTTTTTCGAGCTAAACTTAAAAGTGATCCTTTTGCTAAGCAAAAAATGGAATTGAATAAAACAGCTAGTATTTTATGCATTTATTTTTCGAATGTTTTATGCTTCTCCTTTTTCATTTTATATATATATATATATATATATATATATATATATATATATATATATATATACACGAGTGAGCCTGTAAAAATCAAATACTTAACTATAAAAAACACGAGAACGATCAAGAATTAACAACGACAGTATATGCATAGAAAACCAGCAGTCAGTATAGCTACAAATGAACGAAAAGAGCTAAAAGAGAGGAAAAAATAAATAGTGAGAGTAAAGCGAAAGGAAAAATGGAGGAAAACAAATAACTAAGACATTCTACGCGTAAGCACAAACGTGCACATGTCAAATAAACCTGTACCAATGAAAAGTGATTATAAGAAAAATCGAAAAATAGAAGCAGTCAGTTGGTAAATCAATTACGACTGAGTAGTGAGTTCGGTCCTCACTGGGTGCTCCATACTTTTGCCCTTGTTTCATATCGAAACTATACTTTTGGGCTCTTCAAAAATTTTGCAATGGTTAGCAAGTTTGTTTCGTTAGATTAATTACAACTGAGGAGTGATTCGATTCTCAGTCGGTATTCAATACTTTCGACCCTGTGCCGCAGCTAAGCCACGTTTAAAAAATCCCCATTAAAGTATATTTGAAATTTCTGGGATAGATAATGCGAAAAGAGAGCTTAGAGAATTCGACACCCACAGTAAATAGGGAAACATCAAGTAATCTGAGTTTGAGTGAATGGATGGCTGAAGAGAACGTTGGTGGGATAGTGAAAAGACATGCATTGCTAAAAGATACAAAGTATAGAAAGTTGTCTTGATTAATTTTTGTGTTGATCAAACCATTTTAATCATGAATCGACCTTCACTTGTCACGGTATAAAATAACCTTATTCTATATTGCGTTTCTCTTCTTTTGCAATCGATATTAAGGCTGAGATTTCGTTGTGATTCCCTGGGGCGAACAAGTTTGAATCTACAAGATGGAATATTGGGACGAAAGTACAAACAGCTTGAAGCTAAATGACTAAATAGTTTAAAGTTGAAGAGGCATCGTGTGTCATCATTCGAACAAAACAAGTCGACTGCGGTCGCTGACAGCATTGACAGCTTTGACCCTTCATCGGCAGGTATATAGATTCCAAAAACGAACCACTGTGCTGGCTTTCATTTCTGACAAACAGGGAAACATATCCATTGCGTATAATGCATCAAATATTTGATAATTTTTTAGAAAATTCCGTTAAAAATAACTGCTGCCAAATGGGAAAATTAATGCTGTAGCAGTTCTATTGCGTTTTAATCAGGACTTATTAAATATCGACATTGACAGAAATACTTCAACAAAAGCCAAAATCGATTTTTTTAATAATCATTTCACCCCAAGCAAGGCAAAGCTGCCGCTGCTGTGCAAACAGTTACAGTGAAAGGAAAAACAAGGTACAGAAAGATAAGAGATAGATGTGGTTCAAATAGATAGAAGATGACAAGTAACGTTGCATTTAAACTTTTAGAGATTGTACCTAAGAAGGAAGCAAGCAAACAGAATGGAGTTTCACAAATAGAAAGTGCGAGAAAAGAAGCTATTAGAGTAGAAGAGGTAGTTACATTTAACTATTTTAACGGTAAAATGGTGTTGACCTCGATGCTAAACTTGAGCATGCGTAAATGCATATGGTCAGGAAACTAGGAAAATAAACTTAGAATAAAATTATATGATCATAAAATAATAGTAACTTAGACACAAATAAACAACATATAATTGATATTCTATAGCCAGTAGTTAGAAGTTGAAATAGGTTATCAATATTGTATCAATAGAAAGTCTTTTACTGAAAAACAAAAAAAAAACAAAATACACATTCTGCTCTATATATCTATAAAGTACAATGTGAATATGCTAGTAGAATAATTGTCATTGGCGTTTAATCTAAAATAAACTAACCGAGTTAGGATTCCAGCCTAACGCATTGCGTTCACTTTCTTAATGTCTTTGAAAAAGGTATAAATTTATCACTCCGCCTATGGCTTAAAGAGCAGAGTAGATTGGTCTTGAGTCGGCTGACTGCCACGACTATCTTTCTCAAGAAACCATGGTAGTTTACAAATAATAAAGAAAATTATTTTATAATTAATTATAATGACCCCCCAAAACTCCAGTAACCTTTGAGACTAACAGAAATACAAGCGCAGTGGTTATTCGTGTAGAATATGGGTTTGGCCTGCCTAATGCCGTTAAATCCATATCTTCCCAACATCTAGCAAGCGGTTAAAAGATGGGCAGACTAGTCTCTCTTATTAGGGTGGAAAACTAGTATAATAGAATCAATATTGTAATTCAACCCATAGTTAGTTGTTGGGCTATCAGTTCCCACATTCTAATAACCTACTTGCTATAGAAGCACACAATGCAGCTCCACAAGAGTTTTGAAGCTTACATACTAACGGACTAAAAGAAATAATAGAGCACTTTTATAAATAAGGCAGGAAACACGAACCAGATTGATAAGGTGATTTTACAACAACAAAGTTGACAAAATATATTATTTCTCTGCAGTGATAAATATATTTAACTGAAATCATTAACAATAAAAATTTAGTAAGAACCCTGAAAATAAAGTGTCGGCCTTTACTGACAAGCAGTCAAAATAGGCAATGATGTGTATCGATATCATCTCTAAAAATTCAGTTGTCTTATAGTCTTTCCTTCACTCATATTAAACATGCTATTTTATTTGTCTACATCTTTTTGTCAATGTTAGATTGTAAATATTATAATCGGCAAGAAAGCTGTCCCCTCCCAAAATGATAATGGTAACATTAGCCGTTTCCTTAGAACAAATCATTCGACATTCATTCATTGAGAAACCAGTACTACTCGAACTGTGCTTTTCCTCATTCCACGGCTATCATACTGGGATCAAAGTATAGAATCTGTTCTGCTTATTTCCAATAGTAATGATAATATAAGTCGTTTCCTTATAAGTTAACATTAGGCATTCATTAAATAAGCAGCCTGTGCTACTCGAATTATATTTTTCTTCATTCCATGGCAATCGAGTTGGGGTCAATATGAAGCATCTATTATCCTATTGTGCTATTCTACCAATGATAATAGTAATATTAGTCGCTTCCTTATGAGGTACATTCATCTTTCATTGACCGAGCAACCAGTGATGCTATTGGTTCAATTTTATTAAATATTTCTCAAAAAACTATTCATATGGAGAATAGATTTCTCAAGTGCTTTAGTAACTTTCTCCTGTTGACGAAGGTTCCATATTAAATTTTGGCTCGATATAGCGTCACCTGTGAACATCTTCCTTATGTGACTGTTTTCTCATTGAATTACATATGCTATCCATTTTAATTTTTGCCATTGCTAAAAAACCTCAAATGTTGCTGTTTCTGTTAGTAGTGATTCTGTAGCATCATTGTGCAATATTCGAAAAAGAATTGTCTTCATCAAGATCCACAAACTAGAGTTTCTCAAAAGAAATTGACCTTTGATCATAAAAAGCAGTTGTATAAGGACTGTTCTTATTATCTGAGTGTTTGTAATGTTCTAAGCGTTTTGATTCGTACCATTAATGAAACTTATTGAATGTAGTTGTCTTGAAACTTATTGAATGTAGTTATCTTGATCACATCAATTGATCTTATGCTCCCTCGCTCTGTTAATCTTTACTGCAAATCTTCCTGACATAAGCTTACGGAAATATCTCGTTGAAAAACCAGTTATCGTATAATCACGCAACGTTGAACCAGGGACGTTTGGGAACACCAGATACCGTAAACTTGGATTGTGTGGGTGGTATAATAGATAACACCTCAAGATTGGAGATCCGAGTTCAATTCATTTTTGGAAAGTGTATAGAATCCACATATTTTCTTCACCCGCTATGGATTGAATTTGTATCAGTAAATCTATTATCTCCACAATATTATGAGGATCTAAAATATTTTTAAGGCTTAAAATAACAAAGAAAAGATCTATAACACGTAAAAATCAAATCAATTTTCCTAAAATGAAGTGGATTTTAAATTAATATTAATTAAATAATTAGAACCAGTTTAAAGCATTTTATTTTATTTTATGTATGCAAAAATTAGAATATTATATTTGCTTGAGCATAATATAATGACATCATAATAATATAATGTCATCATAACAAAATAATGTCATATAATAATGTCATTATAATCTCATATAATCTCGTTTAAAATAGGATTATTTCAAGTGTAACCCGTAATTGCCCTGCTTAAGACACTTATGTAAAACGTAATTGCCTTGCTTAATTTACTTATAATATTGCATGAAAAAAAATGTACTCCTAAGTTTAGTACAACGGAGAGGAAGAAATTATTACTAGTGGTATTGTTGATTATGCAGTTTATTGTCAATCGCAATATCAGTAAAAACAGAAGATTTGTTACAAAACCTGTAAAATCTGAAAAAAAAAACTAGTTGACATTTGGAGAGAATAAAAAGGAAAATATATGTTTACAGCTGAGAGCTTTGGGCTTTGTGGCTGGTGGAAGTGAAAAATATAGATAGTCAAAACACGACATTTGATGAGGTTAAAAACGTTACATTCTGTCCATGGGAATGAAGTAAATTATAAATGTTTAACATAAAATTTGGATTATCGAATTAATCAGTTGAATCAAGAAGAAGAAGAAAAAGAAGATGAAAAGAAATGACGTCAACAGAAATATTGTTAATTTATTGGTTAAGCCAAAAATCACTTCGTCTCGTGGTGCGAGCTGGAAGTGGTCTCATTGGTTAGAGATTTGGTTTGCATGGACAACCGGTTCCGTCACGCACCTCTCAAGAGAATTTGGGACATGCATAAAATCGTGACCCCAAAGAGCCAAATCAGTTGTTAAAGTTGCTAAGTTACTAAAGTTGCTAACGAGACAAGACGAATTTACTGTGGCCGCCGCCCGAACCTCCCACTTCGGCTGTTTCCGTAAGGCTTGGGTGAAAACCCTGAAAAGACTTTTTAAAAACTTGGAAACTTGAAAGCTCCGACTGAAGTGAACAATATTATTCTTAAACGAAAACTTTCGCTCCGTTGTGAGAATAGAAATTCGACGACTGTCATATTCTGTTTTTGTTTGCTTTTAATTTTTTTTTCATTTATATAAAGACTCTTTTCGCAACTTATTCAGACGTTATCGAAATTATTTATTTATTTATTTATTTTGTGTCGTTTTTGTTTTTTTGATTTTATTTTTTGTTAATCAAATGTACGCGCGTGTGCGGCCTGCTTCAACGTGGTAAAGTTACTGCTAGCAAGATTTTGGTGTTCCTTGCTTGGATCAGAATTTACAGCGTGGGCAAAGGGGAACTCCATTATAATAGACGACTTAAAGAACCAGCTACTGTGTCGAGACCATCAGACGACTAGCGACCCGAGGGAGGCATCACACAAGAATTATGGATGTGAAATAATAATTCTACCTGTAAATGAAAAAAAAAATTGAAATGCAAGTTTCTGCTTTGATAACACAGATTAAAATATGTTTATTAAATGAATTAAGTCATTTCGGTTTTAAGAGAATTTTATTCATTATCAGTTATTCATGCTCAACAATCAGACAGATTTACGTCGACATTAATTTCAATGTTGCAAATTAAACATGTGGTGCCGAGATATTCTGTACGGCGGAGAGATATCTCGTCCATAACTGTAAGAAAAATCATTGTTTCCAGTGTCTTCATTGTCTTAAAAACATAAACATTTGCTTAAGCCATCTTCTGATATACTGTGTTTAAATACTTAGCGAGGAATTATTCTTTCTTCTCTTCAGCTGTTCATGAACAATCTTGTTTCAAGGTATTTTTCATAATCTACAAATCCAGTTCCAACAATATCCATAATAATACCGTTCTATTAAACTATCACGTTGTCTACTCCAGGACATTGTACATTCTGGTGAAATTCCAAGTGCGTTTTTTGGTGCAATGGATATCAGCTCGGAAGGAGAAGTCGGAAAGCCAAGTTTGAATTCCAGTTGAATTCATTGAATTCACACACAAATAGGCTTTTGCATATTAATCCACCTCTTCTCCTTCAGCTATAGGTTGAATAGCAGGACAGATTTTGTTCTGTAGCTTTAGTTTACTGCAGAAAGAAATGGCAACCTACTACAAGAAAATCACCTGCCTAGACAGTTACGGCTCGAAAGAGACATGATTAAACACGTGTGTATCACGTATGGAATTTAAGTGACTGATCTTGAGAGCATTTTCAATAAACGTATTCTCGATTATCTCCCTAAAATATTTGAAAGAGAAACTTGCTAGAAATATATAGATTTAATAATGTTAACAGCTTACTATCGTAATAGCAATATTTAAAGGAAGCTAACTTTGTACTGACACTGACATTTAGAAAAAAACTAAAAAGACTACTTAGTTACTTATTTTAGTGCATTCACTTTTCGTTGCAATAGTTGTCATGCGATACATAATTAAAACAAATGAGCCGTACATAATCAACTAAGAGAGTTTTGTTTTAGAATTTAATAAACTTGTATCAATTGAAAAAGCAGAGTCGATGGAGGTGTTGCAAGATATCCTAGTGGCTGTAGGATTAGAGTTTGGTAGACCGCTCTTATAAAATTTTCACCTAATAAAAGCTAATAGTTCATGTAAAGAAATCAGTAATATATTAATATATTTATTCATATATATATGTATATATATAATGTCATAATGATATAATGTCATATAATAATGTCATATAATAATGTCATATAATCTCTGTTAAAACAGGATTATTTAAAGAATTATGGATGTTAAATAATAATTCTACCTGCAAACTCAAGCCAAGCAAGGCCAACACAGATACGGAGAGCGTTACAGCGAGAGAGAAAAAAGATACAAGGGATGTCGAAGAAAGGATAAGAGACTGATGGGAATCAAGGAGATAGAAGATGGCAATAGACATTGTACTTAAACTTTTGGAGATTGTAGTTATCAGGGAACCAAACAAAAGAACGTTCTGCAAACAGAACATGCGTGAAAAGAAACTGTTAAGAGTAAAAGAGTCTTTTATATTTAACTATTTCGATGGTAAAAGGTTTAGACATAGATACCAATCTAGTAGGATGCGTAAATATACGTAGTCAGAATCCAGGAAAAAAGTTAGTCAGAGCAGTTGTCTTTAAAATACCTGTAGAAAAGACAGAGGGAAGCCAGATCACGTTGGTGAGAAAATGACAGGAGGTGGGCTGCCAAGTTATGATCGATTATATTGCAGATCTTTTTGGATTTTGTCAAAAACCTCAAGATGAATAGCAGGAGTACCAAACCAAAGATAGTAACAGCATTCAATACGCGGACGAATAGTTGATTTCCAAATGTGCAAATCAGATTCTGATGAGAAAAACTTCTTGGCGCGACAAACTTCGTAGTAGTGTGCTGCTATATATGAGACTATCGTCATCTAATTTGATGGCAGACAGGAAGGTTTCTCGATGGTGGTTGTAGGAAAGCAGCTTTGTTTTAATATGCATTTAAATGCATTAATTACAGTTCATAATAAATAATAATTCTGGATCATTTCAATTTCCATGAAATTATCTTTAATGCATTCAAACCTCTTTTATGAGGTTTCAAAAAGTCATTGAAGTAAGCATCTAATCAAATTACTGTTTTCGATAAATTATAAAATAGGTACCTATATAATCGTTTTAAGTAACGCAGTTAATGGAAATAAGTGCTGGGTAATTTGTTACGTTCTTTAGTATTTATTGAAAATTCTTTCTTTAGTTTTCTATTCATGAGATTTTATTTTTCTAATCGGAAGATACGAATCTTCGACTGGCTAAAGAATCCGGTGATAACTTCAACATGACGCAAAATTAATTTGAAATAAATAATTCATCACCAGTCATGCATTATTCGAAAATAAAAAGGCACTACATATTATTATTATTATTATTATTATTATTATTATTATTATTAAAGAAATGAATGAGTCAGCATTTGCTGTTCAACTTTCTTTAGTTTTTATAAAGTTTCGCCTACTTGCGCTTTACTTAGTTAATGGCTACAAAAGTTTTGTTGCAAGCAGTATGAGTGAAATATTGTAAAGATTCAAAAAGTGCAGACAGACAAAAATGCCCAGAGTCACAATTACAAATTATTGATCAAGCAAGAACACCTGCACCAGTTATAAAAGGGAATATGTTGCAAGAAATATATTAGAGAGATTTATCAATGGGACTTGTTATACACACAAGTCTGCTTTCAAATTTCTACCTCCGAGATACTTTGGTAAGTTTTAGAGGAAAGGATTTGTTGCTCTCTTAAGTTTTTGAATATTTATTTGTTTTTGTTTGACATGTTTAGCACATTACAATTCCAATGAGTTATTATGTAGTTTTGGAAAGTTTTCAACAAGGGTACTATATATTATATAATTTGCTCTGGTGCAAAGCCAGTATGACTTTGCTTTCTTTCTCTATCTTTTTTCCTTAATTCAGTAAACAGTGTTTAATTGTGGCAATGTTTAACGCTAAGATTGTTATTTTTTCAGTAGTTTTACTCATAAAATATATCTTGGCAAGCAGGTATTTTTATCGTAAAATGCTCGATATTGGGATGGAGATAGAATGTTGATAAATACAAAAGTGATTGTCTCTTTAAGAGATGGGTCCGAGGGTTCCCCTGTGTTCTTAAATACAGAAACCACAGAAGAGAACTTACAGAATGCAGGAAAACAGGAAGCAGAAAGGCAGTAATTATAGAGTTTAGAGAAGACAGGTGCACATTTCTTAACGACAATGACCGGTAATCCATCACCTCCACTCGCCTTATGAGGGTCAAGTTTTGATATTACCTTAGATACCACAGACGGGCTAATGTAAACATCTTCCAGCTGAGCCTTAGTTCTAAGAAGGCAGTCGGCTACTGGTACTCTAGACGAGTCAAATGTGGAGGTGGATGAGAATCGGCGAGCAAAGCACTCGGCCTTGTCCACTGATGCCGTGAGGATCTCAATTACATTGATTAAAGGAGGGATGGAGGAGTTGCGGTTGTTCTGCACACGTTTGCACAGCCGCTATTAGTCCTTGGAGTCAAAGTTGCGGTCAGCTATGCGCTGCCTCATTCTCTCAGCAAACAACCGCTTGGCGTCATTCAGGATCCTCTTACACTCATTAGGAACAGAGGAAAGTAAGCAGTAGGTGACCTTGCGATCAAGACATTCTGTAGGCATTTACGTCAAATGCATTGGTTACCCAGGTTAACGAGACTGATCACATTTTTCTAATAAGAAATGTTACTCTTGCAAACGAAATAACAATTCCCGCTACGCCGTAAATATCTGGCTCTTGCGGCGTTTTACCATTTCTGGCGGATCTTCTATTATCACTGTGTGGAATGTCTACTAACAAAAGTGATAAAAAATAATAAGACTCTAAATCATTTCGGCTAAATATTTTTAAAAAAATTCAAAAATCCCCAGGGTGAATGCTAGTCGTACCTTACATAACAAACATAATATTGCTATATTCCATCGAGCTCTATTTTATTAACATCATTTCTCAAAGTTTCTCTCTCTCTCTCTCTCTCTCTATATATATATATATATATATATATATATATATAGATATATGGTAATTATTATTATTATTATTATGTCATTTTTCATCATATTTCGATTTCTGCTTTGGTCTCACTACCAACCAAGTCTGCGGGGAGACCTAAGGTAGGTAGTGGCGTGTTGTTATGACTCCATTTCATGTTTTTCTATCTTCCCTATCATCCCCAGCATTACATAGATAAAGTTTTCCTTAGTGTGTGGGCTGTACTTAATAAGACAATTTTTTGTATATCTCTTAAGCAGGGGTTTCCAGGGATTCTTTCAATGTGTTGTTTTGTTCCATTTTTTATCATTCCAAGTGCACCTACTATCACTAGCACAACTCTTGTTTTCAATTTCCACATTTTTTCTATTTCAATTTCCAGGTCTTTATATTTTGACAGTTTTTCAAATTCCTTGATTGCTATGTTACAATCCGCTGGACAAGCCATATGAATTAATAGACAAGTTTTCACCTTCTGGTTTTTAACAATAATGTGGTTACATCTTCTATTTCTGTAACCGGTGCTGGGTGATGTTCATACCAGTGTTTGTTTACAGCTTTTCCATAATGTTTGCACATTGCCCAATGTAAATATTGCCCAACTCTATCGTGGCGATTTTTATATTCATTTGGGACAAGCACAGAACAGCCTGAGATTAGGTGGTCTATTGTTTCTTGGTGTATATCACAAAACCTGCATTTTGGATCCATATTATTATGCATAATATTTGCCTGAAAGTTTCTAGTGAAAAGACTTTGGTCTTGTGCTGCAAGAATAAAGCCTTCAGTTTCAGACTTTAATCCAGATGCGCGTAACCATCGATGAGTATTAACTTTGTCAACATTGGATTTATTGGCACGTTCTGGATATTGGCCATGCAGAGGTTTGTCTTGCCAGCGCTGTTTCATCTGTTCAAGAGCTTTATCTTTGGCTTTCATTTTCATATTTTTTGCCGCAATAGTTGGTTCTTGGCTTCTGTTTTGCTTTTCTACAGAATCTACTAACAGTAAATCTTTTTGTATTTACTGCCTTCTTTTATTATTGAATATTTTTTCTTTCTTTCTTCATGTTGCCTTACTAATTGTATCATCCAATCCTTTGTTGTTTCTATATATGTTAGTAAGCCAATAGTTGTTGTCTTGTATGACAATTCCAGCTGAATAAAACGTCTTCCACCTTCTTTACGGGGTATGTATAGACGGTCTACATCAGCCTTTGGATGATGCATCTTATGCTTAGAAAGAAGCTTTCTTGTTTTAGCATCCATTCGCCTGATGTCGTTTAGAGTCCAGTTTAAGATGTTAAAGCTATATTGGACAACTGGGATTGCAAGGCTATTAATGGCCATAACTCTGTTCTGTGAATTTAATTCAGTTTTTAATATCATTCGTAGCCTTCTATAGTACTCTTTACGCACTATTTCTTTCATTTTTTTATGGTGAATGTTTTCGCTCTCATTTACACCTAGGTATTTATAAGCTTCTTCTGGTTTCAATTCTTTTATTGTTACAGCAGGGTCTAAGCTAATTGAGGATGGTTTCTTGTATTGATTCCACGTAAAACTGTAGCTTTAGCACATTTATTCAAATTAAATTTCATTCCAATGTCTTCGCTGAAGCATTTTACAGTTTGCAGAAGACCTTCCAGCTCATTATCATTCTTAGCATATAACTTTAAGTCATCCATGTAAAATAGATGGCTTATTTTATTTTGGCCTATTTTATAACCACATACTGTCTTATTAAGTTGACTGGTTAGTGCTATTAATGATATGCAGAATAGTAAGGGAGATAAAGAATGACCTTGAAATATACCTCTTTTGATGTTTATTTCATCAGACTTATAGGTTCCATTCTTATGATTGAGGTAAAGGGTTGTTTTCCATATAGACATACACTGTTTGATGAAATTGATGATGACGGGCGATATCTTGTATATATTTAAAGTCTTTAAAATCCAGGAATGTGGCACACTATCGAATGCCTTTCGATAATCTATCCAGGCAGTACTTAAGATTTTTCTTTGTACTGTAGCAGTTTTCCAGGACCATTTTGTTAATTAGCAATTGGTCTTTACAACCATAACAGCCACGTTTGCACCCTTTTTGTTCAAGCGGTAT
This sequence comes from Ascarosepion bandense, assembly GCA_037127315.1. Taxonomy (NCBI): domain Eukaryota; kingdom Metazoa; phylum Mollusca; class Cephalopoda; order Sepiida; family Sepiidae; genus Ascarosepion; species Ascarosepion bandense. The sequence goes on along the minus strand of JBBBDQ010000493.1, from coordinate 158,241 downwards.
CATGTCATTTCTTTCTAAGAATAAATATGTCTGTTTTGTTAAAATAGATGTTAATAGTTTATATGTTGTCGGAAGACATGTAATTGGTCTGTAGTTTTTCGGGTTGTTTGTGTCACCATTCTTGGGTAGAAGAAATGTAATTCCTTTTGGTCATCCATGCAGGAATTTTAGTGGGATCGTCAACCATTTCTTGAAGTTCTTTGGCTAGTTTTTTATGTGCTGCATTTAAATAATATAGCCAAAAGTTAGGAATTTTATCTATACCTGGGAATTTCCAATTGTGTGCTTTTTTTAGTGCAAATTTAACATCATCTTCTGTAATTCCAGACCATGTCTGTACTGGTTTATTTTTCATTCGGTCTATCTCTTGCGAAATCCAATGTACTTCCTTGCTATGTTCTTTAGGGCAAGCCCATATCTTTTCCCAGAACTGTGTGACTTCTTCCATTCTGGGGGGTACTGTCACTTCAATTCTTTTTTTACCTATTTCCCTGTAAAATCTCTTTGTATCAGTCTGAAAAATCTTGTTTTGTCTGTAAAATCTTGCTCTTTTTTCATAGCGTCTTATTCTTTGAGCCTTCAGTTGGATTTTTTGCTTTATTTTTTCTTTATTTGATAAGACTTCATTTTCATTCCTAATGTTATATTTTCTTTCGGCTCTTCTGCTTTTCCTAGTTCTTACATTTATTCCTCTACTCAGTTCATCCAGTACTGATAGTTCACTTCTAAGTTGTTCGATTTCTTTTTCTATTTTTCTTTTCCAAGGTGGATCTTCACGTCTGCGAGACTGCCTTGTTTTTATTTTGATATTCAATTTTTTTGTTGCTGCTGTTGCTGATGCATATATTACTTCGTTGAGATTTGTATGTGTGTCTTCATCCAGTATTAATTTCAGTGCTGCATTGTAGAGTTTAATAGTTCGGAGGTTATGTTTTGTTGGTTGTAATTTTGGAAGCTATTCTCGTTCCTCCATTGTCATATTTTGTATTTGACTTAGATGTTTTTTTATTTCTAATTTTGAAATTTTTATCAGCGGTCGCTAGATCAGTGATTTTCACTCGTTGATTTTAGTCACTGGTCGCGTTCTGGAGGTGGTTGCTCACTAAGGGTCAATTAACATTAGCAAATCGTCCGTGCATAGAAAAGTGTCACATACGGTAGGTTCCACTGTATATATATATATATATATATATATATATATATATATATATATATATATATATATATATATATGTGTGTGTGTGTGTGCGTGTGTGTTTGTATGTGTATTTATTTTTAATTCATATGAACTGTCGAGTGGTTAGGCCCATCAGATCTAATGACGTTTTTTCCTTAGGGGACGCAGGTTCGAATCTTACTAGACAACGCAAATTTTCTTAACAGAATTTCTCGAATATTCAGGCCAGTAGATGCAAATAAATATACTGTTTAATTATAAAATAACATTTTATCTACTCAAATACGAGTATTCCTTAAAAATAATGTTTATGCAAATAAATTAAAAATATTATTATGTTGAGAGTTAATCTATTTCGTAACGTATTTCGTAAAATTTCTTAAATATGTATGTATGTATGTATACGTACGTGTGTGTCTGTGTGAGATAGAACGAGAAAGAGATCTCAAGCTCAAAATCTCACAGTGTGTGTTGGAGAGAAAAAAGTACATCAAGTAATTTAAAAATGAACTTGAAATTGGCTGCCTATTTCACTGTCCGAGACTCGCTTCTTGAAAACACTGATTATAGATTTTGGTTGGATTTTCTTTAAAGGTGGTTTTTGGATAAGAATTTCTTCTCAACAAGATTTTCAATTAGTCGACTCTGTTGGTGGCTTGAAGTCAGTGTCGTATTACAAATCGACAATACCTTGTATTGATCACGAAAAAAAACATTGGATCGTGACCTGTAACTGATTCCTTAATCACTACCCGAATGAAGTGAAGTATTCCGAATTCATTATTTTTACCTTTCTTTCTGAATAACCACAAATAATTTCTTGGTTTTGAGAGCGAGTGAAAAATTCGCAATTTCGGTGGTGATACTAAAAAATCCAACCTGTCGACATTGATATTTTAGCGGAGAAAGAAAGTGAATGTGCGTGAGTTTATATATTTGTCTAAAACCACCCAATTTTTTCATTTTAAACATTCTTACATTTTGTTAGATATGATTATTGTTGCGGTCATATAAGTAAAAATCCAATGTAAAGTATAATAAATCAATACGGAAGACGAAATCAAAATATAACTGAATGATAAAAATCTAGAGGGAGACAAAAAGTTTTCCTTATTGTTATAGTAAAGATCCATAAACATACTAGATCGTTTTTTTTTCGATTAATATATTTGCATCAACAAAATCTCTTATAACTCATTTACCGAAGCAAAAAATAACTTTTCAAATAATAAGTAGTTGAAAAAACTGTGAAATTTTGTACTTTAAATTTCGAAAAAATGTTTTCTTAAATTCATAGATATTCATTCTGAACGTGTCAAGAGCAATGTTTTTTAAGTACAGAAAAAGTTCAAAATAAGCCTCTTATAAGAACTAAGATTTTTTTTATATAAAATGATACGTGTGGTTTGCTACATTTTATATAACATTATTGATAAAATGAAATTATGTTATCGTTGAATTTGGTAAAGTATAAAATAGAGTTATTATATAATAAAATTGGATTAGTCGTTTTATTGTATGGAAATATCGGACATTTTTAGTTTTTTGTTTTTGTTGTCGTTGTTTTTTTTTCCGTTTTTTCGGGGGGGGGGTGCAAAAGTGATTGGGAATATATCACGAAACCATTTATGACCTTAGTTTGTGGTGATACCGGCCGAGCAAAAGCGATGGACTGGATGTTTGCGCTTTCACGAACAAAAAGCAAATGACCAAAAGTCATCGCTTCGCATCCGGGTTCTCGCAGATGTTCCGGTTGAAAAATAAAAATTAATCAAATATTAAATTTCTATTTCGCGAGCCTACGCGAATTTTACTTATCAGTCAATGGGAAGCTCAGAATCAAATACAAGTGTGAAATCCCAAATGATCACCTGCGATCCAAAAAACCGAAATAAAAAGCCGAGACAGAAAGCACCCAACAGACAGACCGATGGTGACAGGCGAGAGTAATTAATATCTCCCTTGACCAGGTCAAGTGGCTACTATGCTCGTCCCTTCACCTCTCCTTCTTTCTTCCCTGTCTCAAAACTACTTACTGACCTAAGGAGCGACTACATCAATGACATTCCCACATTCCTAAGCCTTAAATCTCTTTCAGCATATTATTTGCCATGAACATTTTAACCTCCGTTGGACCTACATTCAAGTATTACTTTAATTGTAAAAACATTAATTGATATGTGTATATATAAAAATGTTATTTTCAACTCAATTTGCTTTTCTTGATTTTATAATCATTTTATGACTTATCTACCACAAGGCCAAATTCCGTTAACCTGCAACAGTATTCAATTACCCTTCACTAGAACGGACTCCCACTACAACGAGAAAAAGAATAGCTAAGATATCCCCTATAAGTTCTCTTTTTGAGGCCCAGAAGTAAATGTATCTAAGATAAAAATAATAATAATAATAATAATAATAATAATAATAATAATAATAAACATATACTGAAAACAAACAGTAAATACAAACAAAAGGATAATAATATATGTGCTTGTGTGTATTAACTGGGATCAAATATAATCAGAATCCGACAGAATAAGAAAAGAAAAACAAAAAGGAAACTTTTATCAATTTAATATATTTCACCATTATTAAAGTTTCATCAAAGAACGCGATATAATGAAAACCCAAAAGATTTTTCCAGCATTTTATTTTTGTGTTTGATTTTCATTGGTTAATCAGGTGTCACGTGTTTTTAACTTAAACTTTAATAAAATTTATAGCGTTCCAAATTCAAAGAGAGATGACACGTCCTTTCCTTTATACCGATTAAATATATTATGCAGATAATATTTTTATTCCTTTTTTTTTTTGTTTTGTCAACCACGTCCTTATATTTTAAATTTTATTCAATCAGTTAATTGCCGTACGTGAGATACGCTTGGGCTTGGGTGATCATGTCTCTTCCGAGACATGACTGACTAGGCGGAAGATTTTCCCGCAATAGGTTGCCATTACCTTCTGCAGTAAACTGGTTACCAACCAAGGCCAATATGTACTGCTATTCAACCCTTAAGTGGAGACAGAAAAGATGGATCAATTTCTGTGTAAGTGAATGAAAAAAGTTCGATTGGAATTCGAACTCTGCTCTCTGACTTCTCATTACGTTACACCACAACACACAGCCATTCTTTTGTTATTGTTCGCAATGTGTAGTAAAGCTGACTTTATAGACGTAAGTCGACATGACAGTATCTATCACGACATTGCAATTGAGTGCGATTTTTTCAATGTCTGTAAAGTATGTGATTCACTCGAGCCGTACGAATTTGAATTCCGTGGTTTTTTGTTGTTGTTTTTTTGTTTTGTTTTGTTTTGTTTTTGCATTCTTTTTTATTTTTTTTGGCGGGTAATTTCACTACAAACAAGGCAAAAAGGCCACTGTGACGCAAAGAGTTACTGAGTATAGAATGATATGCGAATAAAATAGTATTAAAGATAAAGATTAATAAAAGAACAGGAATTAAGCAAACAAAAGATAACGGCTGAGACTACGTTTAGAATTTTGAAGATCAACGTTGACTGGAAAGAATTCCGCATGCAAGAAGGGCCAGAGAAGAATCTATTGCACTATTTACATTGTTCGGACTATTGTCCTCATCTTTGTTGCCATTTGTACGATGTTTCGGCTGTTGTACGCTCCGGCCTTCTTTAGAGTCTAAGGAATTTCAAGCCGAAAAAATCTATTAGCATAGAACTTATGATTACATCTAACAATTTCAACTATAACTTTTCTACACTGATTTCCAGTCTCAGCTAGGTAGCTCAGTATACCTCTGCATTTACCCCATATCTTGTAAGGGACAAGATGGGCTCATGCCTTTATCAAGTGTATTTGTGCGAAAGCGAATGTAAACAATTGGCCAGGATTACAACTAACCTTGCAAGTGTTTTCTTTTTATTTCTTCTTACCATTACACTACTCGTTCATCCTTTGTAATGTGACAGTGAAGATATAACATTAAAAATACCTTAACAATGATTAACATTCTGGTGGAGAGTAACACCTTATTTCGAACAGTTCAGTTATTGCCAAAATATTTTATGTGTAAAGATATTCGATAAGAACTTTCTAATTCTTTGGCTGCAAGTACATTCAAATCAAATAGATCTCACTTAATAATAAAATACCTTTTAAAATCTATAGCCTTATTTTGTAACGGGTAGCAAGTAAAAGCTAGACGACTTCATTAAAAATGAATAAAAGACTTGCGGTAGCCGAAACAGAGTTCAACCTAAGAATGCTGAGAGTATCGAACATATTAGAATATTCTAAGAATATGAATGACACAAAAACTGTTAATAACACTTAGAATTGGATACATTAAAATTTTCGTATATTTGATGAAAAAAATGTTTACGAATTAAACTCTCACAGAGGACATCAATGGCCTAAAAATTAGAAGAAAGTTGCGGTTAACTTAATTGACAATAATTGGAGGAATATGTACCACAGACACAAAAAGGGGTAAGAAAAAGGAATGTATTTTTGAAAATCATTATACAATAAAGTTGTTGAGTATTATGATCAACTTTTGTTTTAATAGACAGGTTACAAAACGTTAAGAGTGTAAAATACATATATGTAGGCACAGGTGTAGTACTAAACAATGCCCTATACGGAAGAAGGGTTTCTCAGATGAATGACAATGGCCACGTGTTCGCGACCGAGATGTCGCCTAACCTGGAGTGTGATGGACCTCGTCACCTTAAGACGCTCAGGACATGCTACATGATGTACATCCCAAGAAACCATTCACGAGACGAAGGCCATAGCGCACAGCAATGATAGATATAGAGGAGTGGTGTGGAACAGCGCGACTTCTTCCGGAGTTAAGGACGAAAGAAGAGGAAGGATATTTTCAAATATTATTATAATTATCTACATTTTTTACAATAGATTCTCCGTCATCCATTAATTAAGCGAGGTAGCAAGGTAGGTCATACTTTGTTTTTCGCTACCCTTCTTGCTTTTCTAATCAATCAGTTATGTGCCATACGTAATACACCATCATGTCTTGAAATGTCATGACTAACTGGGCAGAAAATTTTTCCGCAGTAGGTTGCCATTACTTTCTGCGGTAGTTTGGTTAGAACGCAATCTGTCCTGTTATTTGACCCATAGCTAGTGGGAAGAGACGGATTAATACATTTCCCAAGGATATTTCTGCGTAAGTGAATGAAAGGAATTCAACTTGAATTCGAATTAGGTTCTCCGATTTCTCGTTGATATCCACTGCCCCACAACGCACATCTTTCCCAATACCCAGCTGTTTTCAACGAATACAACATTACAAGATTTCCTATATCTCTGAAGCAGACATTAAATACACGAGAGTATTATCACACCCTCTATCTTTGCCTTCTTTCTTTCAATATTGTTTCATTTATTCATTCTTTCTTTCTTTCTTTCTTTCTTTCTTTCTTTCTTTCTTTTGCTTCCTTTCTCAAAAACAAACAATACATTTCATATATCTTACATTCTGTTTACTGTGCAAGAAACAGGCAAGCTATTACAGGCCTCGCATGGCAATCAAATATGAACGGCTCATTGATTAGCTCTGGCAATGTCAAGGCATAATGCTCATGCTATCGACCAACAGGAATTATAATATTACTTCCTTTAAAGAAATACCTGTTTCTGAATCCCCTTCACAAAGTGATATTGTCACTTGCACGTCATGGGCTGTTAGTAAATTTATCTGTCTTACATACATTCGATTTATCTACGTTTTTCTTTCAATCTTTCTAATGTGTGTCTTAAATAATGTACAGTCTGAACACGTATATATATATATATGTATATTATTTATTGCTAATACGTGGTAAGAAAAGTTCATGTCTATTTATTTCCATAGGCACCGGTTTCTCTGTTGCTAGTCTAGAATTGTTTTTCTTTTCAGTTTTCTTTTAAGTATGACGTAATGGAAAAGTTCTGTTTCCCTTTTTTTCGTCTTTATACATATCTGCACGTATTTTTTACGCTATAATAGGCTTTTAGAAAGAGGCCCATTTATGAAACATAAACACCGCAAAACATTTTTAAAACATATTTTTAAGGTTCGTAATATTTCTTCTTCCCGATATTGTGCAGTTAGATAATCGCTAGCTGTGTCAAGATATATCATGTCTATGATAAGATTTTTTTCTGAGAGCATTTTTTTATATCAATGATTTTTTGAAAGTAGGGTAGAATTAATCAGTACACCTTTTTTTTTTTTTTTTTTTTTTTTTATAAGCGTTTCACCCCGAGCAAGGCATGTCACTCCCACTACTGCGCAGCGGGCTACGTAGAGTGGAGAAAGGCTGATTAAATATAGGAAATGACAGAGGGTGGGTAATAGGCGGGTAAGGATACCAAGAATGAGGGTTGGGTAGATGAGAGTGTTCTGAGAATAGTTGGGAGTTAGTGTGATAGGAGGTGTGTATTGACCCTACATTTAAACACCTGGAGATTGTAACTGTCGGGAAAGCAGAGTTGTGGAAGGGAGTTCCACAGGCGGGAAGCGCGAGAAAAGAAGCTGTTGGAGTAGAATTTACGGTTACATCTTATTTGTTTAACTGTAAAAGGGTGGGACCTAGTTGCTAATCTAGTATCTCGTGTAAATTCGTGCTTAGGCGGCACCAGTGATCTAAGCTCATCGGAGCAGAAGCCATGAAAGTACTTGTAGAAGAGGCACAGGGAAGCCACATCACGCCGGTGAGAGAGCGGCTGCAGCCGGTCTGCCAAGTCAGTATCAACCACGTTACAGATCCTCCTTTGTATTTTGTCAAGAAGCCCAAGGAGAGCAGCCGGGGCACCCGACCAGATATGGCAGCAATATTGAATACACGGGGGGATGGTAGATTTGTATATGTGCAGAATAGATTCAGGTGGGAAAAATTTTCCGGGCCCTGCACAGGGAGCCGACTTCTCAGAAAAATCATTAAAATAATCCGCATTTTGACCCAGCATTACTCAGATTTATCACTTTTAAATTTCGTCGACCATTTCGCTTTGACGTGTCATTAAATGAAATTTTGACAAATTCATAAATTGCGGTTGTTTATGTTTCTCTATCTACTATTCTGTAAGACATAAATCTGTACAATTACTTCCTCTAGTAAAGTGTTACAGCTATTTATAATTTATGTATTTTTTAATCATCCGAGAGCTCTTGGTGCCGGTATATAGTAACAGAGCGAGAACAAACACAAATTAGTGACACAAAATCAAGAAAGTATATAATTGTGTATTTGTGCAGCAACCACTCTTTTATACAAGCTCCATTTAATACTATGAATGTGCGATCGACGAGTATGTATTTTGTACCCATTTCATTAGACGGCAAATTAAAATTACGCACACATATATATTCAGTTAGCAAGTGTCGACATAAAAGTAGAATGAAATTTTTTAAATATGGCATTACAGGTTTAGAGGCTCGTCCCTTGTTCCCTGTTTAGGATGTGCTTTCCAGCTTTCTCTTTTCCAATCTTTTCACTCTTACGTAACTCCCTGCACACCAGTGGCCTTACCGCCTTGCCCGCGGGGTGATATGATTAAAAAAAAAATAAAAATAAATCCCTTCCTCTATTTAACCTAATTCTTTTAAGTTGTAAATTTAATTCTTTCACCCGTATAAATGCCATCCTGTTTACCCTTCCTTCCTGTTTAATTGTTATATTACTTTTTAGCTAAGTTTATTGATACTGCTTAGAATTCAATTTTATACACATGATATCCCTTAAGTTTATTTTTGCCTTATAAACTTGAACTCTCGTACAAACTTGTCTGACCTCCAAACTCTATCAACCTGGTATTATAGTCACCTCTTCAGCCCTCTCCCCTAATTTTTGTTTCTTTCCTTTTCTAAGCGAACCTCTACTTCCAGTCATAGAAGAATTTCTTCTTCGTATCTCTTACTTGTATGTGACGAAGCAGGCTTTTAAAAGTTTGTACAAATGGCTATTCTCCGAATGTAAAGTAATTAATTTATACATAAAATAAATATTTATCCTGTAAATTAAATTTACATTGAGCACTCTCTTGGATAAGTTTTAATATTCAATCTAATAATACTAGGATTCATTGCTATTATTTACTAATTCTTTTCCTGGATTTATTACCCCCCCATATATATATATCCCAGAAGTTTGATACATATTGAAAAAAAATTAAAACAATATTTTAGAGGAATAGATATTTTGAAATTATTGTTCATATAGAGTTTCTAAAAACTTATAATTTCTACCAGATTACCTTTTCTAATAAAGGTTAATCCATTGAAGCGAGAACTGATTTTTTTTATCTTTATATATAATGGAAGAATAAAATATATGCATTTCTTTATATACTAAAACAATATTAGTCAAATTAAGAGAAAAAACATGTCACACAGAATCTTAGTTCCGGCTTGTAATTCTCTCCATAAATGTATTATTTTTATCTTATTTATAATACTGATTTCACCAATAACACATCAATATTCAGAATTATTTACTTACGCTTTGTTATTCCGATATTTATTATTTTGATATATTAACACACACACGCACACACACACACACACACACACACACACACACACACACACACACACACACACACACATATATATATGTGTGTGTGTGTGCGCGTGTGTGTGTAATGTGCGTGTGTAATTAGGTTGCATCTTTTCTTTTTTGCAAGTCTTGTTGGAATGACAAACTTTTTTCATTATGTTTCCTTGGTTCGAATAAAAAATTTTACATGAGATAGAAAATAATATAAAGAATTAACTATAGTTCAATTGATGAGATATCCAGCAGTTTCCACCATTCCATCAGTTATAAATCAGGGTGAGTCAAAGAAAGATTTACTTTCCACTTTTTGATGCTTAAGGTCTTTAAAATATTTTCTGAATTAATTGGTTAATATTTGGCATCAAAAATAAATTGTGGTTCATATACAGAAACATGCACAGACACACACACACGCACTTTCTCACACACACAGATACAAAAATATACACACACAGATATATATATATATATATATATATATATCAATTGTTGAACCCCCCTTGAAGAGTGCGCTAAAAATTTACAGAAATATCGAGTCGAGATGCTGAATCAATTTGTGAAGTCATGACTTTTATTCGCATTGCTCACACACACACACACACACACACACACACATATATATATATATATATATATATATATTCGGTTGATCATTTTTCAGCACCCCCATGCTTTTACACACACACACACACACACACACACACACACACACACACATATATATATATATATATATATACATATATGTATGCATAGAATATATATATATATATATATATATATATATATATATATATATACACATGCATATGTATTAATATATATGTGTGTTTCTGTGTCTGTAGTGTTCTGGTATCATGGTAATCGTAATGTCGGAGATTGAGAAAATTCAATAAAGAAGATCAAAGAAATTGCGATAATATTTTTCATATAATTAATAAAAATGATTGAAGATATGTTGCCAGGTGTTGAATGTTTTGTTGGAAAAATACAGACCAAAGCTGTATACGAATATGAATGGAAGAAAGAAGATTTCATAAGCGTTTAATAGAAAGACGCCAACACGCATGAAATGAGAGGAAAGACGGTTCAGGATAAATATCGAAGTGAGCATTATAAATGATTCATATTTCATTTTCAGTCGAGAGTCTGAGTTAAAATGAGCAGAATATCATATTAATAGTCTACAACCCACTCCAAGTTGATTCTCTTCTTTTGTGCCGTGTCCCTTCAGGACATAATCGATCATAATCTTCTACATCTCCCTATCACTTGTGGCTCATAACACCCTTTCTTTTGTTCAGTCAATCTGTTAAATTCCATACGTGATAAACGATTGGGCGATCATGTATCGAAAAAGACATGACTGACTGATCAGAAGATTTTCCCGCAGTAGGGTGCCATTTCTTTCTAGGGTAAACTGACTGCCGACCAGGACTATAGAAACCAATCTGCCCTGTAATTTAACCAAACGCTGGAAGGAAAGGCGACGGATTCATACATTTCTCAAGGGTATTTGCGCGTATGTGAATGCAACGAATTCAACTAGACTTCAAACTCGGCTCTCTAATTTCTCGTTTCGAGCAGATATCTATTGCACCACAACGCACATAATTTCTCTTGTTACCCCTTCCAAATCCTGCTCTATTATCTATTTGATCAAGCGCATCAGCAATGTAATGCATCACATTCCCCTGTTTCTCTTTCCCTCCATCCGTCCTGTGAGTATCAGATTCTCCACACCCTCTTTCCTCATTACATGTCCCAGACAAGTTAGCTGTCTTTTTCTGATGTTAAGTATCGGTTTTCTTTTCGTTTCCATCCTCTCCAAAACCTCGTTACCCACATGTTCGGTCTGTGGTATTTTCAACATTCTTCTGTTGAACTACATTTTGGTTGCTTAAAGTATTTCCTTCATCTTTAATGAAATTTTCTTGCAGTCACCGCCATATTAAAAGACATGCATCACATAACACACCAGGACTCTTTTTTTCCAACGAAATTTTCATGCTTAGCTTTTGGAATGCACTTAGACATACGAATATGTCTTCGGAACTAAGTGTTGCACTTAGTGTTGCACTTGCCGTCCTCTGTTAGAACACTTCCCAGGTTATTTAATACTGACTAATTCGAAGAAACAATTTTAAAGTAGAAGTGTTATTTTCATATTTTTTAAAAAGACGCAAACACCCACACATTATTTATGTAGATAAGTTTGTCACTGAGCCGAGCAGTTCGAAGTTTCTTGGAAGTATTATTGTGATGTCACTATTCTTCAAGGCTTTTGTTTATTCTGTTGTTGGGAACAGTAGAAAGAGAACAGCTGTCATGAACAGCAGGAAATCAAAACCCCTGACGAGTGAAAACATCACAATAAAAATTTCACGAAATTTCGAAGTCGGCACAACTGAAATAGCATTTCATAGCTAAATGACAAACTTCTCCACATTAATTCTATTAACGCTCTATCACTATCTTGATATCGAGCATTTTATGACTAAAAATCTACTTACATTGAATGCATTTCTGCCAGTAACATACAGAAAGAACAGCAATTTTTTTCACTAAGCATCATTACAATGTAACAATATATATATATATATATATATATATATATATATATATATATATATAATGAAAATATAGTTTCAGTGTATGCTGTATTTATGGGTCAAATTGCTCAACATTAGGGATATAGTGTATATAAATATAAAAGTGTATATTGAAGTCACTGCTGGGTATTGATCAAATATCTACCATTCCATAGTTCAACCTAATTCTTCCTTTTGATTGTGTAATATTGAAACATCCACAAACTGATTTTTAACTTCCTCCAACCACCCCTTCTTAAATTTCTGAAAAAAATCATCTTATATTTTCTAAAAAAAGCATTTTTCCCATTTATTTTTCAAACATCATCTGTAGAAGAACAATATTGTTATGAAACATGAAAAGTTTTGTGTAGTGATATAATACTTTATAAACCATTATAATAAAAAATTACAATATATATATATATATATATATATATATAAAATCTTCATTTGTAAACGAGTTGTTACGCAACCTAGGTTTCTACCATGTGGTGTCTTTAGGCGATTTGCGTTAACTCTTTTTACCGTTTACCATTTTTTAAGAACGATCACGTAATAGTAACGGTGATTTCTTTAACGCCTACGTGACGGGGAATTTTTGAACGCGCAATTTTTAAAATGACAAGAAATTATAACGTTTTCATCAATGGTTGTATTAACTTAATAGGTATTTTTAATATGGTTACACTTAGTCATAATTTCTGTTCTTTCATTAATGAAAATTCCCCGTCACAAGCGTTTAAAAAATATCAGTTACGTGAGCTTTCTTAAAAAAACAGTAAATGGTAAAATCAGTTATTAAAAATCGCCTGAAGACACCACATGTTTGAAACCTAGGTCGCGTAATAACTCGTTTACAAATGAAGAATATTCAAAAGTTCTACAATATAATTGTATTGAGCACTGTTTAATACAAATGTGCACTGGTCTAATTTTATTAATACCAAAACTAAGTAAATAAACAATATATATATATATATATATATATATATATATATATATATGCGTTTGTGCGTGTCATAGAATAAGGAACAAACAAGAAATGTTTATTAAGTTAACATGTTTTGCTTTTGTTTAAGCTTCATCAGCAAGAGAAAATGGAAGGGGAAAAATTCAGGTATTTTGTCGCTGCTGTTATTTTAGCATTGGTCAAGTTAACCTCATGTATTTCACTTGTCAAGTAGTTTGAATTTGGATAATTTTTGTGAGTTTGTCTATTATAATTCCGATTGGTCTATAAAGAATTTTGTTGATGATATGTGTGAAAATGTGTATATTTCAGATTTTGTATGTCTAGTAAATATCTTACTTCTATCTGGCAGTGTCCATATATCAATTGGGGAATGTCTTGTCTGGGAGAAAAAGAACTTAAGTATACCGGTTGAAAATTAAACTGATCTTAGATTATTAAAGTATGGATTTTACAAAATTTCGTGATTTAATAACTTTCTTGGCCTGTTTTTATTGATAGGAATATTAATTAGGATTCCTGTCAGATATTTTCTACCAAATACACACACACTCACACACACACACACACATATATATATATATATAATAATAATAATAATATTTATTAATAAATTATAACATTGATATGTTACAATATCACTACAAAAGTAGCTATTTTGTTTCGACACTTTTTGTGTCTTATCAAGTGATGTGGTTATTTCAAAATGAATGGCTTTAAAAGGTTAAGAACAAGCAAGGCCTCTTTCATCAGGGAGGCATTATTGTATGTACAATGTGGACCAATCAGAGTAAAGCAACTTTTACTTTGGAGAATATGTGGGAAGACTTAAAATTAATCTTGGTGGGCATTGGTATTAAAAATTTTATAAAATTAAGATCAGCATTATTAATTAACTATTATATCTACTATATTTTTGTTGCTAAAAAAAAAAAATATATATATATATATATTTTAACAATTTCGTAGATTTAGAAAGTTATTAATATATTTGATACATCCATGAATAAACCTACAAACATTCACATATGGAAAAATATTCACAAACATTAGTAAGAAAAAACATATACATAGTAATACACCCATGTATATATACATACACAAATTTCAAAATTTAGTCTTTATCGAGATGTCAATTTGTCTGTTAACTTTTAGGCAGACTAAATTGCTACATATTGGATACAGTCACGGCGGATTCATAAAATCACTGGCCTCATATGAATGGGGTCAGGATAGACATAATCATATTTCAATGCATGAACACATAAGCGGGAATAAATATATACTTACGCAAAAACATAAAACAAACTTAAATGCGTATGCATGTGCAAAACGTCATACATATATATATATATATAGAGAGAGAGAGAGTTCAATACTGTTCATATGAAATTATGACTGTAAGCCCCGGTTGTTTAGCTCGCGTGTGCGTGTGTCTCTGCGCACGTCAATGGTTGTATATATGTAAAATTATGTCTGTGTATGCGTAAGATGCGTCATGACAAAAATACATATTCCCACCAAAGTCAATCCCACCTTCAACAAAAGTTCATCAATATACGTATCTCCGTATACATCCAGTATTTTAAAATAAAATTAAAACAGTTAGTTAGACGATCAAAAAAGCATGAAACTTAAGACATCTATCTATCTATCTATCTATCTATCTATCTATCTATCTATCTATCTATACATACGTACAGATATAAATATATATACACTTACAAATATATATAAAAATATATATAAATATAAATACATACACAGAAATATACACAAATATATATATATATATATACATATACATATACACATACACACATACAAATATATACGTATTACATATATATATATATATAAACACATACATACACACACACATACGCAAACAAACATATATATAGAAACATGGACACTTTAACAAACATATATACATGTGCGGACATATACACAAATATACATACATACACAAACACATGCATGTACACATATACACACACACATACACACATATATATATACACACACATACACATACATATATATATATACATCTATGATCGTATAATACGTTTTTAATTCATATTTAGAAATCACTTGTTTCTGATGAAGGACCGAGAACGGTCAGAAATATAAAACACAATAATAAAAAATATATATATACATATACATACATACACACATATACATATATATACACATATACATACATACATACACACATATATATATATATATACATTTTCAAATTCGAATTTTTTTTTTAAATTCCTTCCCATACACACATATACATATACACACACATATATACATATACAAAAATATACAGACAAACATGTAAAGCCTACACACATATACAGATGAGTACAAATATATACAAAAAAAAATACAAATCAGTAATTAAAGCAAATCTCAATATGTCTACAAGCACAAAAGGACAAATGTACACTTATACATACATACGCACAAAAATATGTACATACATATATATATATATATATACATACGCACACACGCACACATATACTTATACACATACATACACATACATACATATATACATATACATACATGCATATACAAACACAGATAAACACGTACATACACACATATATATATATATATATATATATATATATATATATATATATATATATATAGATACATAAACTAATATTTAAATATTAATTTGCCTATATCCGATGGGTACTTTCACCCGACCTAGACGCCCCAATAATAACCTCCACAGATACACACTCAAGCACATATCAACATAACAAAAACTTACAAGCAAAGAATCCAATACCGAACGCCAACCCAAATAGCCATGAGGCACCCAGTTCGACATCGATTATTGCGTCAAAACATGGCAGAAATTATACCAATATAACTCATTCGGCCGGAGTATAACACGTTTCACTACAGTAACGACTGACAGACCAACAAATAATAACCATCATACTCGAGGCCAACATCTCACATAATTTCTTAACTATTTATAAACCCCCTGCCTTGCAAAACCAATGTCGGGCAGAGCACCACACAGCCACACAACCCGCCTAACAATATTAGGTCGAATGACTGGCAAAAATAGTATAGTATATGACGAACAAAGCACCCAGCAGAATCAACCAGAACGTCCAACCCGAATAGAAACACCCATCAAAAAGACAGTTAAGGATATTTTTCTTAATTACTTGAAAATTACAGCCCGTATTTTAATGTAAATGCTGAACTATGCTTACAATGAACTGTGAGCTCATTCCTCTGGTTTAACAGTTTAACCTTATCCCTAAATTTGATAATTTCTAATTTTTGGTTGAGACAGAGGTAGCAAGGTGCACGGAGAGAGTTACAAATTCGGGCCTTTGTAAGGATTTTCCATTTAACAGTGGGTGTTTTGTTTTTTTCCTTTAAGGACCAATAGTATTTAGATAATGAGGTGCTGTGTTTATAGGATTTATTACTGAAAAATAATGTATGTTGATACAAGCGAGTTTTAAACGAGTTCTTAGTAGAACCGATATAAATTTTTATATTACTAGGATTTTCAATTGTGGAGACGGTACAAATATAAACTATGGAGCTAACTAGACAGTTATTATGTAAAGGGCAATCTTTAGGATTTCTACAATTACAATTGCTGGTATTAGTACCTTTGTCTCTGGTACGATCACTTTGAGAATTGTGATTTACAATGCTTTTAGTATCATAATACTTTTTGAGGACTTTGTTGTTATGTTTTTTAATAATGTTTTCTAGATTATCCGTGCAACTGTAGCTTAACTTGAGAGTATTATTGTTAAATATTTTACTAAGAGGATTAGTTTTTGGAAAGTGTTTGTTAATTAATTTTAAGAATTTATTTCCTACTTTAGTTTTAACCAACAAATTGTAGGGAGGGCTAAACCATAGGATTTTTCTAGATCTTTTCTTCTTGCTATTATCATAGTTAATAGGGTTTTTGTATTTAAAATAAGCGGCCTTATAACCGCTGTTTCTGAGTGCAGAATTATAAAATTTACTATGTCTATCAAAAATTACTTTACTAGAAGAGTTGTTGCTCAGTCTATATTCGATAGAAGAAGGTATATGTTTAATGACTGATGGGGGATGGTTGGAATGAGGATTAATGTATATAGGATTAGAGTTAGCCTTCATGTAAGGTTGGAAAGAATTATTATTAAGGTCCAGAGTAATATCTAAAAAGTCTACTTGTTTAATGTTAGTCGTGATTTCTACTTTAAGTCCTAAACTCTTTAATTCTCTATGTATTATCTTCCTCATACGATCTACCTTAATTTTAGTGGAATCTCTAACAATCAGTAAACCATCATCTCTATATAAACCTATACTATCCGTATTTATATCCTCGTAAGCTGTTAAATTATAGAGAATGAACAATCCCACAAGATCAGAGGCTTCAGCCGAATCTAGTGAACCCATAGCAATGTCAAAGTATTCCTCTGAGGTTTTTTAGTCCATTGTTCATCGTTATACATTAGAACGGAACTTCTACATTTTAATATGATATGCATTTTGCTAGTAGAAATATCAGAGTACTCCTTAGCGAATTCCAGAGCCAAGGTAAATAGGTCCTTAGAAATGGATAGATAAAATTCCATAATGTCAAATTGGATAAAGGTACAATTACCTTTATTCTGGATGTTCTTAAACCAGTTGATGACATCCGTGGTATTAATCCATTGCATGAGTCCGATGGTGCATTTAATAGATATGCATTTAATATATATGTATATACATATATATATATATTTATATATATATATATATATATATATATATATATATATATGCATTTAATATATATATATATATATATATATATATATATATATATATATATATTAGTATAGTATATTTGGGAAGCAACATTTCTTTCAAACATGTTGCAGTAAATACGGCCGACAAGGACGATTTAATTAATTCTTATTATGTTTTTTCAGCATCATAGCGTATAGCCGTTTTGTAAGATTTAATGAATATAACAAAAATTGTTTAAAATTGTGATTGTCTCAAGCGCTTTCACTTTCGCCCACATCTATAACCATTTTAAGTGTGCTTTTATCTCTGATGTTGTTATTTTTTTCTCACGTTTTGACTGTTACGAGAGTAATATATAGTAGTATATATATAGGCATCCGCAGACAGATCGGTTTCGCTGTATCACAGCTCATCAGTACGGTTAGACTCCGATTGCTTTTAACCCAGGATTGAAACCCGACCGAATATATATATATATATATATATGAGATATTGTAGGAGTATTTGAAATATCAAGTAAATATAGGACGAAACGGCCGTCCAGTGCTTTCTGCATTCTGTTGAATTTGAATAAAACTCGATGAATTACTTTATATATATATATATATATATATATATATATATATATATATATATATATATATATATATATACCTGTTTCGCTTTTCCTGAATTTCATCAATGATCTTCCTGATGTAACCAGTTCAGGATTAGACATTTATGCAGTTGGCATCATCATTTACTCCCGTCTCAATAAGAAATCTGCCAATGCTAACAAAGTAAACCTTGCTGTGCTCTTGGATAGGACCTCCATTTGTGATGAATTGGGGTTAGAAATGATTAAAACAAATCTAATGATTGCAAAACGAAGCTGATCTCTTTAATAAGAATGCATCTCATATTCTTTTTAAGTTTAAAAATTCGTCAGTGCATTCAATATTTTCGATACATCTGGTCAGGTGATTCTTCTGTGTATCTAGAGATTCTTGATAAATTCCAAAGAAGAATTTGAAAAGAGATATCTCATGACCTGACATTTCGCTATCCCACCCCACGTAACGTAGTTTTCTGTACCTTTCCTATAAATAGTTTCAAGGTAATTGCTTGGTTGAGGATTACTCTTTGATCCTCGACATCACAAATTGTAGCACAGTACTAGATTGGCAGATATGTCCCATCGTTTTGCTGTTTAAATCGCTAGAAAGAACCGTTGCTCTATTGCAATGGCTTTTCCTCGCGCTTTTCTGGATTGTGGAACTTGCTTTAATGTCTACCCTCCTAAATGTTTTTATTTACTTTCACCACTCTCTTGCGTCTGAGTGGCTATTATCGCTTAGATCAGGATAAAAACAGATTTGTCTAAAGTTGATATATCTAAAATAAAATTGAAATATTTAAAGTAATATTAAAACCTACTCATTTAAAAATATTATATTTTCTCACCGACGTGATGTAGCTTCTCAATGGAATTTCTACAAGTATTTTTATGGCAACTGCTCTGAAGAACTTTATTCCCCTGGTTTGCAGACGATTTGTATTTACGCGTACCTCTAGATTGGCATCAATGTCCAGCACTTATACCGTCGAAATAGTTAAATGTAACCGCTTCTTCTACTTTAACAGTTTCTTTTCTCTCACTTGTCGTTTGTGGAGATCCCTTCAGCTTTGCTTGCTTCCCTATAACCATAATCTACAAATCTATTTAAATGCAAAGTCATTTGCCATCTTCTATCTCCTAGATTCTCATCCGTCTCTTATCGTTCTTTTAACATCCCTTGTACCTTGTATTCTCTTGCTGCCACCCATTGCGCACCAGTGGCGGTCCTACCTTGCTTGGGGTAAAATGATTATAAAAAACATCCTTCTCTGTTAAATCATTTCAAACTCTTATTTCTCTCTTTTTTTGATAATCATTTCTTCACTGAGTATTCTCTTTACTACAGTTTGTCCAATTACTTCAGGGAGATTTTTTTCTCAGGATTCATGTCCGCAGCAACCTGTCTGTTTGTATCCTCTGTAATATCCGCCTTGCTGTTGCTATATAAATATTTAAAAGATATACCAATGAAAAGTGAAGAATATTCATGCATGAAGATGGAGAGATAAAGTCCATGCATGATAAAGACGCCTCAGTTCTGTTTCTATACCTAAAGCAATCAGGAAAAAATTTTATCTTCATGTAACCTCTCCTTTTTTAATTTCCTGGCTTGACTTCTGAAAACCTACAAAGTTTTATTGCTACAAGCTATTTCTAATGTCATATGATCACTCTCAGAGGACGATTCTATAATTTCCTGAACAGCCTGAAACAGTTATTAGTCAAATGTCAATCTGAAAATTCCACTGTATAATGTTCGAACTCTGCGATTAATTGTTGGTTAAACGCATTTAGGAGGAAAGAGTATATAAAAAGATTATACTTGTGCAAAACAAAGGCATGTTTTTTCATTAAGCGACAAACTTATTAATGCCTCATTTATGCAAATACATATTAATTTATTTTCTCTGCGATGCAGCAGTTATATTTACGAAAATCAGTCTTAAATATGAACTTTTTCTTACGTTGCTTGGAGAATGAAAAATTAAACTGTAAATTTAGCAAATGGCTTTTATATCAAAAGCAATTATATCTGCTATGCTAAAATCTTCCAGAATATTTTAATTTGAAAATAAAAAGTAAATTCAGATGAATAAAACTATTTTTGGAATGATCACTTATGGCAAAATTAATCCGCACACAATTTGTCATCATGTTGTCTTCTTCTATGTGCTGTGTCCCTTCAGGATATAGGCGATCATGGCCCTCCACATCTCCCTATTCTTTGTAGTACCCTTTCTCTTGTTACTCCTCCCAAACTTTGCTCTACCAACCATTTTGTCAAATGAATAGATATGCTTACTATAAAAATTCCTTTTCTCACTATAAAACACATGCGCAAATAATTCTCATTTGAGCAAACATTCAACTGTCCTATTACCACATGAAATTAAATGCGGTAATCATCAAAATAATTAAAATTTATGCAACATTTTTAGAATATGCGCAAAGTTGATTCTTTGTTACGTTAGAAAACCAAAACATTAAACAAATAACACGATTCATGTTCTCAAATGACCTGATCAGATCTAGACATTTAATATGGATCACATGATTGACTCAAATTCAATCAAAAATATCTCAACTGTCAGTATTATACAAACGCTTTCTCTGATCAATGATTAGAAATGGCTCTAAATAAATAAATCTTGTAGGTCTTAGCGAAAACTGTCCTTTTTCGAACTTCATTAACAGCTGTTAGAGTCACAAACATTGTACAAAATGAAAAGAACAACATATCATTTAAGGACTATTAACAGAAGCAATGACTAAAATGAATAACACATGTAAATCGAAAAAATAATGTCATAATCAAGATGTTGATATTCCACACGACTTGAAATAATATGTTAGGAAGGAAACCTCTATCAACGTTAGAAAGAGCGATAACAGCTACTGGATTTGCAGAAATTATTTTCCTGAAAATTGTTTTTAAGAAAAAGATTTGATAAATTTCAACCGAAATGTACTGGATGGTCAGTTAAAAATGATTACCGAATGTTTCCTTATAAAGAAATGGCTAATATTACCATAAAGATGGCTTCCGGGTGTGGAGTTTCTCTCCGTTTATGTACATTGGCTTACATTTGAAGCATTCATTTGTTTTATCATTTGATCGCATATAGATATGGCTACAAGTGAATGAAGCCTGTAGGTTTTAGCAAGGAACATACATTTTAAACTTGTGGACTGCTCCTACAAAGAAAGAACTTCACCAAATTACTTAAAGCCTTTCAACAACCGCAACAATTAAAATGAATAGTACATGTAGTTTGAAGAGAAAATAATGATATAATCAAGATGTTGACATTTCACACTACTTCAAACAAAAGGTTAGGCAGTAAACCCTTATCAAAACCAGATACAGCGAGAAGAGTTATTGTAGTTGAGATACCGGTTTTTCCAAAAAAACTGTTAAAAGTATAACAATTTTACAAATTTCAGTCGATGGTTAATGAATATAGAATATTTTCAGATTAGGAAACAGTTAAGATTATCATTACTTCGTAATAATATCATTATTACGGTAGTGCCACGGTTATCGCTAGGGAAATATAATTTACAAGAAGAGTTATAATTTCGGTGTTCTCATTTGCACCAATGTATGAATCTACTATTTTCCCAAACCCTCAGCTATGGGGTAAATACTGAGGTAGACAGACTTTTCTACCTTTCGGTAACATCTACTCAAGGAGGACAATACCGAATTCAATTCCATCCAGATAGCAACGGAAAATCAATCCACCATCCTTCCTACGGAATCATGACATCTCACAGAGTAAAAAGAAAAGGCATCGGTGGATACTCAAGACCTACATAACAACTATTAATACTATATGAGGCAATGTTTCACCTTTATGTCCTTGAAAATGTTGTGTCAAAAGGACGTTTATTCTATTGACAAAACCATTATTGTATACATTTTAGACTCCCTCTACAATGTTTACTGTTTAAAAAGAATTATAGTTAAAAATATAATAAAACTCAAACATATGAAGAGAATTCATCTCGAACCCCGCATCGCTCTCCTTTCACCATCGACGAGGTGGTTGTCGATGCTTCTGTAGCTTGTCATTTTACGCTATTGAACTTACCCAAATCCCTTTATCCTCCGGGTGAGGTAGACTGGTTGCTATCTAAGGTTATAAAACCCAAACCATGTAACCCATAGCATGAGGGAGAAGAGATGAGTTAATACCTTTTCCCAATGTTTTTTGTGCGCAAGTTAATGTAATATATTCAACTGGATTTTGGACTCGGCTCCCCGATGTATCATTCAAAGTCGATATCGATTGCACAACAACTCACCCCAACGCGAATCAAAGTGGATTTACACGTTTTCCTTCATCTTGAGAATTGTAGATAGTGGCTTTATCTTATATCCAAAAATTTAATTTCTTTATTGTTATTCGCTTCTTTCTTCCTTGTCATTTATTTACTCACCCTATCTATATACATTTTCATACAATGTTCTTCATACAATGTACGAACATTAATATGTCAATAACATAAAATGAAGTCAGAGTCTATGATCATTATAGCACGTTCTTTATGCAATGTACGCACATTATGACGTCAATAATATTTAAATGAAGGCAGAGCCTAGGTTCTTTATAGCACAATATTCTTCATACAATGTTCGCACATTAATAGGTCAATGGCATTAAAATGAAGGCAGATCGTAGAATCATTATAGCATGTTCATCATACAATGTTCTTCATACAAAGTATGCACATTAAGACTTCAATACCGTTAAAATGAAGGCAGAGTCTAAGGTCATTGTAGCACATTCTTACATATCAAATCATATTACAATATAACAAGAGCATTGCTTAACCAGAATGTCTGCAAAAAACAAAAACGATAATAATGTTTCAAAAGAACGGTTATTCACTTGACACTGCTATTATTATATGCACTTTTGTCTGCCTAGACGATGTTTATTTTTTTTTAAAGGGAACATTAAAATTTTAATAAAGCCCTAATATATACAAGTGGGTTTATACTTCTTCATTATTGAGAAATGTCAATATATTAAACGTTATTCATTTATTAGGTTAAATAACATCTTACTTATTTATAAAATGATAAGAAATAAATATTGTAATCATTTTAAATATTTTTATAATTTGGCAATTTTGATTAATTTTGCAATTATTTATAAATAAAAAGATTTCAATACAAATTTATTTCATTATAAAATAGCAAATAATAAATCATTATAAAATTCAAATAATAAATATCGCATTGTACTTGGATCGCATATTTTCATAGCCTTGTAAATATACATTGTCAATGGTGCCAGAATTCTATGCAGAAGTAGTGGCGTGAAGGGAATAATCGTCCTTTGACATACCATTTCTTTTGCAGGGACAGAGGTTAAACTTTGCCCACTTTGCATTAACGAAATGCAACTATTCAAAAGTATTTATCATATGATTGTAATATTAAAAATATCCTGTTCACTGCATGTTAAAAATGTTCAGGATAAGTAATATTTATTATCAGTGAGAAAAGATATATGAACGTCTATAGCAGAAAATATCAAAGATGAGGCAAAAGCTTAAATTTACATCCATTTCGACCAAAACGTCATAAAAATGGCAGTAAAGACAATAATCTGAGTAAATGAAAATAGTAAAAATACCACCTCATCTCAGCAGTAGAAACAAATAAATAATAATCAAAATTGATAATTAGTGATGACTATTACTTTTGTGACAATTCAAGATAATACTTTAATGATTTGGTTTTTACGGCTTATCAATAACTCTAGTCTACTCAAAGCATTTTAATTGTTTCTAAAAGGTTTTTTATTAAGAAAATGTTCTCAAATTATTTCACTCTTGTAAAAGATGAAAAGTTTTATTCATTCTTTACAAATATGAAATATGACCATCCTGCTCGGCTCAAACCTTCAACACTTACTGAGGCAAGCTAGTTCCCTTACATCAGTTGTTTTTTTTCCTTTGAGACTGGAGAAATAACGACTGTAGATGATGTCAATGCATGCTCTAATAACTATACCATGACGTTCGAGAACTTATTGGACGTTATTGCTTTGTTAACACTGTCAGTAGTATTATTTGGAGATTACAACCATATAATATTGAAACATTGGTTCTCGTAGAGTCATCAAAGGTAAGCTGGTTAGTACCTAGATAGATGACCACTTGGGAATATCAGCTTCTGTAAACTTGGATGTGCAGGTGGTGAAATGAATAACAGCTCTGAATCGGAAAGCGGATAGCCGAGTTCGTATTCCAATCAGGTTCGCCATACTCACTTACAATTAAATACCCTTGGAAAAGATATGAATCCACATCTTCACCCCACAGCTATAGATTAATTAGTAGGATGTGTATCAGTAACTCATTATTACCTTATTTCCTGGTTTTAAATTACGTTGCTTAAACCTGATGGAGCGATGCTCCATTTTTTCATCTTATCTGACTTGTGTAAAGATAGATTATATAAGGCTGAGTCTGATGTCGATTTTCTCAGTATCTTCAGCAATGGATCGTATATATGCCTTCCACTTGAGGTCTGGAGAGAGCGTGAGTCTCAATAGCCATTCAAGACAGGAAGCGTTTTTGAGAGAACACCAGTTAGATAGATAAGTAAATGTTTGAACCAAAGATAATTATTAAGTGATGTTTGGTCTTAAATTTTCTCTGTATAATGTTCTATCTATGTCATTCATTGACACTTTGGAATAGCGAAACAATATTACGAAGGATGAAGATTTTCACTGGAAACAAACATAGAAGGGCTGAACTAAAATATCATTACTTCTATATGGCAGTGTAATCTGTAAATTTTCCTCACAGCTGATGAAATTTCTACTCGAAATCAAACTTGACCTACTCTCTGTGTTCGGGCAGAGAGAAACCGAAACGAGGCTATGGTGAAGGACACAGTCTCGCCTGGGGAAAACTAGACTAGACCCGATCTTGATTATGCGGGATCTACAGGAATTTTTGCCCCGAGTGTACGCTTGTAAATCTCACGTTAAACACGGTCATGTACCATACCTGCATTAGTGGGAAGGACTTGGGTATATATCCAAATAATTTGAGGCAACAGAGATGTCGTTCTACAGAAGGATATTTTGAATACCAAGGACGGAAGATTTTAGCAATGAATAACTTTTTTAAAGAAAAGGAAGAAAAGCAAAACTTTTACTAAGGATCCGAAAGAGAAATGTGTGATGCATATAATGAGAAAGGATATACTGAAGTCAAAATGGACAGAGGGAAGAAGCAAATAATATAGATAGCAAGTATCCCTAATTGGTCGGTAGAACATGAAATTGACTGATAGTAAAGGATCAGATATTTCTGAGAATTACAAGAGCTAGAGTATCATGACGAGCCATAATTACTAGCCTTCCAAAGTGACAAGCGCGCACATTTTTTTTAATCATATCACCCCGATCAAGGCGGTAACGCCACTTATGTGCAGGGGGCTACATAATAGTGAAGAGATTGGAAAAGAAAAAACCGGAAACCGTATCCTAAACAGGAAACAAGGATGAGCTTCTTCACCTGTTCAATAGATGTGGTTGGGTGTGAACCGGGCGATAGTTTAGTCTATCTACTCCAATTGAAAAAAAAATCAAAGCGAGAAGATTGGAAAAGAGAAAACCGGAAACCGCATCCTAAACAGGAAACAAGGATGAGCCTCTTCACCTGTTCAATAGATGTGGGTGGAGTGTGAATCGGGCGATAGTTTAGTCTATCTACTCCAATAAAGAGAAACTTTAAAGATGTAACTACATTTGTAATCATTTATCCTTAAACAAGACAATAAATCTACTAAGATGCAATTGGTCACAGAGGGATATGAGAATATAAGAAAAGAAATACTATTAAAGAGAGAGAACAATAAAAGTACAGGAATGAAGAAAACAAAAGATAACGATTGACATTATATTTAAAAATTTGAAGATCAAGATTAAATAGAAAACAAGAGGCCGGAAGAGTGTTCTGTATTGACAAGAAAATGGTTAATACTGAAAAATACATATTTGCTTTGTAAAAATAACTGCTTTCCTCATTATCACACTATAGAATTATTGATGAACTTAGTTAACTAATTAAAAAATAAAATATTATTTCTAGTCGGACCAGTATTCGCAGCGAATGTTTTCGTTAGCAAAGAACCAAAATTATTATTCCGCTGTATCTGCTGCCAGAGTGTGTTTTGTTTTTTTCTTTGTCCAATATTTTTCAAAAGACCATATCTCTTCTTTCTGCTGATGTTTTATTCAATAATGTTTTGTTAGCCCAAAATAAAGTGGCCCATGGCTAATCGTGATATATCATACGATCAAATCGTATTACTCCAGCATCAATGGCTTTACAAAGCCTTCCGCCTATACTCTATCGTATCAACATATTTTCAAAGAACTGCAGAGTAAAATAAGTTACAGACAAACAAAAACGTGTAGGGAATATAATGAGACCCATAAGCACATATAACAATTGAGGTCTTTTTTGTTCATAATATTAAAAATGCCCAGAAATATCTTCTTTTTTTATTATTCACTGACAGCTTTTAATGTTTTATTGTTAGATACTGCGACGCTATCCAGTGAAGACAACTCTTTTTAAGCAAGTTGATTTCTTTGTGTTTGCATTAACTGGAAAAGCGAATAAAAGAAATCAAGAAGGTGATGAAAAATATGTCAATCACATTTTCCCTGTCTCTATTTTTCTTCTTCATTATTTGAATGGCGGATCTGTTTACCTATAAGCATCGATCTCTGGAAAAGAAAATCCTATTGCTGTTGATCACATACAGACATTGGTAGACTGTCTCAAGTTGAATGAATTGAACAATGATTACGTGTTACGTCAAAAGAAGCATATCTTGATAATGTATGTTATATCATTTTTGAATATAATATTTAGGAAATTGACATACTAAACAGATTCCATGTATTTCCACACATAAGGCGACCTATAAATAAGAAAGCTAGGTAAATTTCGTGATTTTCTCTGATATCTGTAGTATAAGACGATACCCAGATGACGAAACTGTAAATGACAATGTTTACAATGATCTCTTTGCATTATTGTGTGATGATCATATTTAACTTTGAAGGATTTTATTATCTATGTGTCTAATGTTTTTATTTGGTTATGAGAAATAACGATTTTACTGGATTTTTAATGTTTTGTTACTTTACACTGAAAAAATTAATACTTTATAATGTGTGGTTTTGAAAAACAAAGCTTCCATGTTATACTAAAGTATGCTGTTATTTAACACCACAATGAATTTTAATTAAAAAAACCGATTGTATGTTATCCTAGATGTTGTTATTTAACACCACTATGAGTAGTAATGATTGGTGTGAACGCACCGATAATTCTACAGTACGAAACATTTGTTTATGTTACTTGCACGTATTACTCATTTGAAGTTTTCACGTTGTTGTGAAATCGTTTCTTAAATATGGCATTTTAATGCGAAATCAATAAATAAATCTAGTTTTATTGTAATTATAACTATAGTAAAGCATTATGATGTAAATTGTTTTAACTAGACATATTTAAATCGGTAATTACCATACCGAGGCAGTTGTTAGTCTATCGCAATCAGGGACGAAAACATACTACAGGATTTATAGCTAGCTTTTTACATTTTATAAGTTTTTTTTTTATTAATAAAACATCTATTTTTGGTAAATTTCTTAGATTTAATGGTCGTCTTATAAGGTATTTGTATACGCCCGTTATTGTATGCATATTCAAACCTGATCATTACATATCTAAAATGATTTTTGCTTATTTTTCTTTCTGAAAGTCGTCCTTTGAATTTTTGAAGCATTATACCCGTTGTTATTCAATTTTATTTCGTGAAATAATGACTTCTTTTAATGGGCGATAATGAATCTTGGTAGGATTTCTAGATCTCTTAATATAGCCTTCTCGTAAAGGCTAAATATATTCACTGAGAAGATAGATTCTTGTCTTATATACTTAGGTGTAGCAATCACTAATATTCCTAATATAATTAAAATTCAGTTTGCGAATTGATTTAATGGTTTAATCTAATGAATCCCATGGACTTTAATTTGTATCGAGGATCAGCTTTTATATTCTAATCGACTCCGCTCTAAACGAGAATAGCTACGATTAGTTGGATGGACAGATACTTATCAATTCCTATGGCGTTTTATATATAAAAATTTATATATCATTGGTTTATAAAAATAAAGATACGTTGAATTTTCCGATGACCATCACGAGTAAAATAATTGAGATTAATTTGATCTTTGCTTTATTGTCTTTACGAGCAGATTCTTAAGGTAGTGATATATTGATTTAGAGTTTTCAGTACATATATGTGTTTTAATGCTTTCTTTGTATTAATAATTCATGAACATGAATACACTAATTAAATTTTCCAGTAAAAAAAATAGGTTTTTCTATGGTAATATTAGCCGTATTATAAAAAAGAAGCATTCGGTACTCATTGACCGAGCAGCCAGTGTGACTGTAGGTTGAAATCTACAAAATTATTCTCTCAAAACATTTGTTTCGGAAAATAGGTTTCTCAATTTTGGTAGCTGTTATTGTTATTTCCGGTATTTCCTTCCTCACATTTTGTTTGAAGCAGAGAGGAATGTCATCATCATGGTTATGTCAAGATGTTGACATTCCAGTTAAATATGATATTTATTTTAGCTGTTGCTGCTGTTAAATGTCATCTAGAGATGTGGTCTGTGTTATTTGATATAATTCATTCTTTGCATCTCTGTGGCGCAGGCCTAATATTTTCAAAGAGCGATCTTAGATAAAGCACAAAAACTTCTTTCGCTCAAAGCTATTTTTAACCATTGAGCATATAAACCGATGGTATACATCTGACAGGATATTTCTGAACGGTTTTAGCGCTAAGTTATGAAAGTTTCCGTCTGACGAAGCTATTTAAGAGTCGAGTTTTCAGTTACTGTTTTAGATGGAGAAATGAATGCCAAATGTAGGTGGGGATACTACAATTAAGCAGGTACAAAAATTTTGAAGTGTTCTAACAGAAGACGGAAAAGCGCGACACAGAGATCCAAATGCGAATTGGCCTGGTGAAGGAGGCATTCCAGAAGCAGAGTAAAGTATTACGAGACAGAAAATTTTCACTAGAAACAAAGAAGAAAGTACCGGATTGTTATGTAATGTCAGTTCTTCAATATGGCAGTGAATGCTAAACAATATATGAAGGAAAACCCTGAAGCAACTGAAATGTTATTCTACAGAAGAATGCTGCAGATATCGTGGACCGAGCATTTGAGAAATGATGAGGTTTTGGAAAGGACGGAAGCGAAAGAAGAATTTAATATTGAGTATCAGGAAAAGACAGCTAAAGTTCCTGGAATATGAAATGAAGAAGGAGATCTTTGAGAACCTCATACTAACAGGCCAGACAGAGGGAAGGAGAGACAGGGAAAAACAGCATGCAACGTACTTGACTGGCCTGAGTAAGTGGATGGCAGAACGTGAGTTCTATGGTATAACAGGAGAAAATGTGCTAACAGCCACCAGTGATAGGGAGAGGTGGAAAGTCATTATCACCTACGTCCTAAAAGGACAAGGCACAGAGAAGAAAAAATGTTGTGTTGGATCAAAATACCTCTATCACAGACTATTTTATGTCCTTTTTAATATCCTAAACTTAAAATTGTAATAACTGATCAATACACTGATGTATTTGAATTGTTTGCATTTACTAAATCGCCATCATTATCATGATAGATACAGAGTATGTGCCGTCACTGCTTTCAAATTCAAGATCATGGATTGTTTTTATAAAAGGTTTATTTTAAGTCCTACTTCTTGGAACACTTGATCTGTGTACATATTAGTACTGATATATATCCAACTACTGTTGATGTATGTATATATGTTATAATTTTAATTAATTAACTCAGGCATAGCAGGAATGCCACTAGTACACAAGGCAACTAAAAATGAGAAAAATAAAAAAAATCTTCTTCATGTGCCGTGTTCCTTCAGGACGAAGGCGATTAAGGACTTCCACTTGGCTCTATCACTTGTTGCTCTCAATAATTTTTTTATGATTAAAAATTGGTTCTTTGAATAAGTCGGAATTAATTGCTATTCCAACCAATTCATACCCCCATTTCACTATGGGGATTTTCTGAGCGCAGCTTAAATGTAGCACCAGGTTAAAAATATAGGACACTCTGCGAGGGTCGAACTCGCTACTCGATTGTAATGACAAGCATGCTAATTATTACACCAAATCAAAGCACCCAACCAACATTTAAGTATGTATTAAAATGAATTTTCAGCCTAACGATAAATATCATTCACTTTAGAGAAAATATTAATTTTTTCGGCATATTTTCTTTCATTATAAAAAGCACTTTATTCAGTGAAACTTTCTGCTAAAGTGTCAAATTCGACATGTTTTTAATTAAGATTTGAATAGTGTTTTCTAGCACATTTATTTTTTTTGCTAATCAGTTGCGCCAGTTTCATTCTTTCTTTGCTATTTCTTTTTTGTTTTTTAAACTCTTTCTATTTCATTTTTTCCTCTTTCTTTCTTTCTTTCTTTCTTTCTTTTCTTTCCGTTTTCTTTTCTATTCCTTTCTTTTTTTTCAGTTACTTTAATTAGTTCTCTCTTTTTATATAACTCTTACTTTTCTCTTTTTTCTTTTCTCTTTCTTTCTTTGCTTCTTTTTCTCTTTATGTTTATTTTCTCTTTTTTATTTATTTCTCTCATTCTTTTTATCTCTCTCTCCTCGACGCTAATATTTCTCGCTTGTAATGTTTTTTATCACAGTTCCAAATGTGCTGAGAAACAAGTCTAAAACATCATGTTCCCACTTTTTACAACTTCCAGACACGATGCAACTATTTTCCAACGTTAGGCTTTATTTTAGTTTATGTTTTAGGTTTTGATGATCTTGGGTACTTTTTTTCTTCTTCTGTTTATCTCTAAGACATCCATTTCTTGTGTGTCCGGTTTTTCTTTTACTTGTTTACCTCTATCAAATTATTCTTATTATTCCATCTGCATTCGATTTGCTCTTTCATACAATCATTTAACAAGTCTATCACTTGAGACCTATGGTAAATGAAAATTTTCTTCAGTAAGTCTAAGTGTTATTCTATGTTGGTGAACTCATTAACATATGTTTTTCACAAAATGGTTGATTTGCTAGGATTTTCTTAATGTGTGTATCAGTATTATTCTTAAACATTACTACTGCTCCTACAACTACTGAAATAATAATTTAAATGCTAGATTCTTGCAATTTCTAGTTCCAGATCCTTCTTTAGGAAATGTTATCAATTTTTCTCACTTTAATGTCTTTAGCAGTACAGCTATTTTGCGTTGTCGTGCAGTGTTTATCGGTTCGGAACGAGAACTCGGAAAGCACAGTTCGAATTCCAGTTTAATTCATTACATTCACTTACACGCAAATACTCTTGGGAAATGTATTAAAATGTCGCTTTCCTCCAGATATGGGGCAAAAAACGGGACAGATAGGGTTCTATAGCCTTAGGTAGCAACCAGTTTACTGTCATTCTGCTCAAACAATCATGTCTCTTTCGAGATCTGATTGCTCAAGCGTGTATCGCTTATGACAATTAACTGACTAACTTTATAAAAGTGAACATTTATTATCTTTTCAATTATGATTTTTCATGGCAACAGCTGCTCTATTAGTTTGTATAGGTGATTTTCTAAACGCTGCTTAGATTTGGCACAAGGCCAAAAGTATGTGGCACCTACGCTGATGTGTCCATATTAGTTTGTATGGTCTGGTTTGTATATTTTTTGTATTTTTTTAAGGCATGGGCTACCGGGAATCAACCTAATGAGCCTTTTCCAGTTAATTTGAGATATCCAACTACAGCTAGAATTATCGATGTCCTCATGAGCCACATTATTATATCTTTATATTTTATATGATTAGCTTTTATTTCACTGTTTGTGCATTTTAAAGATTTATAAAATTGATACAGGTCCTATCTCTGTAAGTGCGTTTGTGTGATGTTCATACCAATTCACTGCAGTTCTTCCCGTAAATGTTGCATATTTTCTATTGGTCCTCTATGTAATTATTATCTCCGCGTTAAAGTGGAAATATTGTTTTCGGTCGCAACTGTCTCTTTGTTTGCTTCTCTGTCTGTGGTTCTGATATTCCAATGGATGGATTCGAATAAAACGTTCAGGGATGATAGTTCCCATGACTGCCACGAAGTAATTAGATTTTGGGTTCGATCCAATATGAGATCAAATGTCTGGATTATTTTTTTGTTTTTTCTCATATTTTTCTTATGTTTCACATACCAAATACTGAATTACTTCACCTAGATTGCTTTGCATCGTTACATTTTCTAAAGGCACTATTTTTTCCAGAAACATATTAATAATATAAATTTTTTCCAGAAGCATATTAATAATATAAATTTACTATTTATTATCCATAAGCAAAAAGTAAAATAAACTTTGGGATATTAAAAAGTAAACTATTCATAGTTATTGATTTCAATAAAATGGTGAATAAGAGATAGACAAAAAATGTTATTTATTTTATAAGCGCCGCTTAGATATGGCACAAGACTGAACGTATGGGGTATCTAATAAAAATCAAACTCACTACTCAATTTTAATAAGGTCTAGCGAGACGAACTTGCTAACCATAAAACCACATCGACATGTCCAGCTCGACAAAAAAGTAAATGAAGAAGTTAATAATTTTTCATTTTTCAATATGCTGTTATGTCCGCTATTTTGGGTTTAGTATAATTTGCATAATGTTATTAAAAATTTGATTATTATGGACGATGATTTGAAAATCTCTAAAGCTTTCAACATCCAGCTGTGGGGCACCCTGTCAAAATCGTTTTAATTCATTTCTTTTTATAATTTAACTACGACGACACGAGTGGTTATTGAGAAAGAAAGAAGGCGAGAAAATTATCATTAAGCAGAGCCAACAATAAACGGACCCGATTCATGAGAGAAAATTACATGCAAGAAAAATATGCAAAAAAATACAAAAAGTGAAAATCTTTGTACAAACGTCGCCTGTCTTTAGAAAATTGGTTGTACTGATAATCAACGCGAAAATGTGAATAAAACGCAACAACTTTTAAGCATCGCTTGAAGAAAAGGGATATACTGTCGAAATATTCTTTTCTTTTAAACTGGTTACATCACGTTCTTCTCAATGTGTTGCAGAATGGCAGAAGACTCACGCCAATCAATTTGGTTATTATTATTTGTTTTGTCACACTGTTCAAGTTTTTGTATTCATAGGGTGCAGTAAGTTATCAACAAGAATCTCTGAGAAACAACACTTTCCTCAAAACATACGTAGTTCCGAAAGAGCCTATTTTAGATGACACCCATTTGGTAATGTGTCTCCTGCTGCTCAAAGAATTGGCAGTTTCAATGGAATTGAAACCTGTCACCACAAAGTCACATTAACATTCCTTTCCCGCATTATCTCACATTTCATGTTCGAGTAGTTTGGAATGTTTTTCATTCTTACTATTTTCTTGGATTTCGTTTGTAAACACATTTCTTCCCGGGTCGCAACAAGAGACGTAAGGTCAAAAATGGCATCATGACATTTTCTCCTGATCAATTTTGTAAAAAGAAAAACAAAATAAACTAAGATCACTGAAATGTTGCATAGATAAATCGCTTCGTAATGTGGGAGCCGTACTCGTGATTACATTTTTCTTTTAATGAATGAGATAAAATGAATCCCTTCAATTAGTCTATTAGACCCTTTTCTAATCAATCCTATGGATCCATCTATACTAGAATTACTGATGTCCACATGTGCCACATTATTAGATTTCCATTTTAAGATCCTTATGTTTTGATGTGCGTTGTGGTGCAGTGGATATCGACTTTGAACGAGATATCGGGAGACCGAGTTCGAATTACAGTTGAATTTTTTGTATTCACTTACGTGCAAATACCCTTGGGAAAGGTATTAATCCGTCTCTTCCCGCCAGTTATGGGTTTACTAACAGAACAGATTGGGTTATATAGCCTTGGCTGGCAACCAGTCTACCGCCAAAAATAATGGCAACCTACTGCGAGATAATCTTCTGCCCAGACAGCCATGTCTCCTTCGAGACATGATCGCCCAAGCGTGTATCACGTATGGCACTGACTGGTGTTTTGATAGATCTTAAAAGATATATGCATTACAATCTGTCGGGAACACAATGTCGATAAAAATGCACATTCTTTTTATCACGATGTCTGAGGGATTTCATTCTTTAATCTGTATGTATTGTATAGTCATATATTATTATTATTATTATTATTATTATTATTATTATTATTTCGATTTCTGTTGTATACTCATTTTCCTCCGGATCCCAACCAAATATGTTATACCGTGTTCGCTCACACGTTTTTTCCCAAGACTATTGGGGTCTAAATCGTTTCTTACTGTCTTTATAGTCCTGCTTACTGTTCTCAGCATAGCTGAAATCTTCATGTACACACTGTTCAGTTCTCCAACAAGTTTTGATATTTTTTCTATTCTATCGTTTCCATAATAGACAGAATCAGCTTTCATTGTTGCTACCATTCGGCTCTAAACTCCTTCGATGATTCATTGTTTTGGTTGATGCTTCTCTCATAATTCGTTTTTTTTTTCTAGAGGTGGGAATTATTTATATTTAGGCACTGTATCTTTGCAACATAAGTTAGCCGATATATTTCTCTTTGGGGAGAGAATAAGATAAAAAAATGAGAAATGAACATCTGTTTGATCAAGAGATTACACCGTGCCTTTATTCTTAATTAATAATACAAACGCGTTGTTACTTGCGATTGAATAATGTGCACTCACAATGTAGATAAGGAAGGCGACGTAACATTAAATATGACCATCAATATCACTGTTTCATTTAATGAATAGCTAATATGAAATTAGCAAAACATCATACTATCTTTCTTTCTCTCTTACTTTCTTTAATATATATATATATATATATATATATATATATAGGTAGTATAACGTTTTTTAAGCATGTTTGATAGACATATTGTATCTTATTATTCATTTTAATCTTTTCGTATTCACGAATAAGTTTCAGTATGGTGATTAAAATAGCAAGAAAAGCGGTATATGTTTATGTATTTTAATTATTCTTATTCTTATAGTCCCAAGTACTTTCAATCTTCTCCAAGATCATTTTTATGGTGTTAATTGTTAAGACTTAATTAATGTGTATGTTATAAATATCTTGTTGTTTAACAATTAAAAATTTTGAGCATATACGTCGGTTTGAAAATTATATGATGTAAGCCAGGTAAATTGCAAATTAGATGCTTTCAACTATATTATACTTAGTTATTAAAAACTACTAATATTTCTATGAATTAACATTAATAAGAGTTCTGCTAATAAAATTTAAGGAAATATGTGCATTATTTTTACATACATGTATTCAATGCTTACGTAAATAAATATGAACATAATTATATTTGTGTATGGGTAGATGTTTACTCATTTAAACATTAAATACCATTTGTTACAAAATGTTTTAAACTGAAAACTTTACCAGCAGTATTGAAAATTGTAAGACTTTAAGAAACATGAATGGATTGTCATCAGCACAAAGAGGATCCAAAAATGCTAACTACAGGTCCGGAAATCTAGAATCAAATAGATGCAGAAATTTAAATGACTTGGAAGTGTTTTGACAGTGGATGGAAAGTATGACACTGAGATCCGAAAATGCATTGGCATGGTATAAGGCACATTGGAAAGATAAGCAAAGTATTTAAAGACAGGAAGATTTTATTGAAAACAAGGAAAAGGGTACTAGACTGTTACGTGATATCTGTATTTCTACATGACAGCAAATGCTAGACGATCTCTTCAAAAATGAAGAAGAGACTCGAAGCAGCAGAAATGTGTTTTCTGCAAAAAGATTCTGAGTGGACCAAGCATATAGGCAACGACAAGTTTTTTAGAGGATGCAAACTAAAAGGAAAATTATATTTAGCATCAGGAAAATACAGCCAAGGTTCCTGAAACACGTAATGTGGAAGAAGGATTTGGAGAATCAGATACTAACGAGACGGATAGGAGACAGGAGAAGGCAGTTTGACACATGCTTGATGAGCTAGAGCGAGTGGACGTCAGAGCGGTGTTTGGGAGGGATGGCAAGGGGGCGGTTATTAAGAGCGACAAGTGGATGTTTATGATTGACTACGTCCTGAAGGGACATGGCACATAAAACAGAAGAAGATGCCAGGGCTTGATGTCCGCTATGTCGATGAGATTTTGAAAATATCTGCTTTTCAGTTAAAAATAACTTGTCACGTAAGACTTATGATTATTGCGTGCTACTTCGACAACAAATATCTCCAATTATTTTCTAGCTTTTAATAGCTTCTCAAGTAAAGAGGAATTTCGTTGAGTTTAAATTGCAAGTTCTGAAATACGACTTGCATTTATTACTTTCTATTTTAAAAAATAAACAAACACAAAATCTTGTGGCATATACGTTTCTGACTTGTTCACAAAGCATCCATCATCCTTCACTTAATTCAGCAAAATATCCTTTCTTTTTAAGTTTATTGATTGTGCTTTCGCATTTCTGTATATTATTCTATATTTTCTGACATTATTTTTTATTTTATTATACAATATATAATTGATTTTGAGCATCTTAACTGGATGCACAAACACTAAACATTTATTTGCAAATATGTCATCAGACGAAAACATATATTCGACTTGTTAAACATTTCCATGTTATTTAACTGTTCAATATTAAAATAAATCTATATCAATCCAGACTGATGAGTCTTGACGTGTTAACACGCTTACATATATGTATGTGTTCGTACGTGTCCGTGTGTGTTCGTACGTGTCCGTGTGTGTTCGTACGTGTCCGTGTGTGTGTGTGTGTGTTGATTTAATAAGCCGGTTAATGAAATTGAATCCCGAAGAAAAAGAATTTAATGTCGGAATTTTCTGCACGATAGTGTCCTTTATCAAAGAAGCGATAAATAAAGAATTTAAAATATTTGTCTTCGTGATTTAATTTAGTCAAAAGTCACAGTAATATAAAGTACATGTCATCACTCTTATTGCCAGTATTGTTATTTTTTCTTGGCATTTTATTCCTCAAATTCAATTCACTAGCCTATTAAATCCACATATTATAAGAGGCACACGTTGACCATATTTCGCTTTAAATATATTTATATGGATGTTTGTTGTTGTTCAGCGGATATCAGCTCGGATAGAGAGAAGTTCGAATTCCAGTTTAATTCGTTATATTCACTAACGCGCAATTACCTTTGAGAAAAGTATTAATCCATATTAGCTACGAGTTAAATATAAGGACTGATTAGATTTTATAGCGTTGTTTGGAAACCAGTCTGCCTCGCCCGGAGAATAAACATATTTACAGAAGATTTGACGTATTTACGGAAGGTTTTACGACCCCTTCGAGAAATTCTATCGTACTGCTAAAGCCGTAGCTGAATGGTACGGTGAACATACTAGTAAAGTGAACATTTAATTTATTGGTGGGCTTGAGCAAGTGGATAGTGGAGCGGGGTTTGGAGAGATACTAAGAGGCAAATATTAAGAGTGACAAGGAACAGAGGCAAGTAGAAGCCCAGGATGGGCAACGTTCTGAAAAGATACGGTACATAAAGATAAAGAACGAGATTGAAGGAAAAATTTAACCGTTTTACAGTTTGGCTAGATATAACCATATGCTCTATAATAACAATTTCTTCTCTTGCACTTCTCGCTTGTGGATATATCTTGCTTTCCGGTTAAGTTTGTCCTTCAAAAATCGAAATGCCATCGGTATCTTCTGTTCTCTTAGCGTCTTCTCTTTTTCGTTTTTTTCTTTTTTGTTTTTTTGCTTTTGTACTGTTTTTCTTGTGATCTGTCACGCACAATAACCACCTGCATCTTATTGTCTTTGTTGCCTTGATTCGGGTGAAAAGATTAAAAAAATCATTCTGTGTATTTTCATATTCTTCAATCATCTACTTCTCATGTAATGTTTATTTTTCTTTTTTCTTCTCATTATTTCTTACATTTTTTCTTTTTCCTTTAACTTCATTCCTTCTTTCTTCTTTTTATGCGTTTTGTTTCCTTATAATTAAGAGATTGGTTTTTATATTCTCTTAGGAGCTATTCCTACTGCCAAATGGAATCGCTCACACACTAGACGAAAACGTTTTTCAACGAGGATCAGAGAACACAAGAAAACACCCTTTTGTTAGAAACTATTCCGTCTGCCAACGAAGGAAATATCCAATAATCTTAAAGAAAATAAACAACTGTAGATTCATTATCGATCAATTTACAAATCTTCTCTTTTCACACACACTGACACTTACTTAGTTTTTATTCTCTCTCTCTCTCTCTCTCTCTCTTTCTCTCTCTCTCCCTCTCTCTCCTTTATTCTTATTATTGTGTGAAGTTGCGAGTGTACCTTCCGATCGCTTTTCGTTTGGTCCAGCCAGACAAAATCCATAAGGCGCGTATGTCCGGATGAACCCGGATATAAACCATTCAAAGAGAATCTGGCGCCAAGCATTGATTGGCATTACCGGATATTTTGGGTGGCAACCGACGGCTGACTCGGCAGGTCAACATAGAAGGTATCTTAACGGCACCCATACACACGCAACTGGATAGTGTAAACCAGGAACGGAAGAGTGTTGAGACGAAAAATAAAAACAAGAAAATGCTAAACTAAGAAATAAGAGAGAAATATAAAAACGTGGAAAGAATTAATTGAATAAAGACACATCACTCTCCTGAAAGCAAGAACTTGGAAAGAAAAAATAATTAAATGAGTAAAACAAAGAAAGGGATTAAATATACTATCATTACAGAATTAATAGTAATAAGAAACTAGTCCTGATATTAATATAAACAACTAAGGGAATTAATAGTAATACAAAACTGGTTGTCAGGTGTATGTTGCATTACACAAAGATCAAGTTGCGAAGGAAAATATATTTAAAGAAAAAGAACATAAAAGCTAAACTGAAATAGGTAAAGTTAGTTGACAAACGATACTTACAAGAAACTCGAGCATAAAAATGTAAAGCAATAAGTAATTAAAAGTATTAAAATGATGAAAATAATGAATAACGTTAATAAATAACGAAAAGGTGAATAATTCCGTAATATTAGGTTAAGTCATAAATTCTTTATGTTTTTGTTTATTAAGTTTTTGTAAGAAAAATAGACAACAATGATATTTTATTCAAGCATAAAATCACGATTTTCTGCACTCATTTGTCAACAGTTATGAGGCAGCATTTTAATACGTTTTTATAAATATTTCGCATGCTTTGTTGTTGAAAATGTGTTTGACGGAGACATGGCTAGCGATGGACAATACTAGTGACATGTTTCTTACAGTTTTGTTAAATAAAACATTACTTTTCATGAAAAATAAGCGAAAGCTTATTCAAGGTCCTAATACACAAACAGACACACATATATATAATTATCCGCAGAAAGATATGTTTCACAACTCATCAGTACGGTTAGACTCCGATTGCTTTTAACCCAGGATTGAAACCCGACCGAATTGGCGTCAGTCGGCGATTCTACATCTGGGCTATGGGCGCTTGGTAGAAGAAGGTAGACATTTTAGCATGTATATTATACACACCAAATAGCCAGAGTGCTCTAATTCACTACTGAATGAGCGATCATATATATATATATATATATATATATATATATATATTAAAAAATGTGAAAGAACACGTAGATTAAAACACACATTTCAAGTAATTTTTTATCATATCACCCCGAGCAAGGCGGTAACGCCACTGATGGGCAGGGGGCTACATAAGAGTAAAAGGATAGGAGGAGAGTGGGGAGAAGGACGAACCAGTTAGGAAGGAGCAAGAGAAACACAGGTGTGATGACAGTTGCGAAGGTGGAGAGAAAGGAAAGGATGTACAGGACAGTGTAGAAAGAAGTAGTTAAGAGATGAGTATTGACCTTGAATTTAAATTTCTGGAGGTTGAAGCAGTCAGAAAAGCAAGAATAAGGAAGCTAGTTCCACAGGCGTGAAGTGCGGGAAAAGAAGCTGGAGGAGTAGAATTGTCGTCTGCATTCGATTGATCTAACTGTGAATGGGTGAGACCCAGTTGTCAGTCTTGTTGCACGAGTAAACACCTGTTGCGGGCCTCAGTGACTCAAGTTCGTTGGAGCAGAAGCTATGGAAGTATTTATAGAACAGACAAAGGGAAGCTACATCCCGTCGGTGGGAATGTGGCTGTAGTCGAGCCGCCAAGTGGGTACCTATCACGTTACTGATTCTCCTTTGGAGCCTGTGAAGAACACGGAGATGAACAGCGGGGACACCTGACTGTATATGGCAGCAGTACTCCATTGCACGGATGTGCGTTGTGGAGCAGTAGATATCGGCTCGGAACGAGAAATCGGGGAGCCGAGTTCGAATTACAGTTGAATTCCTTGCATTCACTTACGAGCAAATACCCTTGGAAAGTGTTAATCCATCTTTTCCCTCCCGTTATGAGTTAAATAATAGGACAGATTGGATTCTATAGCCTTGGTCGGCAACCAGTCTACCGTAGAAAGCAATGACAACCTACTGCGGGATAATCTTCTGCCCGGTCAGTCATGTCTCTTTCGAGACATGATCGCCCAAGCGTGTATCACGTATGGCACTTAACTGACTGACTCCATGCACGGACGAATAGTTGATTTGTATATATGCAGGATGGTTTAAGGTGGGAAGCACTTCTTGGCCTGACAGAGTGACCCAACCTTCCTAGCAGTGGATTTAGCTATTGTCTCAATGTAGTGGTTCCACTTGAGATCAGAAAAGAGGGTAAGGCCGAGGAGGCGCAGAATATTGCTTTCGGAGAGACTCGCTTGGTCAATGCTTATGGGAGGCAGGAGAGGGATACTACTGTCGGGGTAATGTATATATCAGACAGTTTAGCATCAGTTCTGATAGGGAAGTCGGGTGAGTGTAATTCAGATGAGTCAAATGTGAAGTTGGATGAGAATCTGCGAGCAAAGCACTCAGCCTTGTCCGCTGATGATATGAGGACCTCGAATTCGATAGAGGATTTGCTATTGTTTAGCATCCGTTTGCATAATCGCCAATAGTCTTTGGAGCTGAACTTGCGGTCAGTTATGCGCTGTCTCATTCTCCCAGCAAACAACCGCTTGGCGTCATTTAGGATTCTCTTGTACTCATTACGAGCAGACGTGAATAGGCGCCTGTTTTGGTCAGATGAATGTCTCCGAAATAATCGAAAGTAGTGATTTTGTGGGCAATGGTAGGAGAGAACCAAGAGGAGGAATAAGGTTTGAGACGAAACTTCCTGGTAGGTGTGAAGGCATCAATGCTAGCTTTCACCCAGGATAAAATCTCAGAGGCACCGTTATCAACTGGGAGATCGAACACTTTCCCCAAAGGGACGTCGCAAAGGAAGTCGCAGAAGGCGTCCCAGTCAGCTCTTTGGTAGCAGTAGTAGGTCCTATAAGTATGAGGCTCCTGGGGGAAGTGAGAGTGGAGAGAAATATTACAAGAGACAACAGCGTGGTCGGAGTTGCCGAGAGGGCAAAGCTGCGAGACCTGGCAGGAGTCAGGTGCAGAGGTAAAGCATATATCTAGTAGAGAGGTCTGCCCAGAGGGAATGCTTGGAAGCGTGTGGGGAAGTCCACTACTTGCGTAAGGGTTTGGGAAATAACAAAGCTCATGGCGTGGAGGCCTTCTTAATCAGTAACAGAGTCTTTAAACCTCTCAGCATGATGGGCGTTAAGGTCTCCGAACACAAATATGTGAGCAAATGGGTTGTAGGAAGTAGCCTTATCTAATGCTGTCTAGTAGGGAGCAGTCGGAAAAGAAGGGGAATGGTAAAGGGAGAAAAGGTAGCTAACCGAATTGAGAAGGTGATAGGCGGAGACATACATATTGGTGGGCGGTGGATTCGAGTGAAGTCACCCTAGCTACAGAGTGGTGTTCACTAACGTACACCCCCAGCCCATGCATGTGGACAGTGGAATCCTTCCTTAAGAGGGGAAGATAACCAGGGATCGAGAAGTCAGAAAAGGGAATTGATGAGTTGAGTTTAATCTCACAGAGCGCTAGGGTGTCAGGGGACTTTTCGCGGAAGAAAGCTTCTACGCTACAGAAGTTAGTACGAATGCCCCGAAAGTTAGTAAAAGAAATGTTAAGAGATTTTGGTGATTTGAGTTTGACTGGTTTAGGGTTATTTCTGATTCCGTTTATCATGTTAAAATTTGTTGGTAGGGGGTGACCTTGTGTAGATGAGGCAGGCGGTCATTATCCAAGATATGCGCTGGAATGGGAACTGGCTTGGGCTGCATTAAAGTATGGCCTCGGGGTTGCCCACCGAAAGCGCTTGCAGGGACATCTATCCATGAGCGACATTGCACTACAAGAACCCCGGTATTATGCAACTGTTGATCAGAGCAGCTGCTCTTGACGCTACGCAAAATTTAGGGCTCCTAACTACAAGTCTGAAGCAGCAACCAAAAAACTGCCAACTCGGTACACCAATACTGAGGTCTGAGGAGAGAAAGAGAAAGCTGGTAACCACATCCTAAACAGGGAACAAGGGATGAGCCTCTTCACCTGTCCAACAGACGTTGGTGGAGTGTGAACCGGACGATAGTTTGGTCTATCTACTCCAATTTAAAAAAAACTTAGGGTGGTGCTCAATACAGAGTAGAGTTTAAGATTGCAATTTTGTTATTACAATGGTTTATACAAGCATAATATCACTACGCAAAAATTTTCAAGTTTCAGAATAATACAATTTATCTGCAGTTCGTGTTATATCACCTGGAGTAGAACTGTATTGTACTGAAACTTACAATATATATATATATATATATATATATATATATATATATATATTATTAATTATAGTTTAAAACATGTACAAATTATCATCTATAAAGTGTACATTTTGTAGTAAATGATAATTTGTACATGTTCTAAATTATAATTTATAATAAATATTCCTTGCTCTATTTTATATTCCGCAATGTTTTAAATTAATATTTTGAACGTTGTTAATTTTTTCTTTATTCACTTGGGTATATATATATATATATATATATCCGAGTGGGTACAGAACGAAGAAATATTTTTTTCCGTCCAAAACATTAATTTAAAACAGTGCTCGATATATGATGTATGGAGCTGTGAATATTTATTATTAATTATGTTTTAGAACATGTACATAATTTTTTAATATATGTCCTCGACAATCATATGTTTGTTTCAACGTGGGGTGTCCAACGTTTCTTCGGGAGGGAAAAGCAAAACTGAATTCGTCTGCTGCCTATATTTGGTTCACTGTTGTTGTGGAAGGTTGGTTGGGGTTATTGATAATGAAGAGAATGTGTCTTCTGTTGTCTGTTAGAGTTTTGAAGAGCCTGGTGTGTAAGTGCTAAATTGTTGATTAATGGTATTATCTGTTGGAGTGTGATGTGGAACTTATCTTGTTTGTTGACCTTAAGAATTTTTAGGCGTCCTGCTTAGGTAGTTTTTGATTTATTTGTGTCTGTTGTTATCAGACAAATTTTATTTATTCTCTTTCATTTAGTGGCGAGGCTATTTTTCTCAGGGTTCCTAAGA
The DNA here is from genome assembly GCA_037127315.1 of Ascarosepion bandense. Lineage (NCBI taxonomy): Eukaryota > Metazoa > Mollusca > Cephalopoda > Sepiida > Sepiidae > Ascarosepion > Ascarosepion bandense. The sequence continues at coordinate 113,896 of JBBBDQ010000493.1, read as the reverse complement.
TAGATGTGATAGGGGTAGGGTGTTTTTTCTTTTAAACTTTGATTTTTTCAGTACGGCATATTTTGTATTTTATTTTTGTTTTTTATATTTTTTATTTTAGCGGGATTGGGGTGTTTATTCAAGTATTATTGTATCTAGGCAAAGTTGTTTCTAAAAAATGTAAACTTGTATTTTTTCAGAAGTAAATGCAAATTTCTATTTTGTCAGCTTTTATAATGTTTCTAAATTTGTATATTTAATCTTAATTTTGAATTTAGAGGATTGAGTTTTTCTTTTAATTTTTTAATTCTTTTTTTAATTTAGGAGATATTTTTTTATTCTTTTTCAATTTGGGAGCTATTTTTCTTTTGGAATATTAAACTTTGTTGTAGACTTTCGTAATTTTATCTATTTAAGTGTGGCTTGTTTTGTATTTAGGCGAGGTTATTTATAAAAAATTTAAAATTGTATTTTTTAGAGGGCAAATATAAATTTGTATTTTATCCGTTTTTATAATTTCTCTAAATTTGTATATTTTAATCTTAATTTTGAATTTAGGTGATCGATTTGTTTTCCTTTAATTTTCAATTATTCCTAGATTATAGTTTGGGAGTCTGTTTATTTCTTTTAATTATACATTTTATTTATTTAGATGTAGTTGTGGGTATTAGACCTTACTTTAAGAATTTATTAGATCGATTTTTCTGTAAAATTTTTATTTAGTCTTTTATAATAAGAATATCTCCTAGTATTTCCTATACTCCTAGTATTTCCTAGCATGATTGTAAGGCTAGGTCCCCAATGTGTTTACAGTTTACTGTGGTTTCGTGCCTCTGGTTTAAAAGCTTGTTACTATTTATATATTTAAGGATCTCTATTTTTTTCTTGAAGCCAAAGAAAACATGGTTCTTTTATAGATTTTGCTGTTCTTGCTTGTTTGAGGATTTTCCATTTATATATATATATATATATAAATTTTCGTTAAATACGACTACAAGATACTGCGGTTAAGATTTTGTAGTCAAGTTTTGTTGTGTTCTTATAATTTTCTTCTTATGTGGACATAAATTATATAGAAATTGTTCAAATGTATAGCCGAAAATGAACTGATATACAAAACCTTGTGACAACGTCTGCATAATTTATGTTCATAAAATTTCTTTTATAAAAAATACAAGAAAAATGAAATGCGAAATCTCAGTCGAAGTACCTTGTCAGTCATATTTAATTAAAGTCGCATAAAAGAGGGATTACTCTTCAAACACAAAATTCTAATTATATAATTGGTATTGCAATACTATGTAATTTTCTTTTTTTAGTAATGTGTAAAGTTTTAATTAGTCTTATTTTAAGATGTTATTTCGAAACGTTCCAAAAATTATTGGTAGAATTTGCAGGAAGAATATGTTTTTCTACCCATAAATTAGTGAGTATAAACTTGCTTCTTATTCTGTGGAATGTTTCGTTTTTAATAATAATAATAATAATAATAATGAATGCCTGCTGACCGACGGGTTGATAAAGATGCTTTCAGCTAATGTATCTACCATGTTGACCCTCGTGATGAACAGACAGAGAATCAGGACGCTCAGATAAGGTAACCTATTAAAAGGTTCATTTTGCCTGGTTAGCTATAGACAGAAAGACGTTTAAAACGATTGATCTGAAAGTAACTGTTCACTCAAGGGAAAAGGCTGCCATAGGAGAATCAGGAAGAGAGATGAATGGAACACACAAGTAGAATAATGGCAGTGTAGTAAAGATGAATAGAATGAGGGAAGACAGAATGAAATATGGTAAAAGTTAAAAAACAAATAAACGGAAGATATTGATGGTGAAAACAGACCATTTAAATCCAAAATAAAATTGAAACGATAAAATAAGATATGGAAAATGTAAATGAGACAGACATAAGTATGTTGATTAAAGTGAACATTGAACGGAGAAATACTATTTGAAAATAAATGATAAAAAGCCACGAGAAAATAACAATAACACTTACCATGGTACAAGGAGACTCATAAGGCCACCGATTGGGGAATGAATTTACAAGTGAATTTTAATGATCTGTCTTTTTACACAATTTAGTTTGTTCGGACTTTTGCCCTCATCTTTATTCTCATATTCACGAAGTATCGGCCGTTGTATGCTCCGGCTTTCTTCAGGTGATATACATTGGAATTTCGAACCGAGACCATTTTTTTAGTTCACTGGGGTAGTTTGTCCTTAAGGACAGATAACCAAATGTATAAAGTATTTGACCAAAAGAGTTGTAAGTTCAATACCTGGCTACAGTAGAGGCAAACAAACTTGAGTTACTAAAGGGGTATAACTGAAACTGAAATATCAAGAAAAGCATGGAACGTGAAACTAGAACAACCTACCCCGATAGTCTAAATAAAGGGTGCCATTTAAAGTTCAACCGTCTATCACATGAAAAAGGCCTAAGCGTAAAATAACCGAAACGTTATATATATGAAAGTAAAGATAAGGACAACAGTCCGAACAATGCAAATACAGTAAATAGTTAAAAGAACTCATCTCCCAAATGTAGACATGTATTAATTCTCTAAGATACGGGATTCTTAGACATTACTCCACGGCATGGCAAACAGAAAACTCTCTCCCTCTCTCTCTCTCTCTCTCTCTCTCTATATATATATATATATATATATATATATATCACACTCTCTCTCAGACACACACTCTCTCTCTCAGACACACACTCTTACACACACTCTCTCACACACACACTCTCTCCCTCACAGACACACTCTCACACACACTCACACACACAAACCATTGAGAAATGTATGAATCCACCTCCTTCTCCTCGCTATGGATTAAATAATAAGACTTGTATCTGGGAGAAAAAATCATTATTTCTTTAAAAAATATTAATGCAATATTCAAGCACAAAATTGAATATTCTTATAATCCATATTATATGATTTTTCTGCTTTAAATAACCCATAAATCACAGAAAAAATTAAAAAAAATATCAGCATCTCTCTATATCATACGCACACAAACACACACACACAAACAAGATTTGTTATTGGCGATCATAATATTAACGAAATGATGTAGTCGGCTGATATTCTGTGGATATCAAATTCAGAACTCAAACAACTGTCAGATAAATGAGTAAATAAAGAAAAAGAAAAAACAACAATATTAACCTAATAATAAACACCAGATAATTCAGTATTAATCATAAAAATCCGGCATTAATTGTAGTTTTCCAAAAAATATGAACTATTAACTATAAAAATCTAAAAAGAAAAGAAACAGTAATAATTAAATCTTTCTAAAATATCTGGTAGTTATTAAACGTTTATTAAAAATATGTTATTACTTCTAGCATTCAACCTACAAATACTGGTCCACCGTCCCAAAGTGTGCAATGAGACTGAATATGCAAACTGCAAAAAAATAAATAAATGAATAAAAAGAATATATTTTCGCGGTCTGATTTTTATGTCTGTAATGTAATATGCAGTTATTTGTTCTTGTGTGTATAGTGTACCTTGAGGACGTAGGCGATCACTGCCTTTTACCTCTTCCTATTTCTTGCAGCTCTTAATTCCTCTTTTTCTGTTACCTCACTTTACCCAGCTTCGCCATTTATCTATCAAGTCTGTCAAGTATGTCACGTGTTGCTTTTCCTTGTCTCTCTTTCCCTCTATCCGTCCCGCGAGCATTAGATTTTCCAAACCCTTTTTCTTCATTACATGTCCCAGAAGCTTCAGTTGTCTTTTTCTGATGCTAAGTTTCAGGTTTCCTTTCGTCTACATCCTCTCCAAAACATTGTCGTTGCTCACATGTTCTCTACATGGTATCATCATAATCCTTCTGCATAATCACTGTTATCACTGTTATGTATTATAACAAAATATATTTGAACTTTTAAAGAATTTATTCCTGCCAAAGTTGAAAAGAAAAACACGCAATGATTTCAATCGAAACTGCAATGCAGAAAAATAAAAAAATGACTCAAAGAATATGATTTAATTAAATTATTTAGACAGAAGCGAAATAATGAAAAGACAAAGTTCAAAACTGGAAATATAAGCAATGAGAAAAATAATTAATTATATTTAAATAAGCCGACAAAATTGTGATTTTTTTAGAGGGGTCAGAAAAAATGACAAATTAACAGACGTTACACCAGCGTGTCAAAGTTGAAAAAGTGAACAGTCGAATAAGCTGGAATGTGATGACGTCAGACTGTAACTGGCCAATAACAATAATTGGCGAGTGTACCTGCCGAGGTATGACGTAATTGGTTGAAGCTTGACAGGGCCTGAACTTATATATAAAACCAGGATTTCCCGGATCAAGGAAAGCAAACGAAGCCAGAGGACTCAAAGAGAACGCAAAGAAGACAACTCCCACCGACACGCCCTCGTATGTGTGCTTTCCTCTTAGTATCCGTAGACAAATAAGTTTCTCTGAAAAGAATAAACAGCATCAGTTAATATTTTTTTAAAAACACGTCGTTCATGTTGGTCGTTGATGTCAAGGTGACTGTGCTTCAGAAGCAGTATATACCAAACGCGAGTGGTTATATAACACTACATTTCGGTTGGTTCAATTCTTTCCTTCATCTTTCATAGGTTGAAGTATTTCGCAATGAAACATTCTTTGTTGTTAATATTTATTACTAGATTATATGCATTGAAATTATCCTCCATATTATGTTGAGAATCTGTCTGAAAATAAATGTTTTTTTGTTTTTGTTCTTTTTTCTTTTTTATGTCTTTTAATCATAGAGCTGCTGAGTTATTGCGCTTGTATGCATATGCGTATGTGTATATTGAAAGTGATCTGTCCAAAGACTGAAAATAGTCATATTAAACAAATAAGAAACAGATGTCAACTAAAACGGCGTACCAGTAATGGGCCACGAATTAAGTCTTACCAAGAAAAACCAAAATTATCTTAATATCCAAAATTAGAACTTTCTTTAGCAATTTAGTATTCTTTATTTATTTATTAAAAATGTGCCATCAATTTCTTATGTATTTTAATGTAGAAGATATAGTCAGTTGCGTCATTGTAACAAAGATAACGCGAATAGAATATCCAGTTAACATTTCAGAATACTAACGAATAAAAATACTAAATATAATCTCAGAGAAACATGAATGATAAGTCCAAGCTTGAAAAATTAAACGATAAAAACCTGAGAGCTGATGTTTTAGAAGAATGGCTCGATTTAAGAAGAAAAAAACTCTTCATCAGAAGAAGCAAGATATCTATGCCAGTAACCCTCGACGTAAAAGTTGTTTTATATATGAAGAGTTTCTTACTGGCATTTAGTACCGGAAACCACTTGAAAAATCGCTGTTATTCGCAAACCGCAAGTTCACATCGCATGACATTTTCATATTGATATACAGAGGTCAGAGACTTTTTTCTCCCTCTTGTTCAAGTTGGTCTTTTGTCGGAATGGCCGATGGATAGGTTACTTGAAATGATTGCTGTCTGCTGCAATGCGACTAGCGAGAAGCAAGTGGATAAAAAAGGGGTGAGTGTCTTTTAGCAGTGGGGAAACATTATAGGATAGGTTATTCTTTGAAGCAAACAGAAAATACCAAATAAATTTTAAGCATTCTTTGCTTAAAAGTTTAGAAAATTTCTATTTAAACAATTGTGTGTGTGTGTGTGTGTGTGTGTGTGTGTGTGTGTGTGTGTGTGTGTGTGTGTGTGTGTGTGTGTGTGTGTGTGTGTGTAGAATTAATCGTCCGGTTTGAGAAATAAAAACGTTAACAAAACGGTAACAATATCGGCAATAATATTGTTGATACATATATATTAGAGTTTTGACTAAATTGAAGCATAAAGAGAAAGATTTCGAAGTCGGTATTTTCAAAAACGTCTGTGTCTTTTGTCAGCGAGATGAAAAATAAGTGATACTTGCCCTTCTAAGAAATTTTGTTTTTGATTAGAGGGCTCCTTGTGGAAATTATTTTCACTGAGTAAACCCAAATCACTGTGTGATCTCTCCATGTATGATTTAATATGTAAGTTATATTTCAACTCCGAGCTGCATCTTTCTTGTTGGTTGTTCAATGAAGGTTCTAAAATCTAATGATTGTTTTAGCTTCAACTGAGTCAAAATTCCAATATATATATATATATATATATATATATATATATATATATATAATAAATATCGATCTTGATACCAATATTGTTTTCACTTCGTTGGCCTTTTCATTCCTGAAGAAGGATACCTCGTTTTAATTTATATATATACTAGCAGTATAGCCGACATTGCCTGGGTGTAATGAAAGCTTTAAAATAATCCATTATCCTGGAGTTCAGACTCTTTAGACGTTGGCACGAAAAACGGAGGTTGTTAATATATTGATGGCTGAATATCGGTTTTTAAGCAGATTCCATAGAATCTCGAGTGTATCGATTTCCGATATCGAGAAAATGAGTCATCTGAGAAGATCTACTAATGTTTGAGACTAAAGACTACAATTTTTACCAAGTTAGAGCAAACTCTGAAGCAAGAACCACGATAAAAAGGCTGAAATCCTGATCTTGATCAAACTTAATCGGATATCAATGTATCGATTTCCGATATCAGAGGGAAATCGGAAAAAATAAGTAGCCCCTGACCTGACTGGAAGCGTAAAATATATTTGTTGTAATTTTGGTGAGAATCGGATAAAAATTGTGGATATTCTTAAAGGACACACACACACACACACACACACACACACACACACACACACACACACACACACACACAAACATCATGCCTTATATATATATGTATGTATGTATGTATGTATGTATGTATAGTGGCAATTCTATGGGGGTGCCAAAAGCGGCCAAGAACCTCCACCAAAATGTTGGCTGGTCTCTTGGTTGACACCCCTCTAATTTTATGAGCTTCAACAGTTTATGAAATTGATCAGTCTCTGATTTTAATACGATTTGACCATCAGCAATTTTCCTTCTGAGTTATGTATTCAATAGTGGTGTTGTAAGAAAATGTAGACACTATTTGAATTTGGCTCTCCTCCTTAGAAAAATCTCAGCCACTATGTGGCCCCCTTTACTTTCAGAGTTCCATAATCGCCACTATATATATATATAATTTACACATATTTATATTTATATATAATGACTATATCAATATATATATATATATATATATATATATATATATATATATATATATAGATGGATCTCGACATGTGAATCCCAAGTTTATTGGCCGGAAGAGAGTCAACTTTAGACTCGAAAGCCGTGTAGCGACACAAATACTATTATAGACATTTAATATATCATACAAAAAGCAAGTAATATTAATAATGATAACAATAATAAATCTACATTTTAAACAAAACTTTCACGGTTTCTCGTCATTTTTTTCTATACAGATTTCTCTATTTGGAACAACGCATATTTCTGTTTTTAATATATATATATATTTGCACAATGTGCTGTCTGTATCTGTTATAGTTTCTTTGAAAGTAGATAAGTGGTATTACATTCAGTATATCCTTTTTATATTTATGCTTGTGTGCAGCAATGAAAGGTTCAAGCGATAGTACACTCGTATATTTGATTTTTAAATTCTTTCCTAAATTTAAGCATGCTACTAGATTTGACATCTAGGTCACACTTATTAGCGCTGAAATAGTTAAATCTGACAGCTACTTCTTCTCCAACAGTTTATTATCTCGCTCTTGCCACCCGAGGAGCTCCCTTCTGTTTACTTGTGTTCCTACAATCCTCCAATATTGAAATACAATGCCAGTTAAAATCTTCTATCTTCTTGAGTCGCGTTTACCCTCTGCGCATTAGTGGCGGTCCCGCCTAGCTTGGGGTGATATTTTTTTAATCAAAAAATAAACATAGAGCCATTAATACAATGAGAAGGAGGAACCATTATTAAGGATCAGTAAAATACAAATGAAGAAGAAAAATGATAAAGCACGATATTAGGTGTAATTTTTTGAAGCTCAAAGTTGACTGTAAAGCAATAAGCCAAAATAGATTTCGATAAGCGAGATGTGCAAAAGAAGAGACTATTAGCACAGAACTTACGATTACATCTATTCACCCCAAATGTAAGATGATGATATTTTATTACTAGTCTAGTAAAAACAAACATGAAAATATTGACAGAATGGGTGCTAGAAAGCCAAAGTACGACGGTGAGACAGTGTCTGATCCTAAAATGCTAGCTTAGAGGTGATAGCATTACCGATTATCTTTTGTATTTCATCATGAACCTCCAAGTACGTAGCAGAATGACCAGCCCAAATTTGATAGAAATATTCAATGCACAGCCGAATGGTAGACGTGTGTAAGTATTTATGAAAGAAGATAAATGTGTTCATTAATTTAAAAAATAATTAACTTGCCGTAATCATTTACCCCCAAGAAAATATTTTCTCAGCTAAACTATGTCGATTCCAATTAAACTAATTGGCTTGCCCCTATTACTTCTTAAACTCCAAAAGTCCATTTTCTCAACAATGGCAAAGAGTTTTTGACGACCTTTGTTGTATAATATATTTTGTCGCGGAATGCTGCTAGTCATAGATAATAGGAAAGTACTTTTGAGAAAAACTTGTAATCATCTTGCAAGTAAAGAAAGTTTTATAAAACACGACATCTAAATTAAATTTAAAGTTATCCTTCTAAGACATTATCAGAAGAGTTTTTTTTGTGCATCTGTTCGTTTCAGAAAAGGTTTGAACGTCTATTTCAGATGATGTCGAATAGGATTAGCTCGTGAGTGAACAAAACAGGAGAAAGGGCGAAAACAACGTTAGACTTTCTTCGTGATTTAGGTAAACATCATAGAAATTTGTAATAGGAATATACAGTTTTTAACAACTGCCGTTTATCGGTTCTTTCGTTCTACGAATTAACAAACGGGAACGTAAAAGTTATCATATTAACTTCAAATGTAAGGAGGGATTAAATATATTAACCAAAAGTTTGTTTCGTCAATCTGTCGTTCCTGTTCTAAATGTACCAAAATGTAGTAGTCTTAGCGTCTTCACTTGGCGGTGGTTTTTATATTGACGGCGATCGTATGAAGACAGAGGTATGCTAGGAGTTAAATGGGCTTACAATTATTTCGCTCAGTTGTTGTTAATCCCACTGAGAAATCAGATGTGAAACTAGGTGAGGATGGGGCAATTTCATTATGTTGGCTGGAAAACGATTCCGCATAACAAATTAAAACATTATGTTGATAGATAACAATAGAATTCATGAAAACAAATTGAGAATTTGAGAGTTAATTAGTATTAAAGAATTATTAACCCTCCTCTGCAACCCGGTAGCTCGGTGGCGTTATAGATACTGGTTCGGATTGAGGAATCAGAGAATCGAGTTCAAATTCCAGTCAAATTCATTATATTCACTGACTTGCTAATACACTTGGGGAAGTTATGAACCCATCTCCTCTCCCCCAACTATGGGTAAATAACAGGATAGATTAGGTTCTATCACAGTAAGTACTGAGTTAACTGGCTATTCACCTGAAGTTTTGGTTGGCCAAATTCCTTGAGATGATGTCTTGTATATAAAAGCACCCGGATGTAGGACCGGCGATCCACGTCTGTATCAGCCATCGAAAGAGATCCTTGACATTCATTCACAGCACCAGGATCTGAGTACAGCAAAAAAGACCATTTTGTTTGGGGTGCAATTATAGAGGAATTTTCGACCAACTATGATTATGATGATGATGCGATCTGGTTGACAGTGTTTTCAAGGCCCAGGCAATAAAATCATTGGTTAGTTCCAGTGAATTGGCCCAAAATGTTTTGAGTTCAATACCTGACTACATCAATGTTGAACAAATAACTAAAGGGAAATAACTACATGGCATCCGGAAGTGGCATCGCACATGGAATGAGAATGATATGATCGAATTAAAGGCTTCGGTTCGAAGTTACTAGCACCTGAAAAAGACCAGAACGTACAACGTCCGAAACGTCGTAAACACGGAAATAAAGATGAGAACGACAGACCGAACAATGGAAATAATGTTAACTTAATTCCTATGGTAGATTTTTCTTTTTGACAAAAATGATTAGTTTTTCCTAGTCCATCTTCATCGAAATTTTCTTCCCACATATACTGCCATTGCATATAACTCAATTTCAATACAACTCTGTCTTTTTGCTGCCAAGTATATTTATAGCCAATAGTAACATCCTGCCGAAAGTGCCAGATTTCGATTATCCAAACGTTGCACATTCACTATCTTAGTTTTGTTTTTAATTACTTCTCTGTCAGTTGCTATTATATCTGCCTGATTTTGACATCGATATCATGTTGGCATTGTCAAATTAGAAAACAAAACAATTGCGTCATTTGGGAAGCAAATGGACCGAAGACCCGTATGTGATCTAATTACTGTCTCAGCGAGTCTTTTAAACAGTAAGGAAATTTTCCAGAAAGAGAAAAATCATAATTCTAAATAAGAATTCTTTGCATACGCTTTAATAAATAATTTATAAACCTTACAATATAAAGCAATTCATAGGAGCCGCCAACTGGACAGAGGCAAAACAGTTGGTCGAGATTTAATTTATCACCAGTATTATATAACGTGACAAGACGAAGCCGCGTACAATGTATGAATGTTTTATTAAAAAGCTTCGATAACAACCAAGGAATAATACATAATGATCGCGTTTTTTACATTGACATAACAAAATACAAAACATAGAAATCATTACCTGGCATAGAGGGAATACAGAAACCATTATAATTGTTGGGGTATCGCCCCTATTTACACACTCTATGGACTCTTCCATAGTATACAAATAATCCTGCCTACAGAGAACGGGGGGTAGTTGTCTATTGAGTTGTTGGTCAGCCGGGCATTTGCCGCTGCGACTTTGACACTGTCGGCCCTCTGTCTTCGGGTGGAGAGCGCTCTCTGCTTCCGGGCAGAGAGCAACAACCCAGTCGTGGTTCCGCCGAAGGGTAGAAGCACGACTGGGCAAAAATAGACAGACATTTTTTGGCCGGGCCATATAGCCCGGAATTCCCAGTCATAAATGACCATGTGTCACATGTTGCCCTTACTGGGAGGGACAACTAAATATAGTTGTCTGTTGAGTTGGATTGAGTTCAGTTGTCTGTTGTAGCCGTTGTTGTTAGAGTTGGCGTTTGTCAGAGCAGTTGAACCGCCGCTCGTTAGTCAGCAAGAAATATAGACTCATTACCGAACTTTTTTCTTTGTATATATTTGACTTCCACTAACAAATATTCCTGAACCTAATAACCGTGTACAGATTGTATATCTTTTGTTCAATACACTTACCTTTTTCCTCTCATATTTTTTGTGTTATTATTATATTGTGTGATTTCCTAAAGAAGAATCCACAACAATAATCATGGCTGCGAATATCTGAAAGGTACTCAACATAAAAGAGGAAAGTATGAAACCTGATATTTAAAATAAAACAAAACAGTTCGCGTCTTTTGATCCTAAAATATTGCTATGCGAATCAACATCTTCAAAATACAATTAGTATTCACTAACCTAGAGGTTGGCTACCTTTTGCAAACAATGTACCGACTTAGGGTTTTAAATAATTCAGTGTGCTAATAGTATACGTATTTTTAGCAAATCAAAGTCAACCTGCATACCTGTTTGACAATATATTTTATACAGTAATATATACAATAATATGTACACCACTTTAACAAAAATAAACTGTTTTTAAAAGTTTTTTTTTAAGTTTTTGTTATTAATGGAGCCTTGCCTGAGCCACTTGCTCAGTGTTGGCGAGATACTTTGCTACTTTGAGTTTTACACAATTTTATAAATGCTCAGGTTTTGGGCAACCTCGTTGTGGACTTAACACTTCTTTCATATGAGAGAAAATTCGAGAGCTTGTCATATTGTAAATATGTAAATATTCAGTACTCACTTATCGTTACTGGTACTAACTTGACCCAATATAGCTGGTTCTCGTCAGCTTGCTCGGCCGCTGTTGCCCACCGGAATCATTTCTTCCGGCTTTACAGAAGCCACGCGTCGGACCATAACAGGTGCCTTTTCGCCTAAGCACGTAATAAGTGCAAAAAGATACTCAATGAAGCTAAGATGTTGTTTGCTGCCAGAATGAAGCAACGCATAGCATCCGGTACCTTCGGCACCAAAGACTACTAGCTACTCTGTAAATAGTAAAACCTCAATACCCACTCTAATCAATGAATTTGATGTCCTCACCTCTTCAGTGGACAAGGCTGAATGCTTTGTTCACATCATTCTCCACTAATTCGAGACTGGATTCGTCTGGAGTATCTATACCCGACTTCCCACCTAAAATTGAGGCCCAACTGAATGACGTCCACATTACCCCCTCGCTGGTCTCTAGCATAATCTCTAAGCTTGACCCTCATAAAGCGAGCGGAGGGTACGGAATCCCAATCATAGTCTTGAATAAATATGTCCCTGAACTCTCTTCTGTCCTCTCTAAGCTCTACAACTACTGCCTATCTGTTTCCTGCTTTCCTGCATGTTGGAAGTCTTCCTCTGTAGTTCCTATATTTAAGAATACTAGAGAACACTCGGACCCCGCTAATTACCGCCCTATCAGCCTTCTACCGATCTTTGGCAAAGTGTTCTAGCCATTATCAACGCTGAGGTGGTTCAGTATGTCACAACCCACAGAATCCTCTCGGAAAAACAGTATGGTTTCCGCTTCACCAGGTATACTGCTGATATACTAACGACCATTACAGAGTATATATACCAGGCTCTCAACAATAATGGCGAAGCTTGAATCGTTGCCCTGAATATTTCCAATACATTTGACAGGGTCTGGCATGCTGGCCTTCTACGCAAGCTGCGGAGTATAGTATAACTGGACCATTGTTTGACCTACTCCAGTCATTCCTCTCTAATCGTACAATGAAGGTTGTATTAAACGGACATGCCTCCCAAAACTATCATACGAATGCGAGTGTCCCTCAAGGTTCTATTCTAGGTCCTACGCTTTTTATGATCTACATTAACGATCTCCCCGATGTTATAAGATCCCAAGTAGGCATGTACGCCGACGACACCACCATTTTCGAAGCTGTTATCAACTAACCACCATAGACAATCGCATCTACCTCCCATTAGCATGGAACAAGCTAGCCTCCCTGAGAGTAAAACACTACGCCTCCTTGGTCTCACACTGTCAGCGGACCTCAAGTGGAATGACTATATCGAATCCATTGCTAAATTCGCTGCCAAGAAGGTCGGCTCATTGTGCTGGGCCAGGAAGTTTTTTTTCCGTCTGAGTCTATCCTGCACATATATAAATCTACCATCCGCCCGTGTATTGAATACTGCTGCCACATCTGGTCGGGTTTCCCTGCTATTCACCTCGGTGTTCTTGATAAAATCCAACGGAGAATCTGCAATATGATCGATACCGATTTAGTAGCTTGGCGGTAGTCGCGCTCTCACTGGCGGGATATGGCTTCCCTTTGCCTATTCTATAAATACTTTCAGGGCTTCTGCTACGATGAACTTAGATCACTGGTGCCCCTTAGGTATTAATTTACACGAGCTACTAGATTAGCAACTAGATCTCACATCTTTACAGTAAAACCAATAAAGTGTTACTGCAATTTCTACTCTAAGAACTCTTTTTCACGCACTTCCCACCTGTGGAATTTCCTTTCCTATATTTGCTTCCTCGACAGCTACAATCTCCAGGAATTTAAATGTAAGGTCAATAGACATCTCCTATCACACTAACTCGCATCCATTCTCACAAGCTCTTTTTCCCTCCACCCACATCCTCGATATCCTCTTCAGTCTATTACCCTCCTCCTAACATTTCCTATAACTAACCCCTCTTTCTCATCACTTTCCCCTATGTAAACCCCCTGCGCAACAGTGGTAGTAGAATGCCTTGCTTGGGGTGAGATGATTTTAAAAAAAGACAAACATGAAAGAGGTGCCTTGACACGGCAACGTTTCCACGCCACTGCACGATCTATATCTCATGGGTGGGAGCAACGCACTTGCATTGGTCAAAAGCAATGGCGTCTACTCCACTTTTTCCCGGCACGTGATGCACTCTTTTGCGTATCATTGATCATTTCTTTCTGCAGGACATAAAAACAACCACAAGGAATTTTTTGACTACATTATACCTTAGACGAAACATCTCTAGAATTTGGATCCTTCTTGTAATTAGTCTACTGGGCAGACAATTACCCAGCAGTAGGTTGCCATTATTTTCTGCGGTAGACTGGTTACCAACCAAGCCTGCAGAACCCAATCTGTTCTGCTATTTAACCCATAACTGGAGGAAGAAACAACGGACCCATACCTTTCCCAAGGGTATTTGCGCATTAGTGAATGAAATGAATTCAACTGGAATTCGAAATCGTCTTTAGAAAGCAGTTAGCAGGTGGACTAATGATATAGTGGAGTACAATTATTCATCTTTTTAAGTGTAATAATAGTATCAAAATAATAATTGGGGATATTTATTGAGTGTTACCTATCTCAACCAAGAACTTTTGAGCTAAAATGTATATTCATGTAAGGCAATGCTACTTCGAATTCTGAAAAGCTGACTAAACATGCTTGGAAGATCATATCTCAAAAGAGAATTGACTGACTGGACAGAAGATTTTCCCGCAGTAGATTGCCATTATTGGCTGCGATATACTGGTTGCCAATTAAGGCGATAGAACACAATCTGTCCTGTATCTGATTCATACCTTTCCCATGGTACTTGTGAATAAGTGAATGCAACGGGAATTCGAACTCTGCTCCCCGATGTCTCGTTTCAAACCGATATCCACTGCATCACGTTTGCATTGGAGACGCTTGCTTACAAAACATCGTAACAGCAATGGTTAATTTTCAAATAATTATAGCCAAGCGCATTAACAAAATTATACCATGAAATATCACTCTTATCAAATAGTTTTTAGTAAGGACGACATACTGGTGCATACACGAAACTTCGAAGACTGCATGATTTGACTCAGTTAAGTGACAAACCTCTCCATATTAATGCTATTGACGCTGTATTTCTAGCTCGATATTGCGTATTTACGACCAAAATCAGCTTTACAAATTATTTTTATATCAGTAAATCACTGAAAAAAAAGCATCTTCACAACTCTGTTTTCTTTTATAATCATTTCACTCTAGGCAAGGCAGTTTTACAACCACTGGCGTTCAGGGGATTACATAGAAAGAAAGTGATGAGAAAAAGGGAAAAGTTATAGGGACTGTCAGAGAATGGGTAAGAGAAGGTTGAGAATACTGGTGTGAAGAGAGCTGATGGGAGTAGAGTGGACAGGGAAAAGAACATGAGGGAAAGGATGCGAGTCAGAAAGATAGGAGAGAGCAACTGACCTTACATTTGAATTTTTAAAGATTGAAGCTTTTGGGGAAAAAAGTATAAAGAGGAGAGAGTAGAAGTTTCGGTTACATTTTAATTGTTTCATTTTAATATATATATATATATATATATATATATATATATATATATAGAGAGAGAGAGAGAGAGAGAGAGTGAGAGAGAGAGAATCTATTGCAAAATGAAACGAACAAGAATAAAAAAGAAAAGAAAAGAAATAAACAAAAATAACTAAAATAAGTTAATACAAACCAGTCTATATATTAATACCGTAATACTTGTGTCACATTCTAGAAAAATATATAAACGTACACACAGACAAAAAGATTAAACATTGGAAGGCTGGATGACGTTCACATAATCACGCATGATAAATGAAAGAAAACGTCCAACAGGAAATACAAAACGAAAAGAGAATTACTGCAAAATATATACTATCTATTATATAAACAAGAGAAAGCATTATTGTACTTATAGCGTTTTTGTGCTTTAAATAATAATTTCAAGTCTTTCTTTTATCTTTATTCTTCTTCAACTAAGAAAAGTAATTTCATCCGTTTTACTTTTATTTTATCAAATCGGTCCCTCAATTCTCGTTGTAAACAGCATAGCAAGCCGTAGTCTTTATATTATAACACAATACTTACCTCGGTACCTATGTGTATCACGCTTTTACTGTAATGAATATATAAATGCATCTTATTTCAGAGAAAATCATTGTAATGGAACAAAAAATAAGACAACAAAAAGAGAACGGAAGAGAAGACGAGAACGATTATCAGTAGAAGAGAGACAAGCAATTCGTAAACATAATAGAGAACGAATGCAAGCAAGGAGGAATGATATGAACGAAGAAGAAGAAAGAAAACATTATACTTATGACTGCTATTCTATTTTTTTTGTTTTTGTTAATTTCAAATATTTAATGATATAGTGCGGGAATGTCTACGGATATTTTATTGTGATATAATTTGCCATGCGTTCATTCAATCATTAACTAAAGAATTCATCAGAATATTAAAATAAGAAAACCTTGAAATTTTCACAGGTTAAAACTAGTAAATAAGTAAAATAAAACTAGCACATACTAAACAAATTTAAACACTACGGAGGCACACATAAATAGAAGTAACCGTAAGGATAACAACCAGCAATAAAACAATCTATAACAAATAAAAAGTAATGAATAACACAATAAGTAGCAAAACAAAAAAAAACTGCAACCGAATCTACAATTATTTCTCTCTAATAACCACTAGAATAATTCGAAAAAATCATTACCACCTACCAATACAACAGATAGAATTATACAATAAACTACCTACAATGCATCACACGTTCGTATATATACATTTTTGAACAAAACAACGCGTATGTCATCCCAAATGTATATGAGTCTCAAATAGTCTGTCGTCGCTGGATATTGACTTTAATGTCTACTTCTAAATTGACATGCGCCGTGTTCCTGATAATTACCACTAAATGTAGAGACATTAAAACTATATTTATTTTATCCTTATATATATATATATATATATATATATATATATATATATATATATATATTAAACAAATTGTGTTAAACGATAGAAACAACATAGTCTTATATATTTTCTTTTGAATTTTTTCATATTTTCTGATCAGACTTTTTATTTCCGAATTATATTTGTATAAAAAATTGTCAAAAGGTTGTCCTAGTACTTACGAACGTCATCGTTCATCATCCAGAGACTATATTAAAGTTTAAAAAACAAATATTGCCTTGTAGCAGGAAAAGTGTTACAACATTTTAAAAGAAAAAATTTATAGACAGTACTAAAATTATTGATCAACATACAGACAGACGCCTACAATTTTTAGAGGCACTACATATCAGAAGTAAAAAACCTCTTATCAATCGCACAGCTTACCAAGTTTCTGGACATGCACTTACTTGTGTTTAGAGGGTTTATTTCAAATATAATTAAGGTAAATAATTTTAGTACTGTCTATAAATTTTCTTTTAAAATGTTGTAACACTTGATAAACGATGACGTTCGTAAGTACTAGGATAATCTTTGGGCAATTTTTATATAATTTTTATTAATTTCATTTAGTGTTGGTTGTAATATTTTATCTAGAGTGCTTGATGATTTTAAAGTTTTGTTCGTATTATGTGGTGGAGTATACTTTTATTGTCAGTTAATATTTCTATTTTTAAATATAGTATTAAATTAGCTGTTATCAATATACGGATCCGTTATTTCCTAAATGATCTTCCTTGGAATAATGTTTTTAGTCTACCTGTTTACGACTGAGCCTCTGAAGTTTCCCCCTAGATGAAAGCCGGCATTTATGCTTTCATCCCAGCAAGGTAATTCCAAGCTAAATTCAAGCTAATTCCAAGCTAAATTTCGTTCATCTCCTTGGTTTTCAATTACTTGCTTGGCTGTTATTGCCCACAGGATTGTACAGAAATGATACATCTGATTACAATAGACGTCTCTTTGTCTCTGCTCGTAATGAATGCAAACTTGTTCTAAATGATGCAAAGTTATTGTTTTCTGATAGAATGGAACAACGTTTGGCCCTAACTATTACTGGCAACTCTGCAAGTGTGTTCTGAACAAATGAAAACCCTCAGTTCCTCCTCTAGGCAATTAATTCGATGTCTTCACATCTAAAGCAGACATAGTTGAATGATTTGCTCAAAAATTATCTTCCAACTCCTCAGTCTGAAATACCTATAACCATTTTCCCACCAAGAACAGGGCTTCAACAGAATGATATATGCATAAAATGTATATATCTCGTGCATCATTTCTTAATTAGACACTCATGAGGCAAGCAGTTGTGATGAAGTCCCAGTCAGAGAAAACTCGAGCTGTTGATCTAGGTATCGTAAGATCGTTTAACAGCGTTTGACATTCTGGCCTTCTGTACAAGCTCCAGAGCTACGGTATTACTAGACGGTTGTTTGGTTTAATCCAATATTTCTTATGGGATCGTTAAACAGGTGGGCTTCCAGATCTTTTCAACCGAATGAGGATGTCCGTTAAGGACCTATTCTAGGTTTGACACTGGTCTTCATCCATGATCTTTCTGATGCAATCAGTTCCAAGTAAGCATCTACACAAATGACACCATTATTTACATCCGTCTCTATAAGAAATCTGAAAAGGCTGACAAAGGAAACCTGGCTGCTGCTATTAAAAATATCCAATCAGTGGTTAAGTAGAGCAAAAAATGGACTGTAAATTTTAAACAAAACTGCTCTCTTTTAACCACCATAAAGAAACTTTCCTGCAAGCCTTCAGGTCGATGCTGGTCTCTTTGAAAGCAACATACTGTGCTCAAACTTGGCTTCCCTTTTTCAACCGACCTGAAGTTCAACGAATAAATAGATCTATAGATACCTCTATTTCTAGGAATCTTTGGCTTTTATGTCGGGCTATAAAGCTTTTCCCATGTCAGAATCTATCGTTGCACATTTATAAATCTACAATTCGTCTTCGCAATGAATGCTGATGCCATATCTGGTCGGGGGCTCCTGCTATTCCTCTCGATGTTAGATCTGCAAGTCAGGTACTGACTTGGCATCTTGACATCAATCATTTTCTCACCAAAGTTATGTGGCTTCCTTTTCTCTTTTCTACAAATATTTTCATGGCAACTAATCTAATGAGCTTTGTTTTCTTGGTGCCCCGTTCCCATGAATTTAAGATTCCTACTAGATTGCCATCTAAGTCCCATCTTTTTACCGTTGAAATTATTAATGCAACTATCTCTTCTACTCAAACAGTTTCTTTTCTTGCACTTCTCGCCTCACGAAAAACTCTTTAGAAAATTAAGGCTAGCAGAAAACCCTTTAAAATACAAAAGGTTTTATAAAACTCTTTAGAAAGCTAATGATCTCGGAAAAAATTATCAGTAAACTAAGTAAAGTTGAAAGCTCTCAGAAAACTAAAGCACGAAAAAAAGACATCGGAAGGATATGGACTTTTACTTCACTAAGGTCTACAGAGTTTATTATTATTATAAATAAACACAATTACAGGTCAATGTAGCAAATGCTCATATACAATACATAAACCAGCATAAGGTAATGCACTAAACATATATACCAAATATATATGTACATACGGAAGGCAATATAATTAACTCACATGAATAACATAAACAATGCACGTTGAAGACAATTATTAAATAAATAAAAATGTGTTGATTAACACGAAGTTTCACAGCGGCAAATATTCATTGCTGAGTGTATTCAGAGTGAGAACAGTCCGAATAAAGCTGAGAAAAAACAGAGAATTGTACAAAAGAAAGGCGACCGTGAACATAATTCAGAATGCATGAAAAGAGTCTACAACCACTACAATTCTTTTCGTAAGGTGAGAGATTATGAGGCCTTAAACAAAACAATATGAACAGACAATTTTATGGAAATAAATTTAACTAGGTATTTCAAGATTATTGTTTCATGATGTTACATTCAGTACAACCATCAAGATGAAGCAAATGTTAACACTTTCACACACAACGACATTAATTATGTATCTCTCCAATAGATTCTTCGTCACCATCTATGAAGACAGTCAATTGATTTAGTTGTAACGATATTGAATAAGTATAGATAGTTTTTATGATCAGATATCTAAAACATATTAAGCACTTTGCTAAAATTGACAGTCAATAGCATACAAACATCGATGAGTTTCAATTAAAATGACATATAATCAATATATCGATAGGAAAAAGTTATTTTGATTCAATCAATAGGAAGGCGATTTTGTATATGAATAAAGCAAGTACAGGCTGTTTTCGCACGCAATTCTATACAAGAGACGAAGATACACAACAAACAGATACACGTTCACATATATATATATATATACATTGCTTCGATTTAGCAAGTATACACGCAGAATCAGTCGATAGGGTGAAGATGAACTAAATTTACACACACACAAACACATTATATATATATATATATATATATATATATATATATATATATATACTAGCTGCCATAATTATTAGGCTATCCCAGCTTTTCTTTGAAATTGATTTGTCTCATAGTATTTATAGTATTTATTGCCAAGTGGACAATTTTAAATGAAGACAGAATTGTTCTTTTGTTATTACTATTTTGTAAAATTTTACCAGGCAGCTAGGAAGCCTTTTCTTAGGCCAACCAATAAGAAGAAGAGACTAATATGGTGAAGAGAGCACAAAAACTGGACACCAGAACACACCAGAACAGTTCATTTGATGCACATGTTATTGAGCATTATTAACAAGGAATAATTCTATTTTCATTTAGAATTATCCACTTGGCAATAAATACTAAAAATAGTATAAAATACAACATTTCTTTTAAAAATCTGGAGTGGCCTATATATATATATATATATATATATATATATATATATACACTGTTGAAGAAAACCAAGTGTTTTAGAATTACAAGTTCTCCGTCATTTACTTATTTAAAAAGATAGATAGATAGATAGATAGATAGATAGATAGATAGATAGATAGATAGATAGATAGATAGATAGATACAATTAGTGGATATATTAGTGTGAGAGAGATTTATTGTTCAATTTCATTAATAATGGTACTTTTTCTTACATATAGTACACAATAACCATTTGCCTCATTGCCTTTTCCTTTATCGCCTTGGGTAAGGGGAAATGGTTAAAAGATATGAAAATAATATACTGATTTAGATAGATAGATAGATAGATAGATAGATAGATAGATAGATAGATAGATAGATAGATAGATAGATAGAATTAATTTATTGTTTGAACATGGATAAGTTTTGTATTTCTTTTTATTTTCATTTATATAATACACTACATCATATATTATTCTAGTAAATATATCAATATAAAATTGGTATTAGCTAAATGATGATGCTCACAATTTTAGCATATAATCATATTAGGAATATTTTGCATGGTTTTTGTCTCATAATATTTATTCTCATAAAATATTAATGAGAAGTTGTTTAAATAAACTCAAAAGAAATTCCTCAAATCAATGAAATGCAACCTAAAATTGGATTCGTAAATAATTCTATGATATTGACCAGACTTTATTATCTTGTATTTAAGTAGCGGCCCCTAAAAAAGTAATTTATAAAATTTATTAATATCCCTGCAACTTAGATTCTAACAATACCTACAGTAATTTTATTGATTTTATTCTTTCTTTGTTAAACAGTTGAACTGTTTCTTTCTGATGTTACGTATAAGTGGTATAGTATTCTCAGCTTCCCTTCTTTTAAGCACATTTTCTGTTGATTCAAACTTCTTCTTTGTATTTGAAGAAGTCATCCAATATTCACTGCCATAAATGAGGGCCGTTATTTTTTCCCAACCCAGCAAATTGCTACAAAACCAAAATATCTTAGTTGGATCGAAACTTTCAGATATGGCACCAGACCCGTTCAGAAATGTCTAAGCTGTCAGCAGTACTGAACACCTTTTTAAGACTGATGGTTACAAAAATGGCTTTGAGAGATCGAAGCCAGCAGTTCTTGCGTTAAAAGGACAAAAATAAGAAAACATACGTTACTTGAGGACGTTTAATAACAACTACCCCTGAACATTATAACATAAGTAACTCGAAGAGATTATAATGACAAAATGATTATGTTAACATTTTAAGCTACTGTAAAGAAAAGAAAACCTCCATTAGTACTGGAAAAAGCAATAACAGCTACTGAACTTGAAGAACATATTTTACTGAAAAAAAATTCTGAGAGAAATATTTTTGTAAATTTCAACCTGTATGGGCATTGGCTGCTCTGTTAACGAATACCAAATCATTCTTTGTAGGGACTCTGCTAGCGTTATCACTACCATTATCAGGTAACATAAGTGTTAAGCACTCTTTTTTTATTTCTAATAAAATTTCCCTGTTTCTTGATACTTTGCTTAGCGTCTGGAAGGCGCTTTCGCTATCGCCATGCGATTTCGGATTTTCGCACTGTTACTTGTTAGATATTTAACTCTTTGTACTTAATCAATTTTTGGCATATATATTGTTATAGTGAGAAAGCTGAAAATCTTCGGGAGATTCCTACGATTATTTTTAATTTGTTTCCTACCTTTGACGGAACCAGGTCATTGGGAAAAGTAAAAATTTCAATGTTTCCAGTTCCTGTAGATTAAAAATCCAAGGGAAATCCATGAGTGAATGACGCAAACACTGGGTTAAAATACTAATTTCTCTTTATGCCAAAGTTCAGCGTAAATATTTGGTGATTAAATATTCAACACGCTATTATCACCTATATTTTTGAATATTTTAATTGATATACTTTTATTCATGGTCAAAAAGAAAGGCTGATAATTTTTGGTATTCGCTTGAGTTGTTGGACATGCTGAATCAGCTTGATTGCAATATCTTTAATTGGCGACAAGTTAAAGTAAAGACGTTAAAACTACTGAATTTGTAGTGATTCATTTATCAATTTTTAGAATGTGTTTTACAATTTCCTGAACCATCAGTATACAACAATAATCTGAAGAGCAATTTATACTTCTTGTCCTGGCAGCCATTGGTCTTTTCATAGCCAAATTAATTCAAAACCCAAAATTCAGGTACAAAGGTTATGGCCACAGTATAAAGGAACGTATTTTAATTGTACCATTTAAAGGGTAAATCAGTTAGCACATGTTAGTGTTATAATTTTGAAATTAAAAGATTGGTTAGATAAGAAAAACAACAAAAGAACCAGCGAGACGATGCTTAATTGTTGCTGGACAATTTTTCTGTTCACAGACCTAGAAGGGTGGCCAATTTATTTCACTTAAATTAATTATTATTATTATTATTATTATTATTATTATTATTATTATTATTTAATAGAGTTTCTGTTTTATATTTCTTTCTTTCCGGGTTCTACCCAGACACTTAAGGTCAGAAATGTCATTATGACATTGTTCACTAATCATTTTTGGAAAAACAACCTAATACCGCACATATTTTACATAAACAAAGCCATTCATAAAGTGTGAGCTGTACTAGTGAATACTTTTTTTATATTTCCTTAAAACTTTGGCTGCTCAGAATTTCTTCAAGGTGTCTTCCGGAAATTTTTCTAATCAATACGAAGACTCTAACTACGTCTTCATGTGTTGTATTTTTCAGATTTTGATTTCAACCTCCTTGTATTTTTATAGTTTTCGAATATCTTCATGTTAATAAAAAAGCACACTTTGCTTTTGTGAGTGATTAACTTTGATTATTCTCTATGTGTGCCTAGTAAAGCCCCATATATTACAGGTAACTGGGTCTGGGATGTGTTCATCCGAATTTCTTGTGATTTCCTTTCCGTAAAATTTGCAATCTTTCAACTAACGTTGTTGTCTCACTTTGTCGTGTAGGCTTTTATATTATTATTATTATCATTATATAACATTTTTATCGAACCAGCATATTCTTTCTGGTTGTTCTACCGTTCAGCCTTCCTCAGTTCATGTTTACTACAACTTTAGTTCAAGTACTTTATGTCAGTCTTTTGTGGGCAAAGCTGTTACTTAACTTAATCTAAAGTGACGCCATGTGTAAACTGGTTACTCGGTGCTAAGCGCACCGGATATTTATGTATCAAATATCTATAGCGGTATGGATTTCGCTTCTGTAAGTTCACTTCCGTTGTCCTTTCATTGTACGCACAATCAGCAAAGTGCTGGATAATAAATTCATCACGAATATTGATAGACTTAGATATCTCAAAGGCGTTTAACATGACGTAGTAAAAGCAGTTGCTACAAACTCTCTATTTGTGGAATCTTTGGAAGATTCTTCGCGATTATCAAGTCGAGTAGGTTCAGGAAATTTGTCGTTAATGTTTAGTCTTCTGAAATCCACGAAATCAATGCTTTTGTCTCTTTAGGCTCTATATTCGGTCTCACTCGGTCTTCTTTATGGTAACGACATTTCCATGAACATTCTTGCATCATTAGTAAATATCTACGCAGATGATACCACGTTTTATGAGTGTGTAGAGGCCTCGATGATGCTTGGTAAATTGGCCTTGTGCCAAACATGTCCGAAGTCCTCACAATTTAATTATCAAAAGGTTGAAAGTTAGCTGTTGAAATGTGGAAGGATAAAATATTTCGTCTGTACATTAAAGTAAAGATTTATTAACAGCATAACAAAATTGTAAGAAAAAATAAACTGAACACTTTAACATATTTGTAAGAAAATATTCATAGATAAAATGCATGTAGTTATTTGGGTAAAATTGTTTAAAGTGAAATATAAGTATTTAAAATGTCTCACAGAAGTTTAGAATTCATGGTTTTGTAGTAGCAGAATGTAAAGTCTTATGTTCCTGTCCATTTTTTTTTTTTTTTTTTTTTTTTTTTTTTTTTTTTTTTTTTTTTTTTTTGTTTTTTTTTTTGGTGGTGGGTAGGTTTCTGACAGGGTGAGAAAGAAGGTGAAACAAATAACGAAAGTGTACTTAAATTGTTCCTGTTGTTGTTGTTGCTACTGTTTTCTTTAGCGGCGTGGAGTAAAAATGAAGAAAAGGAAAAATTGAAAGTAAAGGTCGATTGAATCTGTGTCGCGCCCTTATGTTTGGGTCGGTTTCTTGACATTTCTTTTGTTACATTTCTACAAGGACCGTCTGCTAACCACTCCCATGTCGGACTGTTTTTGACCGGTCAGGAGACGTTCTTAATAGTGAATCTGGTCATGTGACCGGCTCCAGAGGGCATTTTCACTTCTAGATGTAAAAGATGTTTGATTAACGTCATATATTTTTTTTGATTTCCTATATAATCAAGATCTAGTGTTTTGCTTTTCACACTGACTTGTAAAATTTACCTTGGTTCTGGGTTTTTTGTCGTTTGAATACGATTTTGTGGGTGGTGTGCAATTTTATTTGTTTGTTTTACTTAACTGTTGGAGGACATAGAATCTGTATTCTATAAATGTAACTTCGAAAATATAGAAGATCAGAGGCCTGGCTCTGTGTATGTTCTCTGATCTAGCTTTAAATCTGAATGAGGAGAAACTGAATTTTAATATTATTACCGCCAAACCATGTTATTAACATTCCACCCTCGGTAGAGAGACACTGAAGTTTCTCAAATGATGAATTATGCTGTACTCTCAATGAGGATCCTTGCCATTGACGTCTAATTTTTATCCCAAAAATCAAGAGAAATTTATATATGCGATACATCACTAAAGATGCTAGGAAAAAGGCTCAGTAACTTGTATCACTACGGTTTCTACCTGATTTTTTATATCATGCTGTGGCTTGGGAGTAAATCAAGTAGAACCATTGTAAAAGATTTTTGTTGGGTTCTTTGATCGCAACATTTTGACCGAACTTCCCTTCTATTCATCGGGTAGCCTTATGTGATACTTGAGCACTACTCTACGAGAAATCTCTATCCACGGGGATAGATAGTTCTCGTTCCGCTGTCCATGTCTAGGTTACGGCTACATCTCGTTGACACACCGGTTCCCTTACGATCAGCGAAGTTAAGCAATTTCAATCCTGATCATACCTAGATGGACGAACGCTTGAGAATACCAGGTGCTGTAAGTTTCGATGTTCACGAGGGTTAATAGATAATGGCTCGGAATCGTAATCGGAGTTCCGTGTTACAATTTCACTTGGATTCGTTATATTTCCTTGCAATTAAATACCCTTGAAAAACGTATAAATTCCACCTCTTCTGCCTCTACTATAAATTAATTAGTCAAACTTGTATCACTAAAATAAACAATATTATCTAAGAAATATACATAAAATAAAATTACGTTCGAGATATTTAGATGTCAGTATTAAATAAACCGGAGAAGTTGATATGCAGCTAAACAAAAACAACTAAACAACAATTCTACCAACCTCAATCCTTACAAAAGTCCAAGTACAGAATTCTAGTATTGCAACCATATCAATGCTTGAACTGCTCGGACATCTCTTTGAAGCTTTGACAGAGTTCAAAAGCGTTTACGGAGTTTCGTATACAAAGAATTATTTTCAGCCGTACGGACTCTTTTCCACAGACAAAACGGTACAAGCCTCTTACTAGACTATGTCTCATTTGAAGGCAAAGGATCAGGCGAGATAAATTCCTTAGTTCCATCAGTTCAGACATTTACGTAAAGACTCCTAAGATGGGACGTCTCTTGTTACTACCATCTTAACTACCTCGAGGCAAGAGTGAAAGTTATCTTCATTATACAATCTACACTTAAATCTTACGTTTATACGATAAACTCTTCCTTGAGCGACTCTTGGGCTATGTATGTGTCAAATTTTTATTAAAAAGTCTATGGTGAACAGTTATCTAATTTACATATCCAAGTAATCTGTACCTACTTACTCCTCGTAAAACCACATAAAATACTCGTTCAGTAACGTTCTATATTGAGTGACTTTCGGGCATTGTATTTGCTGAAAAGTTTATTAAAATGTTTAAAATTCAAACTCCTGAGGTAAAAAAAATATATTTAATGTGCAGTGTTAGGTTTGTACAGTAATAGCTTGGAAGATTTTTAGAATTACTTCATAGTGCTCTTCAGTATCTTAGTATTATCTACTAATATATGTTTTATGCTGGTAACTATGCAGTACGTCCTACAAATTAGCAAAGGCTATAGAAGAATAATACAGCTCTGACACACGCGTACACACACAAACACATAGACGCACACACACACACACACACACACACACACACACACACATAGGAGCAAACGTAGCTCCAAAACGCGAAAGTTTTGTGTAGTGATATTATGCTTTTATAAACCATTGTAACAACTATTGCAACATAACACTCTGCGTTGTATCAAGCACTTTTTATAAAAGTAAATGCATGAACAGTGGGTTTAAAACCTACGTGGTCCATAACTTTCTTACCATATCTTTCTTACACTATATATATATGAATTGTGATTAAAATATATTATCTAGGCCACCGGCGGAAGAAACAAAACTGAAGTTAATTTTGAGTCACATAAGAAAAATTTAAGTCTCCATCTATAATTGGCTTTTTTTCACTTGGCTTGTCCAATTAAAGTGTAATCTTTTTGCTTTCAGAGCTCTCATCCTTTCCCCCATCTTTCTCTCTCCCACTCACTCTCTGCATCTCTCTCTCTCTCTATATATATATATATATATGTATATATATATATATATATATATTATTACACATTTTTATCTTCACCCTGTAAATGAAATGAACTGATATACTTCATTATAGTACTCTATAAATATCAGTATTTATTGCGTTGTGTCTGAGACTCCAATTTATGCTAACTCTCAGTTAAAATATGTATATTTATTATTAGCATACACGGACACAGACACACACAAATATATATACATATATATACCGGTGTGTACCTTTTTTTTTTTTTATAAGCGTTTCACCCCGAGCAAGGTATGTCACTGCCACTACTGCGCAGGGGGCTATATAGAGTGGAGAAAGGATGATTAAATATAGGAAATGTCAGAGGGTGGGTGATAGGCGGGTAGGGATACCGAGATTGGTTAAATATACGAAATGTCAGAGGGTGGGTGATAGGCGGGTAAGGATACCGGGAATGAGGGTTGGGTAAATGAGAGTGTTCTGAGAATAATTGGGAGTTAGTGTGATAGGAGGTGTCTATTGAACCTACATTTAAACACCTGGAGATTGTAGCTGTGGGGAAAGCAGACTTGTGGAAGGGAGTTCCACAGGCGGGAAGCGCGAGAAAAGAAGCTGTTGGAGTAAAATTTACGGTTACATCTTATTTGTTTAAATGTAAAAGGGTGGGACCTAGTTGCTAATCTAGTATCTCGTGTAAATTCGTGCTTAGGCAGCAACAGTGAACTAAGCTCATCGGAGCAGAAGCCATGAAAGTACTTGTAGAAGGGGCACAGGGAAGCCACGTCCCGCCGGTGAGAGAGTGGTTGCAGCCGGTCTGCCAAGTCAATATCAACCACGTTACAGATCCTCCTTTGTATTTTGTCAGGAAGCCCAAGGAGAGCAGCAGGGGCACCCGACCAGATATGGCAGCAATATTCAATACACGGGCGGATGGTAGATTTGTATATGTGCAGAATAGATTCAGGTGGAAAAAACTTCCGGGCCCTGCACAGAGAGCCGACTTTCATAGCAGCCGATTTGGCAATGGATTCGATATAGTCATTCCATTTGAGGTCCGCCGAAAGTGTAAGGCCGAAGAGGCGTAATATTTTACTCTCTGGGAGGCTAACCTGTCCCATGCTAATGGGAGGTAGATGCGATTGTCTATGGTGGTTAGTTGATAACAGCTTCGTCTTAGAGGCATTGAAATTTACTAGCCATTTACTACCCCAGGCCACTACGGATTGGAGGTCCTTTTCAAGTACGGCAGCGAGGTTCACTTTGTCGTCCACACCTGGTTTTGATTGATGCGAGAGTAGATTGTTGTGTCATCGGCATACATGCCAACTTGGGATCTAATGGCGTTGGGGAGATCATTAATGTAGATCAGAAAGAGCGTGGGACCTAGGATAGAACCTTGAGGGACGCCCGCGTTCGTATGGTACTTTTGGAAGGCGTGCCCATTTAATACCACCTTCAATGTGCGGTTAGAGAGGAATGACTGGATGAGGCCAAACAGATGTCCAGTTATCCCGTAGCTCAGCAGTTTGCATAAGAGGCCAGCATGCCAGACCTTGTCGAACGCTTTGGAGATATCCAAGGCAACGGTTCGGGCTTCGCCATACTTGTCAAGTGCCCGGTATATGTACTCGGTAATGGTCGTTAGCATATCAGCAGTAGATCTGGTGAAGCGAAACCCGTACTGTTTTCAGAGAGAATCCTGTTGGCCTTGAGATGATGAATCACCTCGGCGTTGATAATGGCTTCGAAAACTTTGCCAAAGATCGGGGGGAGACTAATAGGACGGTAATTGGCGGGGTCTGCGGGATCGCCAGAATTCTTAAATATAGGAACTACACAGGAGGACTTCCAACAGGCAGGAAAACAGAAAGCAGATAGGCAGAGGTTATAGAGTTTAGAGAGGACAGAGGAGAGTTCTGGGGCACATTTCTTCAGTACTATGACTGGGATTCCGTCACCGCCGCTCGCTTTGTGTGGGTCAAGTTGTGCAATTATCTTGGCGACCAGCGAGGGTGTAATGTAGACGCTATTTAGTTGAGCCTTAGTTCTGGGTGGGAAGTCGGGTGTAGGTATTCCTAACGAGTCTGCGTGTATACACATATATATACTTATTTACATCCATATAAATATCTATATCTCTATATGTCTGCGTCTGTTCGTGGGTGTATGAATCAAGACTATAGGAAAACTTACCTTAGCCGGCGCGTTTCGCCTTCTGATAGATTTTATAAACATTTGCCGCAGAGGATGAATCTGGTCGGCTAATGTAAGTTTTCTTTTTTTCTTTAATACCAAGACCTATAAGCGTTTTGTGACGGATGTACATTGTGGTGCAGTGGATATCGCTTTGGAAAGAGAAATCGGTGAGCCGAGTTCAAATTCCAGTTGAATAACCTGCATTCACTTAAGCACTGGTACCTTTGGAAAAGCATTAATCTGTCCCTTCCCTCCAGTTATGGGTTAAATAACAGGGTAGTAGTTGGGGACCTTGCCCTTAAAAACAAATCCCAATGAATCTTGATACTCGAAAAAGAACAAAAGTATTACTAGACACAAAAAATTATATAAAAGCAACAATAAATTGTTGAAAGAAAAACAAAGATATTACCAGCAATAAATAAATAAAAATTTAGTTAGCAATAAATGACCCGCCGAGGTTGATATGCCATAAAAACAAAACAACCAACCAACCAACCTTTTGTTTTTATTCATATTGCTATTTTATCGGTATTTTTTACATATATATGCTTATACATAAATAGAAATACACACACACACACACACACACACACACACACACACACACACACACACACACACACACAAATAACAAATAAAATGTATATTTTTATATATCACAAACAGTATTGAGGAATTTGTAAGACAAATTAGAAAATGTTTATTCGCAACCCATTTTATCAGTTAAGACTTCATCGGACTGGGTTTGTTGACTTTGTTTTCACTACACATGCACCTGATCGGGAGACTTTGCTAGTTTCAAAGTTTTTGAAATAATTTTTTTAATTAGTTTTGGCAATGTACCAAAATTAATCTATATTCTTTTTTTTGGTTCCCCTTTTCATTATTTTTTTTTTAAATCCTACATTGAAGCAATAGAAACTCTGCCAAGAAACGTTTAAGAACCAGGGCGTATATTAACTGTGGCTGAACTAAAGATTAAAGCACTTTCTAGACATTATGGTTTAATATATATATATGCGCAAATATATTTTGTAACACATAGAACGTTATTAGCATTGGATAATTTGGTAATATGTTAAATGAATCTATCCACATTTGAATTGCTTTCATATTGTAAGCTGACTTTGAACAAATTTCCTTTCAGTAATGTTTTTGATTTACACCATTTTTCAAGTTCAATTCAATGAGCTTTGCCACTGAATTGACTCAGCCTCAGGATGAAGTCCAAATTCCGTTTAATTCAAGCAGAACCGCCCATTGCCACACAGTCTGTGAGAATCTGCTTCTGAAAAACAAAAGCATTCCATTATGAAATTCATTTGCTTTTCTACTGTTTTGTCATGAACTTACATTTATAAATAGAAACACATACGCAAATGTTTACTGATAAATCATTAATAAACTTTTCAATGCAACTTTGGCTCATTAAATCGAAACAGAAACGGGTATTTGATTAAAGTCTATAAGGTTAACTTGCGTGGTACAAAATCACGTATGTATTACGTATATGTAAATTAATGATATATTGCAAGTTAGCATCACACACACACATACACACACACACACATAAACACATTGGCATATGCGTAGTAATATCTTTTATTAAGTAAACTGCATCAAAACACAAGCATATGTGCAGTCAGTCGTATATGCTTGTATGTATATATATACTATTTCAGCAATTCTGGAGAGGACTCACTTCAGATAGTTAATATTTTAATAAATCAATATGAAAATACTATATATATATATATATATATATATATATATACAAGCATGCGGTGTAGATATAGAAGAATCCAAAGGAGCATCCTGTACATACAGTGGTAGGATAACATTGTAAGAGAACTCTAAATATATATGTATATAAATACATATAGAGCAAATATAAGAAAGAATTAAGGCAGAGACGTTATTTCATAGTAAATCGGAAGTGCAGGGCTATTTTAAGTGAACCATCATCAG
Organism: Ascarosepion bandense; assembly: GCA_037127315.1. Lineage (NCBI taxonomy): Eukaryota > Metazoa > Mollusca > Cephalopoda > Sepiida > Sepiidae > Ascarosepion > Ascarosepion bandense. The sequence continues at coordinate 82,239 of JBBBDQ010000493.1, read as the reverse complement.
CTTCCGTCTTTACTGTACAAAGGATTTTACACGAATGAAATTCACAAACAAAGACTCCCCGCTCCCCAAAAAACGGAATAAAAATTAAAAGACAAAATTTAAGAAAAAATACAGCATTACATCAGTTCGGCTAATACACACGCACATTCAAACATATTTATTTTTCAATTTTTTTATTTTCATTTTCTCCTAGCATTTTTTCTTTCTAATTTAAATTTATTCCTCTTTTATTTCTTCTTTCTACTTCTCGTTTACGCTTTAAGATACTTATCCTTTCTCTTTAACGCACTCTCTCTCACATCTAACCCCCTAACCATCTAACTGACTTGCATAATGTATCTGCATATGTATCTATAAGTTTAAGTTGAAATCCGCTCTTACGCGTGCTTTTTGATTATATGTTGCTTATATATATGCTTATGTTTGAATGTGCATGTGTATACGCCGAACTGATGTAATGATGTATTTTTTCTTACATTTTTTCTTTTAAGAGAGCAATCTTTATTTTTATTCCGTTTTTCTTTTCGTGGAGGGGGGGGTCTTTGTTTATGAATTTCATTCGTGTAAAATCCCCTGTACAATAAAAACGGAAGCTGATAATGGTTCGCCTAAAATAGGCCTGTACTTCCGATTTACCATGAAATAACGTGTTTGTCTAAGTTTATATATATATATATATATGTATATATATATATAAAGTTTTGCTCGATTTACACTTCTAAATTTTTCTCATTCTTTTTTATTACCAGTAACACCTTGCTTCTTAGTGACATTGTCGTCTTGCTCGACGTAAAATTATTAAAATAATGTCTATATATTTATATATATTTAGAAGAAATCATAACACATAATTAAACGGTTATAAACGCAGAATTGGTTTTAGCAATGTAAAGAAAACTCGTTGATGAATATATAACTAAATTTTACACAGAATATTGACTGAGAAAGAATGGAAAATTAAAAAGGGAAAATGAATAACTCTGGAAAAAACTTCTTCAGAAGAATAATGGTTTTATCCATGACGTCAGTCTTATACTGGTCAGCAAAGAAATAAAATTGAATACATTACATAACTCACTTTTCTTTCAAATATGAGAGAAGAATTTTATCATAATGTCTTTGTCGATGAGGTTATTTACTTTTAAAAGTTCACAATAATGCTACTAAGACGCAAGGAGCTACTTAATGTGAAAGAATAGGATAAAAAATTCTTGACTTTTCTAATTTAACAATATGAAAAGAATATTCGGTGCTAAAATACTCTCGCTTTCTCCCATTTACTCAAGCCCAAGAAAATGGGATGAATAAAGTTCACTTCTATTGCCACCTCATCTTACTATTTTCCCCAAAGAAAATAAGATCCCCAAACCAAAGTTCTGTCTATGCAAATTTTTAAATAATTTTTCTTCTTTTCGATTGTGATGTGATTTTCCTAAACATTAATCCTGTCAGACAATTTAGTTGTATAACTTTCTTGACATAAATGAACACAGAAACATAAAGAATGGATGCGCAAATCTGAAAAATTGTGGGGGTTGTTCTACTGTAATTATCATTTTTGACTGTGAATGCGTTTTTGATATAAAACATGACGACCCACAAAACAGGAGAGGAGAAATAAAGTTACTTGATAGGATTAAATTTTATCAACCTCAAAGGTTCATTGAGTAGCGGTCGAGTCGTTATCCCTTTAATATTTTTAAGATATACTGATGGAACTCTTTTCTGATAGAAAAATACCAACAACGTTTTAAGCAACACATTGTCCGAAGAATATTAGCAGTTTCCAAAAGTATTACAGAAAATAGAATGAGTTAGAACAAAGAATACTAAAAATATTTTTTCAATCAATTAAGTATACACAAAGTCAGCTTTACTTGACAATAGTTTTTAAATATTTTTATTAAACGAATAATTTTGATAAATTTACAGAATATAGATTTATTTATATCAGTAATATATCAGGTGCGTTTTAGATTATATTAGGATTTTACGAAAAATAATGTCCGAATTTAGAATTAAATTTTATTTCTAATATAGTGGTTACATCAGTTAAAATAGTAACCTTGAAAATCTATACTTTTCTGCTATCCAGTTACAAGGTTATTTTTGCCTTTACGATAAAACTCCAGTAGATATTCCGGTATAAATATTTCTAGATGTTCAAACCTAGAAATATTTATACCGGAATTTCTTTTGACTTAAGAAATAGTCAAGGTGCTTGGCAACATGGTATTTCAGGGGAATATTATGGATGTTGCAAAGTCTGACATAATTCTGGCAATACGTGGTTGAACATAGTCATGGAGCAGAATTAGACCTCGTCGATTAAGTAGTGCCAGTCCCATTTTGATTAACTTAATGCGTATTTAATGCAGTTTCTTGAAGTGAGACTCTAGTGAGTTTCCAGAATGATGTCATGGGTAAAGACTATTGCGGACAACCAGACAGTCATCATACCCGTCTCTTGGCGCAAATTTGGTTTGAAATGTGGCTGGGTCCTACAACATTATCGTTTGCGATTGTTATAGAAGTTCGGTTACTAATCACAAAGTTTTATTTGATCAAGAAACTGATAATTCGAAATTTGCCGATGCAGCATAAAGTTCATCTGAAGCCATTTATCGAGTTTAATGACCTTGGAAATTTTCTTGAAATGTTTTTGACCTTGTTGAAAAGCTGACACCTTTTATCTGAGACATTTCCTTGATACTTTTACATGATTGCGAATTGCAGATGGATGTTTTCTTCCAACTAATATCCCCACTTCGGTACTTCAGAAACCAGTACAGTAATTTCTTGCTCACGAGTAGATCATGTCCTTTCGCGATTTTCATTTTGGCAGCAGTTTAAGAAGAATTTTGACGAAGTTTGAACACATGCGGAAAATAATAGAAACGTGACATCTTTTTTCGTGTTCAATATTTTTGAAAAAGATTGATGAAAAGAAATTCAAAAGGAGAAACTTTATTCTTTACTAATAAGTAAGATAAAATTTGTTCAACTATTATCATAATATATTAGATCACAATTAAAAGGTTTATTATAAAATAGGACATCATTTTCCGAAAAATTAATATCTTTACTTATTAAAATTATTGTTAATATAATTTAAGACTTTTATGATTTCTGACGCAAACAAACTAATTCCAGCGTAATCTTTTGTTTGTAAATAAATCCTAAAGTTATAAGCAACAAAATATATTTGATTACCTCATTATCCGTATAAGAGAACAAATTTTATTATTCAAATGTTAATATGGCTCCATGATATCCTATAACTTTTAGCAATCTTATATTAATTGATGTTGTTCACTTTTCTAGTAAATTGTTTTGCTAAACAGTAATGTTATTTGTTTTATTATAGTTTCCACTAGAATAAACAGAGTGCGATGGATAAATCATCGTCTCAATTACGCAAAAATAATAATTTTGACACCTTCTTTTAACAAAAATATTTACCAAAATTACACAAAAAATATCTTGAATTACTAAAGAGTAAAATATTGAAGAAAATCGCCATTGGCTTCAACCACAACCTTCAGGTAATTTTGGAAACTAATTTGAATGATCTCCTCGTTTAATATTTGCCTTCAGTTCATCTTTGATATTACAAGACATCCACGACTGAGTTCTGCTATTGTGGCTCGGTGCAGAGTGCTGTCACAAGACATAGAGTCTTCCAGAAGCGATCCTCTTCACTCAAAGCACTACTCCCTCTTCAAGAAACTTGATGTACGCCTCTTTGTTAATTCAATGTCCCTATAGATAGATGATTGGATATATAACGTCTCCTTCACAAGTGATCACTCCAAACACCATCGTAACCATTATTAGACTATCCAACTCTTTCCGAATGTTCTGCACTGGCTTGAAATGACACCCAAACACTCTGAAATGTATGGACACCTGATCATGATCAGACGGTACTTAGTCGAAACGTTGTATCTATTATAACATCCACATCAACTTAGATGAGAACAATAGTTCGAAATAATTCCAAGATACTGAAATCTACATATTTAACCTTTCACTGCAGATGTCAAATAGTATAGCACGCCGCTTCCGAATTTGTGACTTGCAACATAGTACACTTTTTCTTTCAGACAGTGCCTAACTGACACTACTACACTTTTAAGTCAACAAAATAAAATTTAAAAAATGACGAAAATTTGAAAATCGCATCCTGTATATCTTGTAGGTTATAAGTTTGCTATTAATATTAATAAATATCTGAAGATTTGGAGACATTCTATTATTTAAGTGTCGTTGAAACCATTTGTTTACAAGGTAAAAAAATACGCTTTTCAGAATGATTCATTGTCTTGTTTGAATATAAAGTTTAGGTTAAAACTTCTTCAATTTGACCTGTACCATTCAACTATTGTATCTTCTAGGAAATTACATTGATTCTTTGCATTTATGCTGATAACATCTTTTGTGTAGTTTATCGTTTCAGTAGGCGAAACAAATCACAGCGATCACAGCGAAACAAATTTTTCTATCCTTTGTAATTCTAAGGAATATTTATCCTCTTCTTCTTCTTCTTCTTCTTTGAGCCATGTCCTTTCAGGATGTAGGCGATCATAACCTTCCACGTCTCTCTATCCCTGGTGGTTTCTCAGGCCTGTCAAGTATGTCACATGCTGCTTTCCCCTTTCTCTCTTTCCCTCTATCTGGCCAGTGTGTATCCGATTCTACAAACCATCCTTCTTCATTACATGTCCCAGAAAATTCAGCTGTCATTTATGACGCTCAATATTAACTTACTTTTCGTTTTCATCCTTTCAAAATATCTCATCATTGCTCACGTGCTCGTTCCATGATATCCGCAGCATCCTTCTTTAGAACCAAATTTCATTTTCTTCAACTTTTTCCTTCATCTTTTTTTAGATTGTCTCGCATTCACTGCCATATTAAAAAAGACTGATATCACATAGCAATCTAGTACTCTCTTCTTTGTTTCTAGCGAAATTTCCTTTATCTTAATACTCTACGCAGTTTCTGAAATGCGTCATTCGCCACGGCAATTTACCTTTGAATCTCTGTGTCGCACCTTCTATCTTCTGATAATCACTTCCCAAATATTTAAATCTTTGTACCTACGAGATGTTATTATTCCCCACCTAATTGGCATTTTGAGCTGCTCTTTTTACCGATGACCAGGCATTCGAATTTTTGCAGTTTATTTCTAGTTCTTTCTTTTCACACTCTTTATCTACCTTCTGTAGAAGATCTTGTAGTTTTCCTTCGGTGTCTGCTATCAGCACTGTATCAACTTCGTACCTTATATTGTTTAGATTGTGGCCTCCGATGACGAATCCTTGTATGGCTTCTAGGACCCTCGGTATAGTATCCATCCTAAACCTTTTTTGGCAACCATTTACAAAATCTCGTTTGATATATAACGCGTGGTTTTACTCAACCCATTTTGCCTTTATATCTTCTGTGCTCTGTTCTTTCTACAAATAATTTCATGCCAACTATTTTGACGACGTTTTTTCCCTGGTGTCTCGACAACATGAATTTCTGCGCGCTACTAAATTTGTATTAAGGTCCCATCTGTTTATTGTTGAAATAGATAAATGCAACCGCCACTTCTACTCCAACAGTTTTTTCTCACACTTCCCGCATGTACAACTCTCTTCCGCTCACTTGCTTCCCTGATACAACCTTCACAAATAAAAATGCAACATTAATCGCTATTTTCTGTCTTCGTGAATCCCGTTCACCTTTTGTCCTTTTCTCTATTTTCACCATTCTCAATGTTCTCTTTCACTTTCCTTACCTGTATCTCCTGGTGTACTAGTGGCACTCTTGCCTTGCTTACGTTGATATTATTTTTCAAAAGTTATCTTTCCTTATTATGTGAATCATAAATTTCAACTTCTTTTTGAATCTTAAACAAAAGTATTCTTCCTTTCAGTTTTCCTTAAAATTCCTTTTGACACCATCGTCAAATATAAAGGTGTTTTTCATTTTACTCATTTTTTCTCTAAGCAAAGAAGTCTTATTCTAACTTCCAAATGTTCACTATTTTAATGAATGACACACCATCTATTCCCAAACATTATATCCTTACCCCTAGTCAAAAACCGAAAAAGGGCACGAACTACAAGACGATAGATGAACCTATCTACTCTTATTGATAAAGAAAAAAAAAGGACGTAAACAGTACATAACATTTAGAGATTAGGTGGTGACGTTACAAATATAGAGTTGATGTAGAATTTAGAAGGAACAAGAGAGCCAACCCTAAAGAGAAAACAAGTGATAAACCTCTACTTCTATTTAAAAGGTTGCGGTGGTGTATGAACCAGGCAATGGACAAACCTACATACTCATATTGGTAAACCTATCTAATCCTATTAATATGTTAATCTTATAGTTTAATATATGCTGAAAATTAGTAAGAACATTATCTCGATCTATCTTAGAAATGACTATTTTTGAAGACTGTACATTACAATGGGTGCTAAGGATGATATATTGATATATATTAATTTAATACTGACAGACTCATGAAAAACTAATAAACTAGTTTTCGCGATTAAACACTACAAGAACTTGGCTTTTCATTGATATGACAGTAACACCAATAAAAATATATATGTTAAGTAATACAAAAAAATAAAAAACATGGATCTTGAACTGAAATAAAAAATGTGGCATTTTAAATATGAAGCCTATAACTGGAGCCTTATGTATGACTAACACGTACAGATCAGAACATTAACGTAAGGTTTCTCCGATGTATCCGTATGTATCCGTTGCAAGTTTGAAGTATTTCTTTTTCTAATTATTAGTGTTCCCTTTTTAGGTTATAGGCATCCTATCAATGAGCATGCTTTTTTATCATATTATACCTGTCAACTATAATTATCTTCAGCAGTGTTTCTATCTACCACACTTTTTGTTCGGCCATTTTATCATCTCTTATATGCTTGTTTTCCTTTCTATTATTTTTGCAAAACACCCTATACATCGTGCCATTCTTCTCCTTTTTACAAACTCAAGGAATTCATCTTGGGTTTTATCTTCGTTTTTTTTTTTTTGGTTTTTTAAGAGAATCTCATTCTCTGATTTCAGTAGAGATTCTATTAAGGGTTTTCATTTTGAATTTCTAGCACTTTCGAAGCTCTTATATCTGCTCGAACTGTGTCAGCAAAACATCTGTTTGTAATTTGACTCGTCTTCGAGTTTGCTGAATTCTACTTTCGGTGTTGATTTGGATTTCATTAATTCCTGTAATTTTGAGCCTGCATAAAACAGGGAAGTGACCACAGACACAATCAGTTATTAGATAAATTTCAGAGTGTAGAACTATGTTTCTGAATCTTTTACTGATTACTAGGTAGTCTATAGAATTTACAGTGTGTTCCCTCTTGTACGTTTTTATATCCGCAAGTATCTAAGGTGTTTGTATTACTTGGTCGTTGCTGTGCGCCAATCGATATTTTCTCTAGGTTTTCGTCATGATCCAAGTTCATACCATTTCACTGCGTCGTTTCTGTTTTACATCTGCGATTAGGTATCTCATTATAGTGATGTGTTATTGCGATTAAAACTGACTCTTGGCGTTGTCAAGCGTTCTATGAAAGATATCTCATTGTACTTTCGTACTTTGTGAATTTAGTATTTTGTGAATTTGCGCATACTACTATGAGAACTAAACTGAATGGATTCTGCTTCTCCAGAACGCTGTCCCACGATTCCAGTGTATGTATGTATGTATGTACTTTCTGACCATGAAGGCTAGGTTTGAACCACCATGTTTGATTTGTCAGGAAGGTGACTTCTTGATGTTATCGGTCTGTGCATGTAATCACAGCGTGCAGTACCATTGAATAGTGCCTGAAAGCCTTACTACAGTTTGACCCAAGCCTTATGAGTGAAATTACGCAGACTGCTCTCTTTGAGAAGCTGTCGATAATTGGGCTAACAAGTCATTGTGACCGAGTGTTTGAGCGTCCTGGCTTTGTTCAAAATGTTGTTCCTTTTAGATAACGCGCTCTCTAAAAGAAACTGAAATTAAGGTCTGCTCAGCATAGTTGCTCTATGAATCGCAGCTAGGTTCTGTGAGTGTTGAACAAACACAAGTGATACCTGAGAAGACGTCTGCAATGGAGATTAGCTAGCCGCCCCGATAGACGTGTATCCTCGAATACGAGTGGCCAAACATTATGTATGTATGCATCGGTCTCTTTTCTCTCTCTCTCTCTCTCTCTCTCTCTCTCTCTCTCTCTCTCTCACTCACTCACTCTCTCAAGTGAAATCAACAGTTAAGTATGAATAATATTAAATTATATTCGTTTGTGAATAAATCTATAATTCATCGCTGTACTTTATTATTTTAAACTATTTCTAATGTTTGTTTTCGAAAATGTATGAAATAATCTATATATTAATACCGAAATACCTACTTATGTCACGTTCTAGAAAGAGATATGAACGCTCACACAGACACAATAAATTAAACATAGAAACGTCGGACTACGTACATAAGCACGCATTATAAATGAAAGTAAACGTCGAACAGGAAATATAAAACGAAAAGAGAATTCCTGTAATATATATATATATATATATATATATATATATATATATATATATCATCTATTATTAAAAATACTAAAACGACAATTTTAAAATATTGCATGCCTCAAGAAACAAAAACAAAAAGCATCTAGTTTCAGATTTTGATTCAATTTAATCAAGGAATACGTCCAAATAAGTATTCTTGAGTACATTATAAGTAAAACTATTTTGTAGAACAACCAGATATTAGAACGAAAACATTTTGAACCCCTCCTTCGTATTAATGCTTCATAATTGATGAGAATAAAGAGATCATAATGAAAGGTTTTCAATATTTTATTTATTTAAGATATATTCGTAAACAAACTGAATCTATATTTTTCCCATGGGATTTATACCAAATTTTAACGAGCGTGAATCTCACCCTGTTTGAAATAAATTTAATTTAAACTTTGATTTTCGATAAGTTAATGTTTTTTAAGATTTAGTAAATAAATTTGAATATGTTATTTAATCATTGATTGGCATGTGACAGTTCAGTTGCAGAAGCAGTTGTAATAGATTCGAGTGAGACAAGCAACCTACCATTAAATCACGCAGAGGTGGCCGAAATGTCTTTCTAATCATAGCTTAGATGTGGCATATGGTCGAAAGTAGGGAGGTACTCAGTGAGAATCGAACTCTTTAGTTTTAATTGTTCTAGCGAGCCAAGCTTGCTATTACACCACGTTGTGGTGATCCTGCTTTTCTTAGCGTAGCCTCGATGTGGCACAAGGTCGAAATTATGAGACACTCAGTGAGGATCGCACTCACTATTCATTTGTAAATGATCGAATAGGAGAAGCTTGCTAACCAATGCACCACCTCTATATGCCCAAAAATGCCCAGAAGAGAGAAGTGGTTTGGATTCACATTTTCTTTTTCACAAACACCTCAAGCGGAAGAGGAAAAATGCAATGTTATTTAAAGCCACCCGACAGACCGTGAAATTAGATTCAGTAAGTTTTCAAGGCCGTTCATACAAAGTGAGCAAGACAGATTGGATAAAAATTTCAACTCAATCCGTTTGTTTTATTTTTTCCAAGGATAACCGTTCTTAGGTAAAGCACGCTCAAATATTTTTTATTAGTCTCATCTCTATTTCAGTTGTTCCTAATTGCAAAGCGACGATCGTATTGTTATAAAGTCGAAAAGATTGAAAAGAAAAAAGCAGGAGCACCACAACGTGGTGTAATAGCAAGCTTGGCTCGCTAGAACAATTAAAACTGAATAAAGTGTTCGATTCTCACTGAATGTTTGAAAATATAAAAACGTGTCTTACACTGGCTTTTCCTTAATCCTGATCAAAATTAAGAAGAATTACTTGTTACCGGGGGAATTTATGATTGCAGTAAGACCAGAAATTGGTAGATTCATTGTTTGAATATTGATCCCCCTGCAAGTTACAATTCGAATATGAACCTTTGAGGTTAGACGACACTGGATGAGAAAAATAACCTTTTGTAAATCTAGCAGAAAAGTTACACGGCAAAACTATGTTCAGACTAATACCTTATAAAATTAAGTTTGACCGTTACACCCTGCCGATAATTATTATATAATGGACTATTCTATTTTGATCGCGTAGAAGAACGGAAAATTCCTATTGGAGACGCATTTGGTTTCAGTGAAAGAAAGAAAGTGAAGGTAGACATACTCACGTATTTAACGTTTCTTTCAGAAAATTGAAAAACGTTTCAATTCCAAATCTGTTTATTTGTACACTCTTACTTCTTTAAATAATTACCTACATTCATATTCATGCTTATTATTATAATATTTTTAGAGTTATTAAGCAAAAACGCTCAACAAAGCAATAGGGACTTTTACGTGTAATTTAAAGACTTGGAACTCTCAAAAAGCTTATTCAATCATTAACTTGAAGAATACATCAAATTCAAAAACGATTCATCGAATGAAGAAAATAAGTTCTGAGATTTTCCCCAATAATTCTAATTATTATTATTATTATTATGTCATTTTTCATCATATTTCGATTTCTGCTTTGGTCTCACTACCAACCAAGTCTGCGGGGAGACCTAAGGCAGGTAGTGGCGTGTTGTTATGACTCCATTTCATGTTTTTCTATCTTCCCTATCATCCCCAGCATTACATAGATAACGTTTTCCTTAGTGTGTGTGCTGTACTTAATAAGACAATTTTTTGTATATCTCTTAAGCTGGGGTTTCCAGGGATTCTTTCAATGTGTTGTTTTCTTCCATTTTTTATCATTCCAAGTGCACCTACTATCACTGGCACAACTCTTGTTTTCAATTTCCACATGTTTTCTATTTCAATTTCCAGCTCTTTATATTTTGACAGTTTTTCAAATTCCTTGATTGCTATGTTACAATCCGCTGGACAAGCCATATCAATTAATAGACAAGTTTTCTCCTTCTGGTTTTTAACAATAATGTCTGGCCTGTTTGCTTCAATTTTTCTGTCTGTGTAGATGGTGTAATCCCATAGAATGGTTACATCTTCTATTTCTGTAACCGGTGCTGGATGATGTTCATACCAGTGTTTGTTTACAGCTTTTCCATAATGTTTGCACATTGCCCAATGTAAATATTGCCCAACTCTATCGTGGCGATTTTTATATTCGTTTGGGGCAAGCACAGAACAGCCTGAGATTAGGTGGTCTATTGTTTCTTGGTGTTTATCACAAAACCTGCATTTTGGATCCATATTATTATGCATAATATTTGCCTGAAAGTTTCTCGTGAAAAGACTTTGGTCTTGTGCTGCAAGTATAAATCCTTCAGTTTCAGACTTTAATCCAGATGCACGTAACCATCGATGAGTATTAACTTTGTCAACATTGGATTTATTGGCACGTACTGGATATTGGCCATGCAGAGGTTTGTCTTGCCAGAGCTGTTTCATCTTTTCAAGAGCTTTATCTTTGGCTTTCATTTTCATATTTTTTGCCGCAATAGTTGGTTCTTGGCTACTGTTTTGCTTTTCTACAGAATCTACTAACTGTAAATCTTGTTTGTATTTACTGCCTTCTTTTATTATTGAATATTTTTTCTTTCTTTCTTCATGTTGCCTTACTAATTGTATCATCCAATCCTTTGTTGTTTCTATGTATGTTAGTAAGCCAATAGTTGTTGTCTTATATGACAATTCCAGCTGAATAAGACCCCTTCCACCTTCTTTACGGGGTATGTATAGACGGTCTACATCAGCCTTTGGATGATGCATCTTATGCTTAGAAAGAAGCTTTCTTGTTTTAGCATCCATTCGCCTGATGTCGTTTAGAGTCCAGTTTAAGATGTTGAAGCTATATTGGACAACTGGGGTTGCAAGGCTATTAATGGCCATAACTCTATTCTGTGAGTTTAATTCAGTTTTTAATATCATTCGTAGCCTTCTATAGTACTCTTTACGCACTATTTCTTTCATTTCTTTATGGTGAATGTTTTCGCTCTCATTTACACCTAGGTATTTATAAGCTTCTTCTGGTTTCAATTCTTTTATTGTTACAGAAGGGTCTAGGCTAATTGAGGATGTTTCTTGTATTGATCCACGTAAAACTATAGTTTTAGCACATTTATTCAAATTAAATTTCATTCCAATGTCTTCGCTGAAGCATTTTACAGTTTGCAGAAGACCTTCCAGCTCATTATCATTCTTAGCATATAACTTTAAGTCATCCATGTAAAATAGATGGCTTATTTTCTTTTGGCCTATTTTATAACCACATTCTGTCTTATTAAGTTGACTGGTTAGTGCTATTAATGATATGCAGAATAGTAAGGGAGATAAAGAATCACCTTGAAATATACCTCTTTTGATGTTTATTTCATCAGACTTATAGGTTCCATTTATATGATTGAGGTAAAGGGTTGTTTTCCATATAGACATGCACTGTTTGATGAAATTGATGATGACGGGCGATATCTTGTATATATTTAAAGTCTTTAAAATCCAGTAATGTGGCACACTATCGAATGCCTTTCGGTAGTCTATCCAGGCAGTACTAAGATTTTTCTTTGTATTGTAGCAGTTTTCCAGGATCATTTTGTTAATTAGCAATTGGTCTTTACAACCATAACAGCCACGTTTGCACCCTTTTTGTTCAAGCGGTATTATGTCATTTCTTTCTAAGAATAAATATGTTTGTTTTGTTAAAATAGATGTTAGTAGTTTATATGTTGTCGGAAGACATGTAATTGGTCTGTAGTTTTTCGGGTTGTTTGTTTCACCATTCTTGGGTAGAAGAAATGTAATTCCTTTGGTCATCCATGCAGGAATTTTAGTGGGATCGTCAACCATTTCTTGAAGTTCTTTGGCTATTTTTTTATGTGCTGCATTTAAATAATATAGCCAAAAGTTAGGAATTTTATCTATGCCTGGGAATTTCCAATTGTGTGCTTTTTTTAGTGCAGATTTAACATCGTCTTCTGTAATTCCAGACCATGTCTGTTCGGGTTTATTTTTCATTCGTTCTATCTCCTGCGTAATCCAATGTACTTCCTTGCTAAGTTCTTTAGGGCAAGCCCATATCTTTTCCCAGAACTGTGTGACTTCTTCCATTCTGGGGGGTACTGTCACTTCAATTCTTTTTTTACCTATTTCCCTGTAAAATCTCTTTGTATCAGTCTGAAAAATCTTGTTTTCTCTGTAAAATCTTGCTCTTTTTTCATAGCGTCTTATTCTTTGAGCCTTCAGTTGGATTTTTTGCTTTATTTTTTCTTTATTTGATAAGACGTCGTTTACATTCTTGATGTTATATTTTTTTACGGCTCTTCTGCTTTTCCTAGTTCTTACATTTATTCCTCTACTCAGTTCATCCAATATTGATAATTCACTTCTAAGTTGTTCTATTTCTTTTTCTATTTTTCTTTTCCAAGGTGGAACTTCACGTCTACGAGACTGCCTTGTTTTTATTTTGATATTTAATTTTTTTGTTGCTGCTGTTGCTGATGCATATATTATTTCGTTAAGATTTGTATGAGGGTCTTCAACCAGTATTGATTTCAGTGCTGCATTGTAGTGTTTAATAGTACGGAGGTTATGTTTTGTTGGTAGTAATTTTGGGAGCTGTTCACGTTCCTCCATTGTAATATTTTGTATTTGACTTAGATGGTTTTTTATTTCTATCTTGGCTTCCTGTATATTGTTCTTATTTTCCGTCAAATAATTATCTTCGATGTGTTCTGAACTCGTTTTATTTTTGTCTTTTAACTGACTCAGATCACACGTTTCCAGCACTTTTAAATTCACAGCATTATCTTCGCAGTGATTTGCGTGTTTCACGGTTTCTACTTTATGACCTGTGGCTTGTTTGATGTTATTACTTTTTATTTCTGATTCCGGTTTCTTTTCATAATTTGTTGATTCGTCTCTTCTTGTTACAATTCTTTTAATTTTATTGATTTCAGCCTCTGTCAGTCGGTTATTACGAATAATGTACCTACGTACATTGGCTAATTTATTTTTGTCAATATACTTTCTATTTGCTTGACCAACTTTTTCACGCCAAGTGTCATATGTTTGGCGAGTTACGTTTTTTTTAGGTTAGAGTAACGCTTCATGAAATGCAGTCATAACGACTTTGTACTCCTCACGAGACCATTTTATTTTTTCTTTCTTTAAATATACGGTTGTAGATCTAGCTGGTGAATTTTCAGGACCAACGTTAGGATTATCCTGGTTGTGGGGACCTGAAGATTCATTCTTTGTGTAGGAGTTTGTTCCTATGGCAGATTTTTCGACCTCAGGTATGTTCCCTCCTGAAGGACGGGCTCCCTGTTTATCCACTGGAAGAGCCATACTGGACTTTTTATTTCTATTTGTATTTTTCATGTTTTTCCCACGAGTGACGCACGGGTCCAAAAGTCCACCCAAAGTTGCCCGGCACGTTGGGTAACGGTCTTTTACAAACAGGGTCCCGAAGCCTGTAGGGGATCGTTTGTGACCTCATAACGCAGTAGCCATTCACTCCTCGGCACGAGTAACACCTTGAGTTGCGGGTTTTTGTTCGGAGTTTTCCTTCTCCTAAATGGGCTGCCAAGCAACATCTGACATATGACATATACGCGATTGGAATTCAAGGAGAAAGACGCTGGTTAAAAAAAACAAAAACAAAAAAACTTTGGCCTAGCAACGGCTCAACGAAACAACACATCAATACTAGAGTATTTTGTTAAAAAAAAAAAAAAAAAAAAATTTATGAAATATCGACAGCTAAAGGAAATATAATACGGATGATTTTATTTAGGTTCATTTAAAGAGCAAATAGGTAAATTAATTAAAATAAAACAGAATTTCATATAAAAAAAAAAATCCTGTTTATAGAATTTCATATTGAGAAAAGGAAAAATTCAAATAGAGAGACGCTGGTTGAAAAAAAAAAACATACTTGGGCGTAACTGTCGATCAACGGAAAAAAAAAAAATGTAATAATTTGTTCGTCCACTCTATCATTTATTTTTTCAATAAAGTCGCTGGTCAAAAATAGGGTTATCAGAATAAGATAAATTAAATAAGTAAATTAAATCAATAGATAAATAAAAATAAATATATCAATAAATACGTAGACTTTCTATAAAATAATACCATATAAATTGTTTTTCATCGGATTTAATTTATTTTCTTGTTTTGTTTTGTTTTTAAGAAAATTATAATAGTTAAAAAAAAAACTTTCGATAATATCTAAAGAAAAAAAATCCTGTTTATATTAAAACAGAATTTCATATTGAGAAAAAGAAAAATTCAAAGAGAAAGACGCTGGTTGAAAAAAACAAACAAACTTGGACGTAACGGCCGTTCAACGGAAAAAAAAAACCATCACTGCACTTAGAGAGTATTGTTAAATTAAAAAAAACAATTGTTGCTACTATTAACCTTTGTCCTTGCAAAAAAAAAAAAAAAAAACTTTTTTTAATAGGAAGAAAAAAATGGACATACCTTTGAGTTTACTACAGTAACATTTAAAAATAATTTGTTCGCCCACTGTATTCTGTGTTATTCTTTCATTAAATCCAACGAGAATAAAATTATCGAAAAATAAATAAATATATAAAATGAACGAATAAATATAATAAATTATTACATATTCTTTCTAAGAAAGAATATCGTAGATCGTACTTTTTTTTAGTGTTTTTCGTCGTATTTTTTTTCCTTATTCTTTTCGTTGTCTTGCTTTAGAAAACTAGTTAATAAATCTATTTAAGGATCATTAACAGAAGAAACATACAATTTGAATTATATACGAAGAAAAAATTAATGTTTATGTTTAAAATAGTGAAATTAAAAATTAATGTTACGTTTAAAAAAATTTCAAAATTTTTTTTTTTTTTAATAGGAAAGAAAAAGTGGACATACCTTTGAGTTTACTACCGTAAAATTTAAAAATAATTTGTTGGCCCACTGTATTCTGTGTTATTCTTTCATTAAATCCAACGAGAGTAAGATTATCGAAAAATAAATAAATATATAAAATGAACGAACAAATTTTAAGAAATTATTACATATTCTTTCTAAGAAAGAATATCGTAGATCGAACAGATTTTAGTGCTTTTCGTCGTATTTTTTTTCCTTGTCTTGCTTTAGAAAACTAGTTAATAAATCTATTTAAGGATCATTAAAAGAAGAAACATACAAATAAAATTATATACAAAGGGAAAAATTAATGTTTATGTTTAATATAGTGAAATGGAAAATTAATGTTTACGTGAAAAAAAAACAAAAAAAACGTTACGTTACTTTTTCAGGAGCCTCAGAAAAGCACGTCTTTCTCGTTGTAATTCCAATCGCGTATTATTATTATTATTATTATTATTATTATTATTATTATTATGTTCTTATTGTTATTATTATTGTCATTACAATTATGTCATTATTTTTATGCTATTATCATTATCTCATTATTATTATTAATATATTATTATTTTTAGTATATCAGTATTATTATTATTATCATTCTTATTATTATTTCATTATAACCGTCATATATTTATGAATATTTGTATAGTTTCCACATCTGACATTGTCTTTTATTTTTACGTAGTCTGTAGTCTTGTTTTGTCATTTTCATTACGACGTCTCATTACCATTCATCCACACTTTCACCATCGTCAATTTATATTCACTCTTTTTGCTCTTTTTTATTAGAAATTGAGATTTTGTCAGGACTTGGATTACTTACATTTTGCGCAAGAATTCATACTCAATTTGCATAAATATTTGCTTAATTAATTTATACCTACGTTTCTTAAATTGAAACGAAAGATATTTCGGTGTAACTAAGACAGAAGTTGTAGAACTGTGAAATACAGTATAGAATAACGCTTTTAGAATTAAATTCCGCAATAAAACTGAATAATCCATTATTTCCGAGGTACTGACAAAAGATGTTAAATACTTCTATCTTCCCTTCTGGTCTTCATTTTCCCTCTTTTCACGTGATCATAACGAAATAGTCTATTATTTAGGAGGTATTGAAAGGGTGTAGCAGTCGTGCGAACTAACAAAGACAGATACATAGACAGTTATACAAGATGTATCAAAAATACTTTTAGAAATTTGGGATCCGGGTTCCTAACACAAAAACAAAAACAAAAGTTTATATGAACATAGGTTTTCGAATCCTTCGTTTTCTTAGTTATTAAGTTTAAAGAAAGTTTACTGTAGCAGGCGCTGTTTCCTTGTAGATTAGGCTACGTTTGTCATTCGTGTACATTTGTGGCTACTCTGTATTAAACGTTTAACGAGTGCTGTATTGAGTTAAGTAACACGTGTTCAAGTTAATATTGGTAGTATATTCAAATCGTTGGCAGGCAGATATGATTTTTACATACGTCTACGTGAATGGCAATGGATGCGAAAATGTACAGCTGTATCAGATAGAAAGTATTTGCCGACATCTGTTTACATAGACTTTTGTCCTTGTTTTATTGTGACAAAAAGTTTTTAAAAGTATTTTTGATATACTTTGTATTACTATTATCATTATAGAAGAAGAAGAAGTCAGTCATTTAAGTGCCATGCATGATGCACCATTGGGTTATCATGTCTCTTTTGATCCATGACTGAGGAGACAGAAGATTTTTCCGGAATAGATTGCCATTTCTTTCTGTGGTAGACTAGTTGCGAGCTAAAGTTATAGAAACCAATCTGTCCTGTTATTCTACCCATAGCTGGAGGGGATTTTCTAAGCACAGCTTAGATGTGGCACAAGGCCTTAAAGTACGTGGCACCCAGTGAAAATCGAACTCACTACTCAATTGAAATGCTTCTGGCGAGATAAGCTTGCTAAAACTTACACCACCTTGAGGTGCCACTACCCATAGATGGAGGTAAAAGTAATGGATTAATATCTTTCCCAACTGTAGTGGCGCATATATACATGCAATGAATTCAATTGGAATTAGAACTCGGCTCTCCGATTTTTAATTCAGAGATTATATTCAATGCACCACAACACAAATAAGAATAATAAGGATTAATAACAATGGATAAATAGAATAACTCTTCTTTGCAAATCTATGACATTCAAGTAGCAAGAAAATGATTTCCTGAAATAAAAATCTATGTGACGTATATGCATATATGCTTGCTTGTATGTGCATCTACAGTATGACGCACGTATAGAAAATCTCAAACGCATATATACTTTTTTCCTAACAGAAACATATATTTCAAACATACACTTCTGGGAGAAAAATAAATGCGTATATAAATAAGAGAAAATATGAGATAAAAATGCTTTTAGATAAATAATTAATGATGTAGGCTTTGTGATTTATTAGAGTTTGTTTTTTTCTCCTTTCAGTTTCTTTATTTAGATTTTCCTTTCTTTTAACGTTTTAGTAAGTCATCCACTGTTTCTAATGGGGACAAAGAAGAAATGATGAACATAAAAGAAATGGACACTATCTGAGAAGCGAACTCATAAAAATTAAGTACTTGGAAAAAGTGTTTAAATAAAGAACTAAAACACGATTAATTTTCTGGCTGTTTAATAAATGAAAAAAGTAAAGTAAATGAAGAAGAGAAATAAAACCGTTGATAAAGGTGTGACGAAGTAAACAGTAAAAAATGATCATTATATAGAAATCGATACGGCACGAAAAATCATGGGAAGAAAAAAGAGAAAAAGGGCATCTTTTAAAAGAAAGAAAGATAAATGGATGAATGAACACAAAAAACAAACAATTTTCCCAGAAAAAAGTTATAGTAAATAAAATCATTAAGATTACAACACAAAAAATAATTAAAAAACAAACAGAACTGTAGTAAAAGAGCGCTTGCCGTAGAGAAATCAATAGCATGCGAGTTTCTCACAGTCACACGCAGTATAGTGAGTTCACTTCACACAAAAACGCCATTCTTATAACCCTATGCCAGGATTTGTGACAGTAATAAGTTGATATTTAACACCGCGTTTTAATAAAAGCTATGATTTTGAATATTGCTTTTCAAATCTGCCAAGTGCTTCCAACTTAAAGGATTAACGTAAGCAATATACCACCAACAGATTTCTGCTTTCACACTGTTCCATTTTCAACTGTGTATAGACCGAAATATTTTTGATGAGTTGCATCAGTGTTTCCCAAACTTTTTTTTCAACAAGCGCCTCCTTTGGGCACAAATATTTTGTCAACGCCCCTCACCCTCTCAGGTTTAAATTTTGTATAGTATAATGAATTCAAATTTCATAGAAGGGAAATACCTATACATTAGTGCAAAAATAATTTGAATATATTTTTTCATTTCTATTTTAAATGCGAATTATTAAATACTTTTTTTGTAATCATGTCACCCCGAGCAAGGCATTCCACTGCCACGATAGCGCAGGGGGTTACACAGGGCGATAGACGAGTTAGGATGTGCATAGGGGGAGAGTTGGAGAGAATGGGAGGGTTAGTGTGTTAGGAGGTGTCTATTGACCTTACATTTAAACTCCTGGAGGTTATAGCCGTCGGGGAAGCAAGCATGCGGAAGGGAATTCCACAGGCGAGAAGTGCGAGAAAAGAAGATATTGGAGTAGAAATTGCGGTTACATTTCATCGGTTTCATTGTAAAAGGGTGGGACCTAGTTGCCAATCTAATATCTCGTGCGAACTCACACCTATGAGGCACCAGTGATTTAAGTTCATCAGAGCAGAAGCCATGAAATTATTTATAGAAGAGGCACAGGGAAGCCACGTCACGCCGGTGGGAGAGTGACTGCAGGCGGTCAGCTAAGTCGGTATCAATCATGTTACAGATTTTTCGCTGTATTTTGTCAAGAATCCCGAGGAGAATAGTAGGGGCACCCAACCAGATGTGGCAACAGTATTCAAAACACGGGCGGATGGTAGATTTGTATAAGTGCAGGATAGATTCAGGCGGAAAGAATTTCCGGGCCCTGCACAGAGAGCCATCTTTCATAGCAGCGGATTTAGCAATGGAATTCGACGTAGTCATTCCACTTGACGTCCGCTGAGAGTGTCAGGCCAAGCAGGCGTAGTGTTTTACTCTCTGGGAGACATGCCTGTTCCATGCTAATGGGAGGGAGGTGCGGTCGTCTGTGGTGGTTAATTGACAGCAGCTACGTTTTGGAAGAATTGAATTTTAGCAGCCATTTCCTACCCCCAATCCACCACGGATTGGAGGTCCTTTTCAAGCTCAGCCGCGAGGTTCGCCTTATCATCAACACCAGATTTTCTTTTTTTTTTTTGCGAGCGTATACTGTGGTATCATCGGCGTACATGCCTACTTGTGATCTTATGGCATCGGGGAGATCATTGATGTAGATTAGAAAGAGCGTAGGACTTATGGGGGACATCCACGTTTCTAGGGTAGTTCTGGGACGCATGTCCGTTTAAAACCACCTTCAGTGAGCGGTTTGAGAGGAATGACTGGATTAAGTCCAACAAAAGTCCAGTAATGCCGTAGCTTCGCTGTTTCCGTAGCAGGCCGGCATACCATACTCTGTCGAATGTTTTAGAGATGTCCAGGGCGACAGTTCGGGCTTCACCATTCTTGTCGAGAGCCTGGTATATATACTCGGTGAAGGTCGTTAGCATATCAGCAGTAGACCTGGTGAAGCGGAAGCCATACTGTTTGTCCGATAGCAGCCCGTGGGCCGTGAGATGCTGAACGACCTCGGCATTGATAATAGCTTCGAACACTTTGCAGAAGATCGGAAGAAGGCTGATAGGGCGGTAATTTGCGGGGTCCGAGGGTTCACCAGTGTTCTTGAATATTGGAACCACAGAAGAAGAATTCCAACTTTTATTTAATAGCTTATCTCAATGTTTTCAATGCGATAATTGACTTTGGTGCTTACTGGTTAAAGTTTTTATTATAGATTCCATGCTGCTTAGAAGTAATCGTAGATTTATTTTCTTTTTTAGCGTGACGCGGTTTTTTCTTTTATTAAAAAAAAACTGTGTAACTGCGTTGAAATCCCATTCAGCCATATAGGAAGTGGCAAGAGCAATGAAGAAACGTTTGATAGCTCTCACAGCTTGAGGTATCTTTCAGAAATTTTCTTTTGTAGCCAATAGTGAATAATCTTCGTAAATTAGGAAAAAACTGTCCCTCCGAGTATCACCGCCGCCCACAAATGAAATAAAAATGCCAGTGTCCTTTTCAACATAACAGAGTTCACAAGGTTCACTATCGCCTACGTTGGTAAACACTGGTTTACATGACATTTTGGCCTACTTTGTGACTAAAATATTTCTTCCTGAGCTTGAAGTAATTGCTAGGATTTTGAAAGTTATGTGACAAAGTAGTCAAGGAGACAGACCTTCTTTATTTGGCGCAACATTATCTTAATACACCGCTTCCAATCATTTGACATTTTGCTACACTAAGGTTACTAAGTATTATTAAATATAAACTTGGGATAAGAACTGAGTATAAAACTGGGGAAAAATGATCTAAGAGAATATTAAGGAAACAGGAAGGAAAGTTTGGAATAGAGAGAAGAAAAATCAAAAAGATGGGAGACTGAAAAAGACAGAATATTTAAAACTATTAGAAAATAGAGTATGAATGAAAGAAACAAGAATGATGTGAAGTAAACGTTTCTTTAATTAACTGTCATTCATTTTTACCAACCCATTAACTGTTTAAACTTCTGTTTATTTCTTTTTTAGGTAAGTGTTTTTCCAATCTCCACATTTTATTCCCACTGGACAGAGAAGCGGCGCCCTTGTTCAATGATCAGTGATTTTTTGACTACACAGGCAAGTATGTCCATGTTGTAGAATAGTGCGCATATGCATGTGAAGGCTGAAAAGGTGTTTTGTCGTAAAACTATTTGTTTAATACCAAATTATATATATATATATATATATATATATATATATATATACTGGACTCTCCCGAACAACATACTATCTGCGAATGATTTGATTGTAGTGAAGATTGGTACAGAACCAACGATACGTTTTGGAGGAGGAAATTATAGAGACGTGGTGAATAATGTGACATAATTGTCTCCAAACGGCCATCTTTTTGTTTTGAATTCAGAGTCGTTCTTCTCCTAGACCGGCTGCTACTCATAGCTATATGCCTTACTATTTACCTATTTAACTGGGAGAAGAAATATATTTAAACGTTTCTCTCCGATTTTTCAATGCAAGCCCCTACTATATCGTACCTCATCTCTCTCTATGTTCTTCTCTCTCTTTCTCTCTCTCTCTCTCTCTCTCTCTATATATATATATATATATATATATATATATATATTAAAGATCTTATGTCACATAATGTTTCCCTTCCGCATTCCGACATTCGTAAAATTCTTAAAGACAATACTAAAATTATCGATCAACACACAGATATTAGACGCCTTAAAATTTTAGAAGCACTACATATCAGAAGTAATAAACCTCTTATCAATCGCACAACTTACCAAGTTTCTAGACATATACTTCAATGTGTTTAGAGGGTATATTTGAAATATAATTAAGGCCAAATAAATCTTTGCCTCTGCGTAATTTGATAATTCATATAATTACTTTAAATGCCCTAATGTATTTTTTACAGTATTTAAAAATCTTTAACAACTCCAAATATTTCATATTATCTGATAATATAAAATATGTAAAAAATATGTGAAAATATATGTGAAAATATATGATGACGCCTCTACGTGATCACATATTTTCACGCTTGCAGATGTTTACATTATTACTTCCCTTAAATTTTTAAATTTTCTTAACGTTTTAGTTCTTCAAAATGCCGTAACACGTTTTCTGCAACAAGGCAATTTTTTATGTTTAAACTGTAAATTTGACCCTGATGATGAACGATGACGTTCGAAAATACTCGATTAACCTATGAACAATTTTGCATAAATAATTTGGAAATAAAGAGCCTCATTAGAAAATATGAGAAAATACAAAAGAAAATCTGCAAGACTTAAGTTGTCTCTATTGTTTAACACAACGTGTTTTTAAAAAAAAGATGCTGCCAAAATATACGTATTTTAGATATATATATATATAGTAATCCGCATACAGTCCTGTTTCGCTGTATCACAGCTTATCGGTACAGGTAGACACCCGATTACTTCCAGCTGGGATTTAAACTCGATTGATTTGATATCAGTCAGAGATTTTAACCCTAAGCTATCATCGCTCGGCGAAGAAAATCAGATTTTAGTGTGTTATATAGACAATGTAAGCGAACTCTAATAGCCAAGAGTGTTCCATTTATTACTGAAAAACGATCTATCTATCTATCTATCTATCTATATATATATATATATATATATATATATATATATATATATGCCATTTATGCGGAGAGGCTTTTTGCTTAACGAAGGCGTATTCTTTCAGTCATGCTGCTTTTGGAGTATCGTGAAGACATTATTATGATGTGCTTACTCTTCAGGAGTATTGTTTATTGTTTTAGCAAAATAAAAATAAAAACTTCTGAAAATGAAGGTCGGTATGATTGAAACAACACTGCCGAGTTAAGTGAAAAGCCTCTTCACATCGGTTCTATCAATGCCCTATGTTGATATCAAGCACTTTATGACAAAAATGCTTCCATAAAAAATCAGCAATTTTGGCACCAAGGACCATTATAATATAACTTTATATACATATATATAATCCAAAATAGTGATCAGAAAGGTAACTCCCAAAAAACCGATCCTATAAATATTAATTTCATTAATATTAAAATTTATCAAGGTGAGAGCTCGATGTAAATATTACCTTCTATTTACAGAGCCAAATATAAAAAATAAAACAAAAATTACGATATTTAAATCCGTTGGATTGCCATTTTTACGCGTAATTCCTCGTTTCGTCAGTAACGGCTGAAACCAAACTTTTATTTATTCAAATTCAAATGGGTTAAAGATTTTTCTCCAGTAGAAGCCCAAAAATCATCTATACACAGGAAAATGAAAATGAAATTCTACCCCATTTCATTTTCCTGTGTATAGATGATTTATATATATATATATATATATATATATGTGTGTGTGTGTGTGTGTGTGTGTGTGTGTTGATATTTGTTTTGTTAATTAAGATTTTACATTGCGACACAGAAATATCTGTTTCGAGATTTTTGCCTCGTCATCAGGCAATGTTAGATCGTTGTTGTGAAAATGGTTTTCATTTGAATATAAGAAATAATACGTTTGTTATTTATAAATATAAAAAATATAAATGCCGGAGAACTCGGAATTGTAAAACTGTTGGTTCTCTTCACCTATATATATATATATATATATATGAGAGAGAGAGAAAGAGAGAGAGAGAGAATAGCAATCCGTAAAGATGGAGAGGATAATACAAAATGTTTTATCTAAATTATATAAATAACAATTAGATATAAATAGAGAGTTCAATGGATATTATTCACAGCAAATATATTGAGAGGAAAACTCATCACATAATTGGTTAATCATGCTAGTTTGTTTTGTGAGAAAAGTCACAGTAATCAGTTATATATTTAATTGTTTCATCCAGCACTGTTTCAATAGTTTCAGAATGGATTGCTTCAACCTTTGGCATTGATCAGTGCCTCATTCTTCTCACCAATAGCGGATTATTATGTTATGGAGCATGTCCATCCTTTATATACGTATTTTTAGTTGTTTAAACCCGATTGAGACCTGGACTTGAATTTCAGTATGGTCGATCTGTCAAAGAGATGACTTCTTAATAAATCATCAAAGGGAAGACGATTCCAACACGAAGCACTGCTTGAAAGTAACTGAAAAAACATAAAAAGAGTTGGCACAAGCCTTGTGATTGAAAATGCAGTGACATAATACGTAGATATTAAATAGTTACAAGTCATTTTGACAGAGACTTTGAGAACAAATCTCAGGTGTTCTCTAGTTTAACCGAAGTAAATAGTAACTAGTTTAACTTTATTTCTCAGAAACTGTAATTACGTTCGGCTTTTCACATTTTCAGTTTAAATCATGAAAACGTTGAGTCTGCGATTTTCAAGGAAACACTAATGTGTCTGAGCAGACCTGTGCAGGGATTAGGTAGTCACTCCAGCAGATATATTTAGTCGGAAATGAGCGTTCAGCAATTTCCTTCGCCCAGCTAGGCCAAAGTGTTTGTTTAAATTAATATCTACTTGACAGCCAGGTTTTTATCTTTCTATGCATTAGCTTCTCTTTCTGGAGGGAGTGGGTCATTATCCGGTGTCGCCATAATGTAACGTGTTGTGAAGGATAGAGCAAATTTTGCATGGCTGTTCAAAATTCTACTTTAAACCTGAGCTTGGTGTCACATAGTGTGCGCTTGGGTGTAGGGGTAAATACGTACAAAATTTACTTGTGATCGTTCCTGTCAACGGAGAAAGATATTCACTCTTGAGTTTGTGAAGGTATTAATTTTCGTCATATTTACTATGGTTTTATGCTATGACTACAAGTAAAGCATTTGACATATCTACTCATTATAATGGAAGTAAATTCTGTGTTATAATGATTAACTCTTATCTCGGTTTATATCTACCTTGAATCAATCTTGTTTCTTATCTCTGCACACAATAATTTGTTATTAGGTAAGAGATCACTCGAAGGTTAATTTGATGGAAACAACGTTGTCATAGTTATCCTGTCTTTGTCCATTTCTTCAAACCGGGGAGAAATCTATGATTTTAAACCAATATAAAATGCTTTTACTTTGACCACTGGGTGTAGAAGTTCAAAAGTCTGTTGTACTCTCGAGGTTAATCGATCTGTTTTATGGTATCATATCATAGACATTACCATCAAGTTGTCCACCTTCATCGACTCGAAATGGCCGATGTCAGGTGAATGGTTCAACGCTAAGAACAGAAGATAATGGAAGAAGCACCCAAGTACAAAGCCTCAGAATGGAACATAAACAGAAGACAGGAGAGCAGAGCTAAACCAATTAGATGTCAGTATAAAATAAGACGATGTCAGTTGAAAGCAAACAAATGACAAAAGAAAAAAAACAATGTGTAAAACTATCGAAAAAAAACTTATATATATATATATATATATATATATATATATATATACTGAGTCTATTATTTACGAGAGGGATAGCTTTGAGAGTTTTAACTAGTATTAAATTGCGTGAAAATAGGAAAATAAATATATTTTATGGGACAAAACCTTTTCCCAAACCGACCGGCTATTTACGGAGGCGTTATTGAAAGAGAAATAAGCTTAAAGACACGTTTCTGGTACAAAATAATGTTTCTCTCTAACAATGAATATTTGCTTCTTGTGCCTAACAATGTTTTTCATATAAAAAATTATATACATACTAGTGTGTATGTAACATGAAAAAATCAAGTTATGTATCAATGTTAACTGATCAGAAATAACTGAATATTTCAATTGATTAGATTATTTTTTTTATAATAATTTCACCTCCAATCAATGGTGCTCAGCGAGATGGGTGGGAATAAAAGATATAGAAGATGGCAAATAACCTTTTGGAGAGTGTAACTGAAGTTCCTGGGACATGCAATGAGGAAGGAGAGCCTGGAGAACCTGATACTGACTGGACAGATAGAAGGAAGGAGAGACAGAGGAAGGCAGCGGATAACATATTTGCAGGGACTGATCAGGTGGATGACGGGACGGGGGTTGCCAGGAGCAACAGGAGCAAACATACTAAGAGCAACAAAGAATAGGGAGACGTGGAGAGCCATGATCGCCTACGTCCTGAAGGGACAGGGCACATAGAAGAAGAAGAAGAAGTTATCAGGGAAACAAGTATACGAAAGAGAGTTCCGAAAATGGAAAGTGCTAGAAAAAAATATTACAATAGAAGAGACGGTTATACAGAACTATTTTGAAGATTAAAGGGTGGGACCTTAATGTCAGTCTAGTAACACGCGTTAATACATGTGGTCGGGGCACCAATGAAAACAAGTTATGCTTAAATTCCATGCTGGTACGTACAACCAACTGCGACTGTGGGTGGTATGAGATCCTAACGCCTGCCATGCTTGAATTCAAACAAAACCGCTGACACTATGGATATACCGAGTTGGAGAAAAATGTTACTAACTTGTTTCTAACAGTAATCATGGAGCAGGTAATTTTGCTTCACACATGCCTGAAACTTATAACATTCATACATATTTTGAGAAACAAATTGACGGATCTTTCTCTATTATGTAAATTTTAAATGTTTTTACATTAAAAATATGAAAATGGAGTAAAAATATATGCATTTTTGTTATATGGTGCTATTTTCTTTCCAAAAATTAATAAAACGACGTATAAGCAGAAAAAATATTCCCCATTTATGAAGATGGTTCCATAACTAAGTGTTTCGTTCATTCCAAGAGATTGTCTGTTAATCTAGAAATGAGATAACGATCTGACAAACCTGTAGTTTTTGAGGATTACCAAATCGAAATGTCGATTAAATCAATACTAACAAGTCAGGCAATATCCCTCCACATGGCACATATGAGCATTGTAATGCATCTGAAAACACTTGGATACATAAATCTCTATGGTATTTTTTAGTTATTCCCGATTTAATGTAAACTGATTTAATGGACATCATTTCCATTTGCGATTATCTGCAAAAACACAAACAAAACCAATATTTTTCTTTAGCCATTTTTCATCACCTGTGATTAGAGTGATGATCAGAGTAAAAATTGTTTGTTTACGCAAATGTTTATTTAAAATGAATTGTAAAAAACGAAAAGACAGTATGAATCCGAACAAGATTATGTCGTATATCTTTTTAAATTGGGAAGGGTATCGTGTATCACGAACTCATCTCGCGGAACCATACGTTGAATTTGAACAAGTATCAGATCAGAATAAGAAATTGTGGAACCGTGTTAGAATTCTAGTTAGGTTCGTTGCATTCATTTACGCAAAATTACCTTTGGGAAAGGTATGGATCCATCTTTTCTGCAACTATGAAATATGTTTCGTACCAGGACATATTGACCTTTATAGCCTTGGATGGCAACTCAAAAAGAAATGGCAAGAGACCGTGGAAAAATTTTCTACCTTGTCAGTCTTAAAGCAAAAAAGACATACTCGCTCGAGAGTATATCACGTGTGGCACTGAACTAACCGATTGTTTTCCACACGGCCGGATTTTAGCGCTATCGATGAAAATCATCCAGAAATGTTACTGGCACACCGAGAAACATCAAATCTTTTTTCATACCTGATAGAAATTGGTAGGGCGCGGTTTGGATAAACTATTCCACTCGCCGTACTGCCATGACCTGACATTTCTGGTTTACCATTGACTTCTATACCTAAAAATATTTTTAATGGGAAGAACATCAATTCACTGGAATCCTGTAGAAACCACAAAGGATGGGTTCATCATCCAGAAACTTAACAGCTGTTTCAAATATGGTGAAAGATAGCGGAACAAAATGACACCTATATGGTTCAATAAATCTATGAACAATATCTAAATATTATTTTTCTGAAATTCACATGAAGAATCTGTGAGATTTTGGTCATACCCAATGCTTACTAAATCTAGAAATATTTCACCGAAAGTCAAATGATTAATGTACCAATTATTAAAGTCGTATAAATCCTGCTTATTAACCATGTGACAGTAGCGTTCCAGCAATGTATTTCAAGTATGAGTACTTTAATTCTTACCTTCACTCATTCGGTTACAAAAGAAACCGAATGTATGGGATGAAGATGTAAATAGAGGAAAGGATTTGGATGTTTACTTTACATTCAGTAATTTAATGACGTGGACTGTGATTAACAGGAAATTAAAGAATACTTGAGCTCTGTTCTCAAATAATATTCTGATAAACACGAGAGTAGAATAGAATTCAGCTTTTCACCAAGTTCAACATTAGTTTTCAGGACAAGACCTCACTTAGAAATCAAATCAGATATTCGCTTCTTTTCTTGAAAATATAATAACGCACCTCATCCATCCTGCACAAGCAACTTCAGCTCAGATAAATGTGTTTATTTTCCTCATTCGGGTTTCTGAAGGTCATGATAGATCTATGTCGGTGTGTCTTATTTCTTTTTTCCTTTTTTTCTTTCCATGTTAGTGTGTCCTATTTCTTTGTATATATGTAAGTGTGTATAATTCATGTATGTCATTGTGTCCTATTTCTATCTATCTATCTATCTATCTATCTATCTATCTATCTATCTATCTATCTATCTATCATCAAGCGAATGAATCCTTTAATGCTTAAAAAAGCCAATCCTTCATGCACACATACTGTCGAAAAGAAATTACAAAAGCTCCCACCGACTTTCACTAGATGAAAGTGTAACTAAAATCGGAAGGAAAATTAATGACTTAATAAACATTAAACAAAAGATTTGACAGGAAACGGATATCAATACTAGAAAGTTCGACAACAGTGAACTAGAGAAATCTAATTTCCGGAATAGAATAAAAATTTTTAAAGAAAAAAATTACATTTTCAACAGTGAGTAACACTAACTCTTCGGATTCGGAATGTCGACTATTTCCTGCATGGAAAAGGCTAATTTCGACATTAACTTTAAGTAATCTATTCTTGCAATATGCTACTGAAATTTTAATGTTGAAATAGATTTCTTCAAAAGGTTTCGAGTAAAAGATCCAGTCAAGCTAGAGATAAATGGGGATTGTTGTACAAACGTAAGAGGAGGAAGCCAGAAATGCATATGGTAAGAATATGTAAGATACATAACCGCTGAATGTAGATTTGTAAACGTAAATACAGTAGGAGTCAGGAAAGCAACATCACCGGTGCATGTTTCACAAAAAAATTGTTCTCAGAAGGGAGTTTTCCGATTGTAACCTCCTCAAAACCAATGAAATTTGAAGAGAATGAAGCTTATTCGAGCGTGCATACGTGGCATGGCGAGTCTTAGCTGCGAAGATGCCAGTAAGATATGTTTCTCGTCTGAACATATTCCATTGAAGTGGCGATAGAGTGTCAAGAGAATTCTAAAACCCCATATGCAGGGAATGGACTTTAGGGTTGAAAATAATTCATCACCCATAAGGACGCGTAAACTCGTTTGAATGCTGTCAAGTATGGAAAGAAAGGATTGGCCTGCTCTACCCCAGTTATGGAAGCAATACTCAATTATTACGAGGGCCATTCTATAAATAAAGTGAATTTTTCGGTTTACAAACTTCTAATACAGATAGAAGCTTACTTTTTTATTTTTCAACGTAGTCTCCCAGAAGCGTCACATACTTTTCCCATCTGTGCATAAGCTTCCGTATTCCCTCGGCGTAAAAATCTTTGGACTGATGTCTCAGCCAATCGCTCACAGCACTTTTGACTTCATCGCCATTTTCAAACTTCGTGCCTCTCGTGAACGCTTTTAAGGGACCAAACAGGTGAAAGTCTGAAAAGGCTAGGTTTGGACTGTAAGGTAGATGAGGGAGCAGTTCTCAGATCAGCTCGTTGAAGGTCTACACCGTTTGGACTGCTGTGTGAGGCCTTGCGTTGTCTTGATGCAAGACGGCTCCATATGACTGATGACCCCTGCGTTTGTTCTTTATGTCTTTCTTGACCTGTCTCAGCAGTTCACAGTAGTTGACACTGTCAGATTGAATGAGGTCATTGACTTATTCGATCAACTCAGGAGACCTCTCTTTTGTGGGCCTCCCAGGCCTGTCTTCATCCTCAACACTGCTCTGTCCTTCCCTTAAATAATTTAGCTCACTTGCAGACATTTTTTTGGCTGAAACATGTGGTACCATACAAAGTTGACATTCTCTTATGAATTTCAACTGGTTTGAACCCCTCAGCACCCAAAAACTTTATAACTGACCTCTGTTCAATCCTGGAGCATGCTTCTTGGTCGGCCAACTTTGTTAATCTCCGAAAGTCTCAAAGTTCTGTTTTTTTTTTCAATTTGCAAAAAAAAAAATTAAATATCTTTGAAAAAGAAGTGAAGGAAAAAAAAATGAAAAAAAGTAAGCTTCTATCTGTATTAGAAGTCATTATACCGAAAAATTTACCTTATTTATTGAATGACCCTCGTAGTCTAATTTTGACTCTAGTAAAGTGATTTTCTAGAGTGATACGAGAAACCCATCATTATTTAACTATGGCTCGTATATAAGTGTTCCAATTAAAGACTTTGGTGAACATAAGGGTCGAAGGATCAATGCCTACTTGGTGTTGGTAAAATGTTATTAGTTTGATTCTGGAGATATTTTCTCCTTTTAGAGCTACGTCACACGAGAGAGCGAGTGACAAGGTCTTATAGTAAGTTTTTGAAGGTGTACTCATAAACTGGTATAATCTGCATAGATATTTACATATAGTTTGATAGTCTTCATGGATAGATCATTAATATAAAGTACAAAGAAGTTTGAACCGAATAGAGAATGTTAATGACGACTGCATTGATATCGTATACCGATCATTCTTCATGAATCTGCTCAACAAGAAATACTTGATAATTGCGTAGATACTTTCAAACATAGCAAAATCGCGTAGTTTGAGTAATAACCATTTATGTCACATCTATTCAAAGACCTTTGCGATATGCAAGATAATCTCTCTAGTTTTTCACTGATTCTGTATGTAATGTCAATTAAGTGATTAGCAGTAGTTCTTGAGTAGCAAAATCCATATTGTTTGTCACTCAGGAGACTCTACTTTTGCAGTGATTAACAACTTTCATCAAGGATGCACATGGGAAAAAATGCAATGAGAATGAGCACTCATTCGAATTCACAAAACCAAGGCTTGTTTCTGACACTTTTCATAGATTTGGGTAAATATTTCTCCTACAGGAGGCGGTTAAACAACTCTGATAAGATTAGAGATAATTCTCAGATAACCATAAAGATTTTATCAGGACCTGTAGCCTTCATAGATTCTAAGCTTTTGATGATTCTGGAAACTTCCCGAACCGAAATAGATATATAACAAAATTTGTTCTCCCTGATAGGTGAAGTCAAGTAAGAGATGGCCTTTATTGCTTAATGTGGAGTAAAGGCGAACGTCATTGCGAAGAAACCCGTCTTATCTGAGGACAATGAGATAATCTCATGGACATTTATAATAGTAGGCATTAGGGTTTTGCCACTACTGTGTGTTTTTTGTTATTTTTCAGAACTTGCCGAAATTAAGTCTTCTGTTGGCTTCTTTGGCTGTGGCTGACTACTCATATCTGCTCTTTACGGTTTCCAAAAGTCGCTAGCACTGATTGCGAGCAATTATGAATGTGGAAATAGTTCAGCTACACTGTTCCCTTGTGATACAAATGGTAATAGTGGTTACGAGTAGTTGTGGTAAAATCACATTCAGGCGTGAGCCAAGACTAGCTATTCACTTATGGCTGAAACATTTTGTGAAAGATAAAACTGTTTATGAACTGTACTGGCATCCCTATTTCTAAAGAATGCTGAAAGGGGTGCTCTTGCAATTGAAGATCTCAGGCTATCCCAGTCAGCTACGGAGAAGATAATCCTGTAAAATGAGATATTAGAGAATACGTTTGATTTAGCATCAATCTTGAAATACAGGGTGCGATAGATGAATTGTGATTTAAATTAGGCAAAAGTTAAAATAACACTGTTATCCCATTTTAACAGTGTGTGGTGGATAAACTGTCGCCATTTTTTTTTCATCTATTTTTGATTTTTAGACTGCACAGTATAGTCGGGTCAGTTGGACATCCTCAGGAAAAAAATACCATGATTACACAAAATATGTTGAAATATCAAAGAGTATATATATTCAATAAAAATCCGTATTGCCTTTAACTACAGCTCTCAGAAAACTTCACAATCCCCTGCAACTTTTGTGGAGGTCTCCTTGTTTAAGTTATTAAATGTTGCCATAATCCTTGCCTTCAATTAAGCTTTAGTGTTACAAGGAGTTTTGTTGGTCTCTCGCCCAACTGAGTCAGGTAGCCAGATGTAAGGGATGATGTTGTCGCCGTCATGACTAGGCTCTTCTTCTTGTATGACATGGTAAAGAGTACTGTTCCTAGACATAGGGTCTTTTAGCAGTTACCCTCTTGACACAGAGCAACACTACGTCCTCAAGACATTTGATGTAGATGCCTGTGTTGGGTCTGAGGCATTATGACAGGAATGAATGGAGGCATAACGTCGCCATCACTAGCGAAACACATTCGTAATCACCATTAGACTCATCCAAATTCTCTAAACTGTCTTCATACAGTCTGATATGTTTGTATTGGAGGTTTTGGCCACAAATTTCAAGCACTACAGCATGCCATTTTCAAATTTTAGACAGATTGTATTGCCTCATGGAATTGGTTTTCTCACCGACGATGTTCAACTGACCCTAATATTTTGCGCAAAATCAAAGACAGATAATACGCATATGCAAAATAAAATATGGCGACAATTTACCAATCGCACACTGTAGATCTGTTAGCAGTTTAAAGTGCCCAGGGGAGGTAACACTTCCGTCGAATATTTGTCAGGATAAGAGGTGGGAAAGAAAGTCTAGATATCCATACTTTGACAGAAGTTAGAGGAACGTTTAAAAGAGCCATCAATAGATTCTTAGCTCATTTTCCTTTTAATTCTCTTGGCATTTTATCAGTTTTACATTTTTGCCATACAGATTGGTCATAATTCTCGTCTTTTCTAGTTACTTTCTTTATTTGTAACCATTTTACTAACTATTCTATCTTGAGTATCTCCAGATCTTTGTATCTGGCAAATTTTAGTATTACAAAAATAACACCACTACTCCATAGACGAATTGATACTTAAAAAACAATTTAAAGATGGATGTTACTAAGCATCACAAGTTTTCGCTATAAGCAGAAAATATATTCACATTTTTTAGTTTTTATCAATATCTCCTGATTACGTGTCTGGCACGACGAACGGTCAGTCGGCACATGTCATGAGACTGTAGTAGCAGTAGGTGTTTCTAAAGCAATACAGACTGACCGGAAGTTGGGTTTAAATTCGGTGGTTTTTTTGTGTTTTGTTTTTCCTAGATTTCTTAGTAAGAATAAAGAGTCCAGCCTGTCCTATTACTTAAAAGTGTCTGAAATAACTACATTTCTTCTTCTAGACTGGTTGACAGCTATGTCATGGTGATCATGTCTATTTATCGTATAAATGTGCGAAGATTGATTCATGCTTTTCAATGTGCATTAATATAAAATGAACTAAAAAGACACTGTCAGAATTTGAATTCGTTACGCCGATTCCAATATAAGTGCGATTGACTGTAATTTAACTTGAACATCGAAACGAATATAGAACATGTCTCAGATGTTTGATAGTTAAATTAAGCTCACATTTTTACAGTGTGTTGACAAAAAGTTTTGGATAAAAGATTTAAATCCATTTAAATACTCCTTAAGTTTCTATGTATATAAATAAGCAAATCTTTGCAAATCAGTCTGAAGTCCTTAACCCGCCTTAATGAAAATATTTACATTAAAGACAACACACGTCATTGCTCAAATAGTAATCTATCTTTTATTCCAAAGACATTAATGCGTCTTTCTACTTAGTGTTTTTCTCTTCACGTTGTCAAGCAGTCAATGAAGATCAAGCAATCACTTCATTATAATCTTTAACCCGCATTATATATTTATTTTGTATCTGTTTGTAAAAAGCGTACATAATTGTAACGGAATTCTGCTCCGACTAACGAGAACATAATTTCTTCATAGATGAAGTAAAGACTCGGAGCGACAGAAATGTGGTTCTACAGAAGCTTGTTGAGAATATCATGGACGTAACACGTGAGAAACAATGAAGTTTTTTAGAAAATAGAAACCAAAAAAGGACATTAATGCTAACATGAATTACATTAAAAAATTTAGGACACACAATAAGGAAAGAGTGTTTGGAAAATGTAATACTCACAAAACAGATTGAAGGCAAGAGTAACAAGAGAAAAACAACGCATAGCCTACAAAGGATGCTTGAGTTAAAGGTGAGACAAATTTTAGGAGGGAAGACAAAAAGAAGAATATAACATCAAAGGACAGCTAGTTGTGGAAAGCCATTATCGCTAAAATCCTGAAGAAGAAGAAGAAGAAGAAGAAGAAGAAGAAGAAGAAGAAGAAGAAGAAGAAGAAGAAGAAAGAGGCAAACCTCGCGCCTGGAACAATGCTTTTTGTGACTGTCGACCAAATTAATCTGCTCATTGCGTGAAATTCAAATGTTTCCTTATCCTGATTAAAAGAGCTGTTGGTCCATATAGATTATAAAATAAATACATTCTTTTAGATTGATCCTAAAAAACATTGTTGTTTGTTCTTTGGGGTAATTTTTAAGCTGTTTTGTTAATAACGTCACAAACTTAACGCTGCTCTTTCGCTATTTTCATGAAAAGGTATTCAAAGAAATTACATTCCAATGTTCTACCAGTTGTAACTTTCAAGCTAAGACCCGCCGTGCTATACACATTCTCGCTAATCACCCACATCTCCTTCGTGGTTCATTGATGTGTGGGATCATGTCTATATCATGTCAAATCACCGGTTCCCGAAGGATCACCGAAATTAAGAAACGTTGAGCCTGGTCAATACCTAGATTTGTGAAAACAAGTTAAGCTTGGATGTGCTAGTGATTTAATGGAATAATAACTCAAAATTATTAATCGAAAACCGGAGTTCGAATTCCAGTTTGTTTCGTTCTATTCATTTACGCATATCTTTGGAAAAAATATGAGTACACCATTTC
This sequence comes from Ascarosepion bandense, assembly GCA_037127315.1. Lineage (NCBI taxonomy): Eukaryota > Metazoa > Mollusca > Cephalopoda > Sepiida > Sepiidae > Ascarosepion > Ascarosepion bandense. The sequence continues at coordinate 46,564 of JBBBDQ010000493.1, read as the reverse complement.
CTCTTCCATAACTAAATCATTAATATACCCCGAAAAACATTAATTCTTTCTAAAAATATTTTCTGGATTTAAATAACCTATAAATTGATGATAAACCGTAGAAAAGGAATCAATCAATCCATTATTGAGATGTAACTTCCACTTGAGCATTTTCTTCTCACAGACCACTGTTTTGTGGAACTGACACCTAAGAGGATGCTTCTGGGATCATTTTATCTTAAACTGTTTATGGTCAATCATTAACTTTCTAAATATCTCTATAAACTGTGTCTCTTATTCATATACTTCGAAAGGCTCTTGGGTTTGTACAACAATCTTCAAAATCTTTAAAGAAACGGCATTCGCCATCTTCTATATTTTTGAATCCCTTTCATCTTTTGTCCTTTAACCTTATCCTTCCTGCTTCCAGTATTCCCTTTCAGCCCATGTAACTCCCTTCATACTATTAAAATTCACGCCTTACTCGGAATGAAATGATTTAAAAATATTGTTTCATCCCAGAAAGTCAGTTGCCCTGGGTATGACGATAAACTACATTCGACAGCAAGGTATGTGGTCAAGTTTTCAGATGCATGGAACCACCTCTTAATTGCTGTTGTTCCCAGGTCTACCGTGACTAGTTATGGTCCCAGCTATGGACAAATAGTTAATCCATATACAAAAATCGAAACATTATTTAAGTATAGATATTTATAGCAAACGTACCTGAAATAATTTTTTTTAAATAATACCAGCAATATATATGTTTGAAAAAATATTACCAGCAATGTATCTGACTCTCGACAAAAACTCTCTTTACAAAAATACTTCAATGAAATCTGATCTGCAAACTGATTTTTTTTATAAAGAATACATATTCTGTTCATACAAATTTATTGTAAAAATATTTTCGGCATCAAATAACCCACTGAGGTTGATTTTCCGTAAGACAAAATAAACCAAACAAAAAAGTCACAAGACGTCTGTATGACCTAATTTTCAAACGGATCTGTCAATTTCAGAAAGCTGTTCTAAAATCAGCTGCTACAATTTTACACTGATTTTTCCAACTAGTTTGTCTTTGGTATCATATTTTACTGTACAATATTATTATTGACATATGTTTGAGTGATGCTCAAATTTTGCTGGCGGTAGATGTATCTCTCGAGAATAATGTCAACCCAAAGCTACGAAGAAATATGCTTCCGAGTGATATAAATATGTCAATTAAATTATATATTTCTTTAAAATGCGTATCCTGTAGAGAATTTAGGAGAGAAGCTTTATAATTTTATTTTTAGATGTAAACGCCACAACTGTTATGACAAAATCTGTAAACTAAAACTACAGGGTAATGTTTTATTTTTTCATCAATTTTCTCACAGCAAAATATTACTGAAAACACAAACAATATATATATATTTTAGAAGGTATCGTGCGTAAGATGTCTACCTTTATGAGAATGTTTGCATCTTTACCTGAACATCTAACTGGATATCGCGCTTTCTCTCTCTCTCTCTCTCTCTCTCTCTCTCTCTCTCTCTCTCAAACACACACACACACATATATGTATATATATAGTGTATTTAGGCAGCACATAAATTATATTGAAATTGTTTGAATGCTTTATTTATAGACGCGCTTTCGGTTGTACTTTTAGCCATTAATTTTAACTGAATATATGAATTGATTTATGCATGTATCTAGAGTTATAGGAAGCTTTTATTTTCTAAACTCTGCCAGCAAATTATAATATTATTGAGTGTTATTGTTTGCTTTTTTTGACAATAATGCCTCCATTATTTTTAGTCTTGTTTTTTATGTAGATGATGCTGTTATATTTGTGTTATCAATGAGTATGCTACGGATAGAGTTTCGTAGATCTCCATAGGTATTTAAACAAGACCTAATAGAACTATGGCCAGAGAGATGTAACGTGAGTCTTTTACTAATAGCTGAAAATATATATTTATATTTATTTATATTGTAACGCGAAAAAATATTATTTTCGGGGATTATTCACAATTAAATCATAGGCTTTTCATTAAGAAATAAAACGAAAACAATACACTGAGTTACTTTTGCACAGCACTGTATTTTGTATTTATTGCCTTTTAGCCGCTAAGAAGCTAAGGTCGCTTCCTAGCTAAAGAGAAGTCAGTCTCAAATCCTTAGAGCATCAAAAATTTTATTATTGTAACTTTTCACCGGAATTGAAACTGGATTCCCATTATCTAGGAAGTCACCTTAGCTTCTGTCGTTTTTGTTAAAGAAGTCCTTGCTTTAAGACAAGTTTTAGTCACACATTTTATGAAAAGTGCATCTCTTCTTTTTCTTTTCTCTTTTTTTTTTAAATTTCAGTACCTACAATTGTAACAATCTCAGCGACAGGCCCGTTACTCATAAAAGTAAATGAAGTTTGAATGTTTTGACAAAAATGAACAAGATAAAGTAGTTTCCTTATCTAACCTCACCATTGCCGGTTTGGGGAATAAAATTCTCCCCGATATGATGATTCATCCGAAATTCGCAGATGGATATCCTATTTTAATCAATTGACTCTAAACAAGATGATAATACCGCAATAATACCAACAACGATAAGAAGACGCAAGAGGCAACTGAGAGTGAAAGAGAATGAGAATACTTTAAATGGAACGTGAAACAGACTCTAATCAGATAGAATCGAAGAATGTACAGCGAATGAAATGCAACAGAAGCAATATTTAGTGCTGCGCAAAAGTAAGTTAATCCCCAAGATAATATTTTTTAACTCTCCCTTTTTTCAGATTATCAACAAATTTATTTCAACTATACGTTCATTAAAAACCCTTTATTTAATCAATTACAACCACTTTCAAAACTTTTATCAATCAGGAATAAAAATATTAATTAAAAATTAAGATATCCAAAATAATTGAACGTTTACTTTTATTATTTTGTAGCTTTCTCAGGTTTACAATGTTAATCAGTCGTTTTCGATAATTTTAAGAAGTTTCCAACAGTAGTTAGTACCCAGCTTTGACTAATCTTCTTGAGAAAACACTCAATTGTTCGACATTACCTGGATTTCTTGTGTGTGCTGCCTTCTTTCAACTGAATCACACATTTTCAATTCGCTTTAGATCAGCACCGTGACTAGGCCTTTCCAAGACTTTAAATTTCTTTTTATGGAACCTATTCTTTTGTGGATTTACTTTGATGCTTTAAATCATTGTTCTGTTGAAAGTTCCACCCCCGACCTAAATCCAATCTTTGAACTTAAGACCAGATATTTTCGTTAAAAATTGCTTGCTATCCTTCAGAGTGTATTGTGTCGTAAATGCGTACTATTTTTCCAGTTCCAGCTGCAGCAAGCCAGCTCAAATCATAATTCTGTCGTCGCCATGTTTAATGGTTGGTATCAAATTCTTCTCTTTATAACCAGTATTAGGCGCTTGTCAGATATATAGCCTATTGTTCCTCCACAAAAGCTCTAATTTGGTCTCATCCGACCATAAAACCTTTTGCCAAAATGTATCTAGCTTATCAATATGAGCTTTGGCATAGTTGAATCGAGTATACTTGTGCTATTTTGTAAGCAGTGACTTTTTTCTAGGCATTCTTCCATGAAGATTGGCACTGTTCAGATTTCGCCGCACTGTAGGTAGAGCCGCATTGATTCCGACATCGGCCAGTGGGCATTAGAGAACCGCGAAGATTACAGCAGGATTCGCTTAGATTTGCTAAACTAGATATCTACTTGTTCTTGCTGTTATATTTCACAGACGAGCACTTATTGATTGTGATTCCGTCATAACAAAGGTCAACCATTCATAAATAATTTGTTGTACGGCGGAGAAGTGCAATTCAATTATTTTTTAATAGTTTTTTTGTAGCTTTCTGCATCATTATAGGTTTATTCTTTTGGTCTTTGCACAAATACATATTTTTTCAAATTTAGTCTCTAACTTCGCCCTTCTTCATCCACAATGAGTTATAATATTTGACTGCAGTATACACAGATCACCAAAAAACGAACACGGGTCATTTCAATATTTACATGAGCACTAAAATTTATTTGCACTGGCAAAACAAAAACACGGAGTGTAAATAGAAGATACACACTTTTGATTATTATTTTTATTCCAGTTTGATAAAAAATTGGAAAACATTTGTCATTCATTTAATAAAGGTATTTCTAAATGAATATATAGTTTAATTAAGATTTTCCGATTATCTGGAAAAAGATACAATTATTATACATACTATCTTAAGGCTTCTCTTACTTTTGTACAGCACTGTATATATAACAACACCTTTATAAATATGACTTTGAATAAAAGTATGAAAATAATGTTATTTTTGTATTATCTCATTTCTGTTTCTATCTCATCAAATAAACAAATTTAATTATCTGTGAAATTGCTCTTGTCTTAATATTCATATGTTCAAGGTTGTATCTAGGAGACACCGTTTAGCTGCAGATTTAATGATGTAGCTATGTAAATTCATTAAAGAATGACATAGAAAATTATAACTGATTGGTTTTTCTCAACATATTAAGACATGAAGCAATAGAAATGTGGCGCTACGGCTGGATGCTGAGATTAGCCATGATGGAATATGCAAGCGAATATAATGGAAGCAAAAGAACACATTATTTACATTTTTCAGACTGTTGTCCTCATATTTATTACCATATTCACGCCGTTTCGGTCGTTATAACCTCTGGCCTTCTTCAGGTACTTGAAATTTTTAACCAAAACCTTTATTTCGATCACCGCGATGTATCATTCTTTTTCCATGTGCCATTCCACTTTCGGAGGTCAGGTAGTTATCTCCCTTTAACTTTCTAAGTTAATTGTTCACTACTGCTGTTGCTAGGTATTGAACTCACATCATTTTGAGCCAAGTCACTGGATCTAACGAACACTTTGATTCAAAAGTATAGACAAATATTAAATGAATATATATTTAAAATTAGGAAGAGACCATTAAAATTAGAAAGCCTTGGAGAATTTGACAGTCGTAAGACATATTTAAGGACACAGCGGTAAGAAAAACATTGAGCAATGTATATAACAAACTTGTGTAAATGGATGGCTGAACGAGATCTAGAGGGATAATAAAAGGGCAAACTGCTTAGAGCCACAAAGGGTGAAAAGGTGTGGAGCGACATATCTTGAAGAGACAGAGAACAAAATCTGACTGGCGATTTATCCTGTTTTTTGTTTTGAAAATCATTTATTTTTATCTATTTCACTAACTTTTACCGTCACTTCATTCACTTAACAAATACTTAAACATTAGTTAACACATTGTTCTTTTTTAACTTCCCCTGCGAATATTTTTCTATGCTAGTATGACTTTGCAACATTCTAAAATACTAAACATAATTACTAATGTGATTTATTACTCTCCGATGACCACCAAATAAGAAAAGCTGACTGGAACCAAAAAGTATTTCCATTCTGACTGGTAATATTTCCCACAATTTTACTTTTTTCTTCTTCTTTTTTTTTCCTTCTAACTAGCTGATTTTTTGATTTTTTTGATTTTTGGCTATTGTTTTTTTTAACTATATTTCATCCAGATTTAGTACAAACTATCTAGAACAGGCAAAAATAATTGGCAACCATTTTTAGATGTAGGAGTCTGTATTGGTAATAATCACTAAAAAAGCAATGCATCAACTCTGGCATTCTCAGCAAAGGTTGCGATGGATGAATTGTCGTCTCAATTACGCAAAAATGAAAATAACTCATTGTCTCATTTTAACATATACTTACCAAAATAACAAAAAAAAATTACAAAATAACAAAAAATATCTTGAAATACTAACGAGTAAATTTATTCAATAAAATCGTCATTGGCTTCCATGGTGACCTCCAGACAAGTTTGAAATCTCCAGCAGCTCTTATAGACGATCTTCTTATTTAAGTTAGTGAATGCTGCCATAATCCTTGATTTCAGTTCATCTTTGGTATCCTAAGGAGTTTTCTTGGTTTTCCGCTCAACTGCTTCCCACACATAATAACCAAGTGTGTTGCAGTCTGGGGAGTTAACTGGCCAGATGTAAGGTGGGATGTGGTGCAGAAATTGTCTGAGAACCATGACTGGGTTCTTCTGCTTGTATGTCAAGGCACAAAATTCTATTGCCAGTTATCATATCTTCCATCAGCTACCGTCTTGACAAAGAGTAGCACTACCTCCTCACGGCACTGAGACTCCGTGGGAAGATTTATGGAAATATAATGTCACTATCAATAGTGTTCACTCCAAACATCATCGTAATAACCATTAGACTTAACTAACGTTTCCCGAATCCTCTGTAATGTCCCCTGATTAAAACCCCAAAGCATCTGAAATGCTCGTATTCGGTGCAAATTCCAGATAGTACAACATGCCGTTTTCAAATTTCTAGAGGGGTGAATTACGTCATAACGCACTTTTTTCTCAGACGTTTTCCAACTGTCCCCACTATACTGTGCAGTCGACAAAATAAAAGACAAACAATATGCACGCGCAAAATTAATAATATAAAATGGCGACAATGTACTCATCTTACCATGTATGATATTTCGAGTGTCTGGTTGTTATGAAATGTCTTTTGTGGTAACCTTTACGTCTGTTGTGTTTATAAAAATTTAAACGCTAATTATGATGTACAAAGCATTATTTTTCACTGTAACACAAAACTGAACAAATTCTTCAAATCACTATATTTTCTTATAGCTCAGAAATAGAACGGTGCGTGTTCTAACGCCTAGGTATTTAACAAAGAGAGCTTACATATATTCGCTAAATCAATTACAACTGAATAGTGACCGCGATCTTCACTGGGTGCTCCATAATTTTGCTCTTGTGCCACATCTAAGCTACGCTTAGAAAACCACATTAGCACATAGACGTGGGGTTATTGTTAGCAAGCTTGTCTCACGAGAGCAATTACAACTGAGTAGTGAGTCCGATCCTCACTGAGTGCCTTATATTTTGTGACTTATGTCACATTTAATTTACACTTAAAAATAATTTGTTAATAAATAAGACACAAAAAGACTAGTTTTTCTCCATCCCCATTTTTGCCTTGTTCCTCATTTTTGTATTTTTATAAAATAAATATCGTTGTTATGACATTTCCACCGCCTTGTCGTTATAACTTCTCCAGGTGTCTGTCGATCCGCGTAATCTCTGTAGAATTTTTATCTGAACCCTTTATTAAATATCCGGGCGTATATTGTTCACGCTCCACTGTCTATGTCTTGGGTTATCTTGTCTTGTACCTTTTGAGTACAGCAGGAATTATTGCTTTTAGCTGTTCCTAGTGTACTACCCGGCCCAGAGTAGTTCAGTACTAACAAGTATTACTGCACCACATTCGCGAATCAAGTTTTTAATCCACTTATCTATTGTACCAGATTTAAATAACGTAAATAATGATATTTCCTCATCTCAGAACTTCAGACAGAAACTTAAAGTCGTGTTTTTTTAAAAGTCGATGAGAATCGATCACTAGATTCATGATATTAGCTAACAGTAAACGAAATGTTAGAAATAACTTTATCCCAAGCCTTCAGCAAAAAAACAAAAAAAAAAAAAACAGAACAAAACAAATTGACTGCTTTAAATATTATAATTCAAAATCTTAGCATCCGTTCATAATACTGTCAATTTGGGACACTGAGCGTTAGTCAACTCTATCTGCTATGAAGTAACATATAATAATGTATATTATGTATATCATAATGACTGCGACTACAAAATACCAATTAAAATGTTGCTTTATATTGCAACTGTTAAGAGAGTACTGGATTGCTATGTAATGTCTGTTCTTTAATATGGCAGTAAATGCTCGACAAAATTCTCAAGATGAAGGAGGGACTTGAAGCAAGAGGTTCTACAGAAAGATTATAAGAATACCATGAACTGAGGTTTTTGATAGGGTGTAAACAAAAAAGAGACTAACAGAAAAATACAGCTAAAGTTCCTGGAACATGCAATAAGAAAGGAGGGGTTGGAGAAATATTAACTTCCATGAGAATCATTTTCATTATTGCCTTACCTTCCTTTTCACTTTATCGCCGGATTTAAAAAAGGAAAGGAACACAGACTGTATTTAACACATTCGCTACTTACAACTAAAAATTATGGATTCAATCTTTACTACACTTTCTCCTTGAACATTTTACTCCTACAAATTGGTGTTATTCTGCACTGTTATAAAATTCTACTTTAAACATGCAAACAAAATAATTTTATTCTTTCACATTTCAACCTTTTGAGGATTCTAAGTTGTAGAGAGTTTGGTTATGTTTGACATAAGGCCAATTCAATAAACATTTAAACATCCCCTTACTTCAAGTCGGCATCTTTATTAAATATTCGTGACATTTACAGAGAATTTCATTGCTAACAAAAGGTTTTAGCGTAAGGTTTTTAATATAATTCTGTTGAATATAATGTTAGTCTCGCCAACGTAAATGTATCTTTTATTTTTCTAAAAACATCTGTTCGACAAGACCTTGAACGTCAATAAACCAACCAAGCAAATAATCGATATATAAACACCAAGGTCTTTCAATTTTGCTTTCTATCAATATAAAACGACGAACAGAATACATCACTACTTCAGTATGATTTAACTATATTTCGTACATGTAAAAAAATTGACAAAATAAATGTGACAGTAACAGAAGTATTCTAATACACACACATATATATATATTTTTAATGGATCCTCATATTTGAATAGATTCTCTGTTTTTATTGTTATTGAACAGTTATTGCCATTTACCGGTCTGAATATTCGAGAAACCTTGTTAAAAAATTATACACCCCGGTAGAATTTTGAGCCTTCATTACCTCTCGTTCACGAAGAACTTCCTCATCCATAATTTCGAAAAAATAAAATAAATGTTTCTGCAAATTGTTATGTAACACGCAATATTTATTTTAAAATTCAGCATTATTTTTGTGCAAATATTCTCACAGCGCGCAAGCAAACCTCCACATATATGACGCCAAATGAATGAAAAGACAGCACAAATAAATTCACGGTTTAGCACCTTCAAGAAGAGACAAATGTCAAAACGAGATGAATATTATGACGATAACAATTCTAAAAACGGTTTATAATAGCGTCACAAATTCCGTAACCTATTAGGGTCGTAAGAGTACCATATGTGCTAATTGTATAGCAGCATTGATTTTTCTAAAACAAAATAATCTGACGGGGATCCATCCATCTTCTGGTTTGTTTTTACTCCCGAATTTTCCTTCTCCTAGACTGCTTGAAACCTCAAAACAATAAATCACACTCATACATGTTATTTAAATAAGGAGGGAGCTGTCAGTTTTCTACGATTATTTCCAGCTTTTCTTTGACAGTGAAAGTAATGAACTCAACCAAAATTCGAACTTAAAAGATTGATTTCTGTTTTTGAGTTACTTTTATACTACCTAAACATCCCATAGCAACTGTAATTAGCTTTAATATGAATAGATTTACATAAAACTCAATATTACGAATTCATATTTGAATAGATTTGCGTTGTCGTGCAATAAATATTGGCTCAAAACGAAAAATTGGAGATCCGAGTTCGAATTCCAGTAGGATTCGCTGCACTCACTTACACACAAATATCCTTAGGAAAGGTATTAATCCGTCGTTTCTCACTCTTGCTAATGGTTAAATAGCAAGAGAGATTGGGTGCTCTAGCCTTGGTTAACAACCAGTCTAAAAAAATGAATAGCAACCAACTGCGGAAAAACGTTCTGCCCACTCAGTCATGTCTCTTCAGAGACATGATCGCCCAAGTGTGCATTATGTATGGCACTTAAATGATTTGAATAGCATGCTAATGTATCTTACAATTGTTCTTCAAGCACATACATAATCACAATGGTCTATAGCTATATAGTTTTACGCAACTTCAAAACATAAGTATGCTTATAGGTGTGCGCGTATGTGTTTGTGCAGTGTGCTACACATCTCATTTAAATGCCAATATCTATCACATCTGCTTTATTTCTTGCTTGTTTCACAATTCACCAATTCTTCATTGTCAGACATTTAGTCCTTGTATTTTTAAACGTCTAAATTACCGTCATTAATATTGCCAGCATGTCATCAAAGGCGTTTTCGACACTGCGAAATGATAGGGAAATGATAAAAAAAGCGAAAAATATACCTTGAAGGGACAAAGTCTTAAATTATAGATGTGTCCGAGATTCCAGTGTCGCAGGTTAAACTTTCCCATATTTGTTTTTATCTTTAATATGCAAAACACATATCTTCATGCAATAATATCCTTCATATATGACGCATACAGTTGACTTTCTAAAATCAATCTTACATATGTACATAATGTTTAAAGGCTTACCGTTATCTACAAAATCTCTTATATACATAAGCATATGCGCACACATCTATAAATATAAACTAGATTTCGTTTTCCTTATTTAAATTGTTTTCCCCACATGCGTTTGGGGACCGATTGTGAAGCCAAATAAGTCCCATGAAACTTTTCAGGAAGACGCCGGTTCAACCCAGTCACGGACAGACCCCAAGATGTCTTTTCATTATGATTGGTTTTTTGTCTATATTTCTGAGATGAGGTTGTATTTACAGTATTTACATTATTATTAACTATTATTATTTACATTATTATTAACTATTATTCTCATCTTTGTTACCATTTGAACGACGTTTCAGCTTTTGGACGCTACGGCCTTCTTCAGGTGCTAGGAATTTCGAACCGAACCTTTTATTACAATCACTGGAGTATATGAACTTCATTCCTTACGTTTTAGTGCCTCTTTTTAGTAGTCAGGAGTTATCTCCCTCTAACCCTGTAAGTTACTTATTGACAACATGGTCCAGTGTATATAGATGTTGGTTAGTTCCTGTGACTTGACCCAAAGAGTTGTGAGGGCAATATTAGGCTAGAGCAGTAGTGAACAAATGTAGCAATACAATGTAGCTAGATGTTGTGATGATTTTGTATTTGGTTGGATATTTTATACTTACGTATGCATGTGTGTTTATTAGAAATAATGATGTCACTTCTGCGTGAGTCAGTAAAATTTTGGATGTGATGAATTAGTTTAGTTAAAATTTTTCATTGAATTTTTTGTAGAGACCTTGTGATGGAATGTAATGTTTTAAGCGAGTGTTTATAGTTGATAGTAATGATTTTAGATTGTTTTTAATATACTTAATCCATTAAAAGTTCTTTTTTAATTAGACTGGCATTAGTGAAATCAAAGTTATGTCCCACGTCGTTTCAATATAAAACGATAGAGAACGGTTTGTCTTAACTCAAGTCTCTCTTGTGTGCGTAGATGCGAGATTTTAGATCACGTGATACTGTCTTTTTCTTTTTTCAATTTTCTCTCGGTCTCTAAAGAAGCTGTGACAAAATTGTAACGTGTTAGATTGAGATACGTTTTCCATTTATTCTTTTTTCTTTATTTTATCACATATATTTATATATATTAACAAAGAAAGTTTTATGCCTAATAAAACACATCGATCAATAAATTACTAGAGTAACATGTGTTCAAAGCAACCACATTTTGGAAAATAAAGATTTCTATATGTAAAAATTACAGAATCAACAGGGAAGAGATAAAACTTTTAACGATTTATCATCTGTCTTGGATTCCGTTCTTCCGGGTAAAATAAATATATTTTGCTTACTCTATACTGTCCCCGAATATTCAAGTTGAAGGATAAGTCGCCGAACATATATCTATCTATTCCTCTTTTTCTCTTTTTCGTTCACTCTCTCCATATATATATATATATATATATATATATATATAATGTATTGAAGCAGCAGATACTTTTTTAAACATACACTGTCACATATAAGAAACAATGAATGCCTATTATATTTAATCATGAGCCGTTCTAAACATCGTATTTCAGTTGAAAATAAAGACAAAAATTCTCCATTTGGATAATTTTTATTAAGTTGGTTCTAAGCTTTCGTCCTTATAACCTCTCTGAAGTTGGATCATGTGAGCCGAAAGCTTAGAACCAATTTAATAAAAAATTATCCAAATGTTGGAGAATTCTCGCCTTTATTTTCAACTTAAATTAAATCCAAAATACGATGTTTAGAACAATTCATGATTAAACATAATAGACATTCATCGTCTCTTATATTTAACTATATATGTTTAGAAAATATATATATAGTCATCCGCAGAGAGATCTATTTCGCTCTATCACAGCTCATCAGTACGGTTAGACTCCGATTGCTTTTTAACCTTGGATTGAAACCCAACCGAATTGGCGTCAGTCGGCGATTCTACCTCTGGGCTATGGGCGTTCGGTAGAAGAAGGCAGACTTTTTAGTGCATATATTATCATTAATACGCACCCAATAGCCAGAGTGCTCTAATTAATTTTACAGAATGAGCGATACGTACATGCCAGAGAAGCTACTGTTTTTTAAAGTTTACCATTCTTCCAGAGAACTCAATCAGGGTGTGAGAGCGTAAATAGTCATCCGCAGACAGATCTGTTTCGCTGTATCACAGCGCATCAGTACGGTTAGACTCCGATTGCTTTTTAACCCAGGATTGAAACCCGAGCGATATATATATATATATATATATATATATATATATATATGCATGATTTATATGCATATCCCGTATATATGGGTGCGATCTATTACAATTATAGTTATATGTATATTTATATATAATTATGTGTATATTCCGTGTATATGGGTGCATCTAGTTATATATTGGCCTTCATGTATATAAGTGCGCCTAATCATAATTGATTTCGTGTATATGGGGGCACTTAATTATATGTGTGTTGGCGCTAATTTTGTTTTAAGAATCTAATTGATTGTACCCTTCCTGTATTTATCAATATACCCATGTATGTGCATGTTGACATCGGAATCCAAATGACATATGCCGGTATATGTATGTAAGTTTTTTTATGATATAAGTAATTTGAAGTATGCTAACTCGTTTCGGGTGAAAACGTAGACACGAATGTGTATACCTCTTATCGCTGTTCTTGTATATACACGTATAAGATTTTATAAGCGAGTACATGGATAGCGAAAGACGAGAGTGCACAGATATAAGAAATTTATATATATACGTAAAAGTGTTTGCGTATGTATATACATATATGTATATAAAGGCAGAAGTGAGTATATGTAAGCACATATATATATATATATATATATATATATATATATATATATATATAGGTGTATGTGCGGGCATGTGTGTAAATATGTAATGTGTGGTTTGTTAGCATACTTGCATAAATATGTATTCGTATTATTTATAGGAGTATAATTACGGTCATTATAAATATGTCTGTGAGTGCGCGAATACAATATATATGTGGATATGGATGGATGTGTGCATCTGTGCATATGTAGGTGTACGTATAGATGCATTTGTATGTACATATGTGTCAGTATGTACATATGTGTATCTGGATATAAGTGTGTATGCGTGTGTTCATATATAGGGTTATAAGTGTATAAGTATTCATGTGCTTCTGAGTGGAGTGTAATGGTTTTATGTTCAATTCCTCAGCCAAATGAACTTTCCTCGCCTGGTCTTAATGATTCTTAATCGAGATAAGACCAAAATCTCTCTTCTGGATCATGTTATTTGATTTCCATTTCATTTTAAAAGAAATGTTTTTCCGGGAAAATATTTGTACCGAATGGAATGAATATAGTCTTTTCTGATGAAAATGAGGTAAAAAATTTTCATAGAAATGAATTATAATTTAAAACAACTTTAAATGTTATGTTGCGTTTTCTTTTATAAATATATAAATATATTTATAAGACTAGCTATTTAGATTATTTACATTATTCGGGCTGTTGTCCTCATCTTTTTTGTCACGATATTTTGACCATGTACACTCCGACCTTCTCCTCTTGATTGGAATTTTGAACCGATTCCTTTATTTCGATCATTGGAGTAGATTGTCTTCGTTCCATGAGTCACGCCACTTCAAGATATCTTAGTTATCTCCACTTAACTCTCTTAGTTTTGTTCGTACTGCTTTTGCCAGGTATTGAACTCACAATTCATTGTGCCAAGTCCAACCAACGCTTTTATTATCCACTGATCCATGTTTTCTTGAGGCTGAAAATTCCAGTCACCTGAAGAAGGTCGAATAGTACAACTGCTAACGCGTCGAGAATATAACAATAAAGTTGAGAACAACAGTCCGAACAGTATATATATATATATATATATATATATATATATATATATATATATAGATAGATAGATAGATAGATAGATAGATAGATAGACACCGAGGTCAATAGTGAATAGCGACACTATGTTTTATGCTTAAAAGAAATCTTCTGGCCATATATAATATTATTTGTGTGTCTGCCTCTGTGTGTCTTTGTGTGTCTCTGTCTATGTGTGTTTTTATGTCTGTATGTAAAAGTTAAAATGAGATAAAATATATAGGCATATGCTACATCAACAAAAAACAACATAAAACATACATTTATAGTGTTTGACTAAAGTGTATATATTTGTTACCTATTCTTAGTACATTCATAAAATCCGAAAAATTTACAGAGGAAAGTCACACATAACATAAACACACAGTATCTCAATAGATGCGTCCACAGAAAAATGAGCTTCTTAAATGATCAGAAGGCACTGTTCATTTAACCAGTTTAAGTACATATTCACCAGCGTTTGTCGTTATCAGAAGAAAGAATTGCTTGGCGAAATTTTCTAATGTAGCTATTAAAGGGAGCACCCACCACCCGCTATCAACTGGGGAGTTGCGTCTAAGCATTAAAAGTTTTGTCTAAGAATATATTTAATGGACGTGGGAATCAGCTAAAATGGAATGATGCACGCTAACCCATTAATGGCTACTCAACGCATTCACATGCAAGCTCCCAAAGGTGACGAAAAGTTGAAAATATAGCATTATTAACAATCTGTTGAAAAGAGTTTCTTTTTGGTGAGCGTTTTCTTGATATGCCAACTTTTGAAGTAATGAGATATTTCCATAAATCCTGAATTTAAATGAGAAATTAATAACAAAAAATATAAAACTGAAATCTAGTGGTTAGTATATTCAGGAATAGTGCTAACTCCTGTATCTTGTTTAATGGTTACTTCGTCTCAGTGTCTGTGAAGAACGACTCGTACTCCCTTTTTTTACGCTGACGTACATTTTGGAACGTAATAAATCTAACATATACAAATATTGGCAAAAACGACTTAAATGTAACAATGCAAAGGAACGTTCAATCCTTTCCGTTTAAAAATATTTATGTAGATTCATTGGCGCTGAAGAAAGGCTATTTTCTAAAACGTCTGTAAAACCTTTTATTTTACCGGTTCCTGGAATAGTAGTCGACTAAATACTGACTATGATATGTTAATGTAATCAATATACATAAAACTGAAAGTTACCCCTGAAAATTCTCAGACGTATCTATACACCGCGTTCCAACATTATCAACAAAATGATAATATTTTCTAATCATCTCACCCTAAGATGTGCCATAAAGTTACAAAGCTTCAAGGGGTTACTGAGTGTGAAAGAATATGAGAAAAAATGAAAATTTTTAAGGAGACAGAACAATAAAAGAACAAGAATGCGGAAGATATGTTACGTCAGAAGTATTCTTTATGCAAGAGTTAAACAGCTAAAAAAGAATATTTCACTGTCATTGTTACTTGCCAATAATCAGATTGTTAACCACTGCCTATTGGCTCTTTATATATCCTTAGTAATTCATTTTCTTTTAACATGAGATTCAACATTCGGAAAGGATTTTACACTCTACTAGAAATTGGATAATATTGTCTATTATGTGATAATAATTACTGAATTAGGCAGTTCTTTAGTTTTTGGAGATGGAATCTGAACAGAGATTTTTTTCCCAGTAAGTTTCGAAGTGATGATTATTGTAACTCATTTATTTTTTCCACTACAATAATTAATGTTGATTAGCCTGTTTCAGGATTGTAAATGCTTTCTTATTCGTTACCTTATTTAAACAAATGATGACTACGGATAAAAAATATCACGTGACGAATAGATTTCATACGAGAATTGGTAATCTCTGTAACGGATAATTATTCAACTATTCTATATTTGTGAATAAAATTAGGACAAGCAGCGGTACCATTTAAATTTGTGTTTCAAACTTGACAGCACTTTTTGTCACATCGGAGCATCCATATGAAATTCAAATTGGGCTTGAATAATTTTCTTTAGAGAAAGGGACAGCTCCAAGTCCCTAGCTTTCTCGCCCATGCACAATATATAAACATACATATAGGATTATCACAGATATACACAAAAGTTTGTGTGTGTATGTGTGTGTGCATGATTTAATCGCTACTATCAGGGTGGCTGCTACTTGATCTTCTCATAGGTCAAGAGGAAAAAATACAACACAATAAAAATATTCTTTAGTTAAAAATGTTTCTTGTTTTAATATCCCGAAATCATTTCTCATTCAGTATATCTAGACATAGAAAGTTACGTCATTAACATTCATTTCTTTCTTTCTTGCTTTCTCTTCCTTTTTTCATAATCCTTAATTCTTTATTTCCGTTCAATTCATTCATAATTTTCATTTCTTTCTTTCTTTCTTTCTTTCTTTCTCTTCATTTTATTCATACTCTTCATTTCTTTCTTTCTTCTGTCATTCGGTGCTTTTCGCCTTCTATATTTTCTATTCGACTTAAAAATGATCTCCAGGTTTTATTCAGTAATTTGGTTTTGAAGACATGAAAACTAGAAGGTTTCTACAACGCGCCTCCAAGTTGCGTATTGCTGAGAGGATGTTTGGTTCCTAATTCTGCCTCGTCTGTTTTTCTCTTCGACTCCGTCTCGAACCTTTCATCTAGTCTTTTATGTCTATATTCGTGTCACTTAATATTGTAACTTTTCTGTTGGCGTCTTGCTAAGACCAATATTTTTGCCACTTGCCTCCAAATAGTCTACATCGAAAACCACATTCTCTTTTTTAATTTTATAACTACGTGGCAAACTGCAGATTTTTAATATAATTTCGTATATGTATAAGAAACAATAAAAGTTTTGATAAAACTAAGAAAATAGTACTAGAGTGATATGTAATACCAATCAATATGGCAGTGAATGGTAGACAATTTCTTTACAAATGAAGAAAATACTTTATCTCGTTTGCTTCGAGATAACATGTTACAGAGAATCACTTAGAATGCCATGTACGGAGCCTGTGAGAAACGATGAATTTTTTAATCATTAAAATGGATACTCATACTTAAAATCTGAAAGAGTTAAATTTTCTCAGGCACATAATGAAGAAAGAGGGATCGGCGAATATGATACTCACAGAATATACTGATGCCTTATCTAACAAGTTTTTGTAAGACAGAACATTTAGTGGAAAGTATAGTAAAAAGCTCAAGGACTGCTATGATCTACCAAACAAAAGTAGTTGTGGAGAGCCATGATTGCTCACCTACTGAAAGGTCACAGCACATAGAAGAGAAGACAATGAATAATATATGTTCATAAGCGCGTGTGCGTGTGCATAGATGTGTTTACGTGTGTGTATATGTGTTACGTGTGTATATATAAATACTTAGTATATTGTAACAATTTAAAACAGTTTTGAGACAGTGGTAGTCTGTAAATGTTTAATTAATTTATTTGATAAGCATTATTAGTGCCTTTGATGTCCTTAACAACATAATAGAATCAGTGTATTCAATTATACGCATCTTTCTAAAACCATAAAATTACCAGACTCTATGGGTCGAAAGACAAATGAAGTTAGCATTTATATTTTCAATGAATATCAATTTATATATTCCAATCAAAATACGTCTGGCAACGAACGAAGTAGTATCTTGAAATGTGAGCGTCGTAAGTTCAAACCTAACTTAGCCTATAGCTGTTCTGTTCAGTTCAAAAACTAATGTAACGATATTTCTTTTAAACATTGATAAATGTCTTATAATTAGAATTATACGTTGTTAATTTCCTATCAGTGATTTGGTGATTTGGTGTGCGTCTTTGTAGCCCTCCTCGAACGTAGGTTTTTCTTCATACGCAGGTGCTAGAGTCATTGCCCTGATGCCTCTAAATGGGTATTTTGTATGTTCAACTATCACAGGGTTTATCCCACGCATATCCATTCTAACCTCAGCAGGGACAACTAAGTGATCCCTTTTCGTTTTGCAGACACTGACGCACAGATACAAGATCACTTTCTTATGTCAATACGCTGATGCAACTGTTTTTATAGTCTAGCGTTGATACTGTGTGAGTAGTCTCTTCTGATAGCAGCTGAATTGAGTGCAAACTATGCCAGGTTCATTGCTGATCAAGTTCACCCACAACCAATGTTCGCTATTGATATTAGTGTCATACAATTCCTTGGCATTAATTACATACTAAACTCGAATCTAGGTATAATGGCACATAAAATAGCATCCTGTAAAAATAGAAAAAGTAGAAAAATAGAAAAACAAAAATTTTATTGAAATATACACTTTTGGTAAAAAAAAAAATAACTTTGAATCAGATCTAATAATTAAAAAAAAATCCTGGTGTTAATTTGTGCCAAATTTACCTAGTAAGTCTTAATATGGCTTTAAGGCATCCCAAAATAAATAAGCTATATATTTTACATGGATGACTTATAGTTTTATGCTAAGAATGACAGTGAGTTCAGAAAACAGTAAAATGTTTTAGTGTTTTTGAAATAGAATTCATTTTGAATAATTGTACTAAAGCCACAGTTTTACGAGGATCACTATAACAAACGTCATTTACCAGCTTAGACTTTGGGGTAACAATCAAAGATTTAGAGCAAGAAGGAGCTTATAAGTATTTCCGTGAAGATTAGGATGAATGAACTCACCATAAAAATAAAAGGAATACTGCAAAAAGAATACTATAGAGTACTAAAAGAGAATTGAACTGAATTCTCACAACATACTTGGTAGGTAGTACGACCATAGCGGAAATAATAATAATAATAATAATAATAATAATAATAATAATAACACAAATCATAGTATATGCGCTTGGGAACAAAACAACAGATTTAAGAACCCCTTGACATTTCAGCGTAAGATAATTTTATGATTTTTACCAGTGCTATTATTACCGTTCATCATTAAACTCATCTTAGTTGCTATTTATATATATTTCAGTCGTGATCAAGTAATATATACCGCAGAGGGAGATATACATTAAAATCAATCAGCTAAGATATTTGAAACACCTGTGTATGATATACAAGCAGTTAGCATTTTGCAATATTATCGTATCTTCAGTGAAGTATGAGATAATGCTTTAAAATCTTATAGTATTATATCTTCTATGTCATAGATTAAATACTGAATGTAACGCATGTAAGAAGAAAGTAAATAAGAAGAATGTTGCTTATGAGGTGCCAATAGCCACATGTTGAGCAGTTTCACAAATTGTTACTTTCCTTGCTGAAAAGAAAAATAAGGATACCAGTTTTTTTTAGCTTTGCAACTTTTCATCGGCGAACTTTCAAATTAGTGAGCAGGAAACGATGAACTAAAGCAGAAGGAAAATAAATATTAAATATATTTTACTGCGTCCATCTAGTACAAAACAAAAAAATGAATACTTTTCTGAATTTCTAGGATTACGATTTATCATTATATCCCTTTCGACTAATATAGTTTTCTTTCTCAATTTATTGTCGGTAATGGATGTGTGTCTATGAGGAATTTCTCCGAACGTCGATTCTTCTCCTAATACAGGTTTTACAGCCACATCACGTTGAAACACATTTTCTTCTCCGACAACCAAAGTTAAGCAATGTCGAATTTGGTCAATATTAAGCTGGGTGGCCGCTTGGAAATACCAAGTTCTGAAAACTTAGATGTTCAGGTGGTGTAACGGAAAATAAATAAATCATTTTTCTGTTTTTTCTGGGGTGATGATATCTATTTAGATTTTGACCTTCTGACTAATTTGGTAATTATGAGTTTAATCTCTAAGCCGGGTAATAAAAAGGGTTAGTAAAAACAAGACAAGCAATAACTTGCCAGTAGTAAAATAGATAGTGACAAAATCTTCCTAGCCATAGATTAGTGGAATTTACTCCTACAGATTAAATAATTGTTCAATCGGAAATTCCCTGATGGATATCCGGATTGATAGACATTTGTAGAAGACCCAGATAAAACGTTATGAGACCAACAATCAAAATAAGTTTAATATCAAAATTCTTCAATGCATTGTTTGTCACAATGACATGTATAGCAACTAAAAAGGATCGAACTCTCAACTCATCATTAATGATATATGAAGCCATTTTGCTAACCGTTCAGCATCAAAAATGGTGCGGAAACAGCCGGTATATACTTTTTTTGGTTGCTTATATTTGTCAAAACAATTTAAATGACTGCAAAAGGTGTACTTTAGATCAACTGATTTACAATTTAATGTTTTATTATTTTATAAATATTTCTTCAAATTTTGAAATCAAGTTTTAAATAAAACGTTTTTTTTAAATAATTTTCTTCTCCTTGTAAGGGTCAAAACATATTTTGTATTTTTTCCATTACATTTTGAGATTATTTTATAATTTGCGTCGATTTATCTAAGATATCTGTAAAGTAAATATTGAATGATACGAAGTTAAAATTATTCAAGATTTCTTTTTGTATTGAAATTCAAAGTTCAATAGAAAAAATACTACTTCTTTTTAATTTTTAAATCACATTCCATAACTGAAATAGAGAAGAAAAACGGTATAATCTAGGAGTTTACTTCACAGCAGCTCTCACACAATCACTTATCTACATCTTGTTGACTTTTTTGTAATAATAGTAGTAGTAGTTATTGTTTTAGTTTAATTATTGACTAATTCTGTAATAAACACAGTTCTTTGAGTTCCAAACAATGGCTAAGATCAGAAATAGCTTCATGATGATTTTCACTGAAAACCATTTTAAAAAATAACAATAACAAACATTCCTAACATCACACAAATTTTGCATACATAAAGTTTTTCGTAATGTGCTAACAGTACTTGTCGGTACAATGTTTTGTATTTCTTTCATCATCATCATCATCATCATCATGTTTGGATTTCTGCTATAGTCACATTAAAAACCAAGTTGCAGGAAAGGCCTAAGACAGGTAGCTTTGTGTTGTTACGTCTTCAATTCATGATTTGTTTTTTTAACTCCCGTATCATCATCACTCGCCTTACATGGACAATACACTTCTTAGTGTGTGGCCTGTACAATTTTTGGTAATTATCTTAAGCTGAAATTTCAAGGGGTTCTTAAATTTCTTGTGTTCCCACGCGCACATACTATGATTTGTATTATTATTATTATTATTATTATTATTATTATTATTATTATTATTATTATATTTCTATTTCTGCTGTGGTCGCACTACCTATCGATTATGTTGTGAGAATTCAGTTCAATTCTTAACATCGGTACTGTTTAGTACTCTTTTTGTAGTATTTCTTTTTTTATGGTGAATTCCTTCACCCTAATCTTCACGGAAGTACTTATAAGCTCCTTCTTGTTCTAAATCTTTGATTGTTACCCCAGAGTCTATGCTGTAAATGACGTTTGTTATAGTGATGCTCGTAAAACTGTGGCTTTAGCACAATTATTCAAAATGAATTCTATTTCAAAAACACTAAAACATTTTACTGTTTTCTGAACTCGCTGTCATTCTTAGCAAAAACATTTAAGCCATTCATCTAAAATATATAGCTTATTTATTTTAAGAAGT
The DNA here is from genome assembly GCA_037127315.1 of Ascarosepion bandense. NCBI lineage: Eukaryota > Metazoa > Mollusca > Cephalopoda > Sepiida > Sepiidae > Ascarosepion > Ascarosepion bandense. The sequence continues at coordinate 24,814 of JBBBDQ010000493.1, read as the reverse complement.
CTTATAGCCATACTACGTCCTGTTAAGTTCGCTGATTAAGAATATTAAGGATATACAGAAAAGTGTGGAACAAAATAGTCAACTTGAAATATTCGTCTGTTGATGTTTATTCTCCAGGCTTATAGATTCCAGTCCTAATCCTGATACACAGCTGGCGTCACTAATAAAAATTCCATATAATTTTTGTTATAAAGTACTAACCTTCAAATGGCACGTGACTCAATTTTGGCCCAGTCGGATTATTAGTTTACAAATTACAGCTATTTAAGTGAAGCTTTTGTTTCAAAATTTCAAAAAAATTGAAAAATCTGAATTTCGTGTGTTGATAAATCGTTACTTTCTGATGGGAAAAATACTGTTCAAACAAAGCAATGGCTTGATGAGTTATTCGGGCTCTACTTCGTCGGAAACAACAGTTAAGAGGTGGTATTCTGACTTGGAACGCGGGCGTGTAGACACAAATCATGCTGAACACTCAAGTCGCCCAAAATCGACAGTTCTCCTGGAAAGAAAAATTCATAAACTTATTTTGTCCGATCGTAAATTGAAGTTGCGTGAAATAGTAAAAGAGTTTAAAATATCAGAAGGCAGTGCATTCACTATTTTGCTTGAACATTTGTTAATGAGAAAGCTGAGTTCAAATTGGGTGTCGCGTTTGCTCACAGTCAATCAAAAACAACAGCAAAAAGTGATTTTTGCGTAAATATATGACAATAGATGAAACATGGATCCGCCACTACTTCGGATTCAAATCGGCATTTATCTAAGTGGACAGCAGCAGGTGAAAGCCGACCAAAATGACCAAAGACGCATGCTTCAGCAGACAAAGTTTTGACCTCCGTAATTTGGGATAAGTAAGGTACTTTGTTTATTGATTACCTTGAGAAAGGAAGAACCATCAATAGCGAATATGATATAGCATCATTGGTGTATTTAGAGACATCGCCAAAAAACATCCACAGATGAAGAAGACGAAAGCGGGCTTTCACCAAGACAACGCAGCATGTCACAATTTGATCACAATGATGGCAAAACTACATGAATTACACTTCAAATTGCTTCTACATCCACCCTATTCTCTAGATCTGGCCCCCTCGACTACTGTCCGTTTGCAGAGCCCAAAAGGATATTTCAGGGAAAGAGATTTGTCTTCAATGAAGAAGTGATATCGGAAGCTAAGGTGTATTTTGAGGCAAAAAACAAATCGTTCCACAAAAAAGGCATCGAGTAGTTAGAGAAGCGCTGGAATCAGTATATCAACCAAGATGGAGACTATGTTGATGTAAAACGTCACATTTTGTCTAAAAATTGTTGTTTCATTAGTTACACCAGAGATTTATTGAGTGGTGTGTTAATTTATCCAGAAGGTACATTGTAGTGAAGTAGTTTCCAAGATCATCTTATTAATAAGTAATTGGTTTTTAAATTCATACGAGCCACGCCTATACAATTTTCGTTCAAGAGTTAATCTGTCATTTATTTTTCTCAGAAGAAATATGTCTGTTTTGTAAGAATAGATGTCAGTAGTTTGTAAGCAGTGGCAAAACACGTAATTAGTTTGTAGATTTTTGTGACATTTGCGTCATCATTCTTAGGCAGAAGAAAAGTAATTCCTTTGGTTATCATACCGGATTTTTATTAGCTTCATTGTCTATTTCTTTAAGTACGTTGGTTAGTTTAACCAAAGAGTTAAGAATTTTATCTATTCTTGGATATTTCCAGTGATACCCACTCATATTTATTCTGGTTTATTTTTCATCCGTTCCCTCTCTTGCATAATCCATGCTGCTTCTTTCTTATGTTCTTTAGAGCAAGTCCATATTTTTCCCAGAACTGTATAACCTCTTCTATTGTTGAGGAGAAGTGTCATTTCTATTTTTTGTTTGCCTGTTTCCCTTTAAAATTTCTTAGCATCGGTTTAAAATTTTGTTCTGTCTGTAGAATTTTGATCCTTTTTTATAGCGCCTGATTCCTTGAGCCTTCAGTTGCATCGTTAGCTTTATTTTTTTTAATTGAAAAGATTTCACTTTCACTTCTAATTTTGCATTTTCTTTTGTTTTTTTCTGCCTTTTCTACTCTTTATAATTGTTCCTCTCGCCAGCTCATAATTCACTTCGACGTTGTTCAATTTATTTCTCTATTTTTTGTTCCAAGGTGGATCTTTATGCCTGTGCAACTGCCTTTGTACTTCGAGGCCTAATGTTTTAGTTGCTGTTATAGCTCTTGCGTATATTGCTTTGTTGAGGCTTATATGTGGATCTGCTGCATACAAAATTAATTTGAGTGCTGCATTGTAGAGTTTGATAATTTTAAGGTATTGCTTGGTTGATTGCAATCTTGGAAGTTTTTCTCGTTCCTTCATTTCAATATTTTGTGTTTGATTTATATGTCTTTTATGATTTCTTCGTTGACTTGTCGCATACTATACTTGTTTTAAAAATAATTCGATTCAATGTGTTTTGGGGACTTTTTATTGCAGGTCTGTGAGCAACTATGATCACGGTTCAGATCTGTGATTTGAGCGATGTTATTACTTTTTGCATCTATTTTTGTCAAGGTTTTTTATTTCATGATCAGTGAATTAGTTATTTCTCTGATGTACATTCTTACATTGGTTAATTTATTTTTGTCAGTATATTTCCTAATTGCCTGTCCAAGCTTTTATCGTCAAATGTTATGTATAGTGAGTGATGTTTTTCCGAGGTTTGTGCATCTCTTCCTATAATGCAGTTATAAAGAGTTTGTACTCCTAACCAGACCATTTTACCTTTTACTTTTTGAGATAATGGTCGTGGATCTAGTTAGAAAATTCGTCGGGACATAATTAGATTACCCCGTTTGTTAGGATATGAAGATTAATTGGTTGTTTAACAGTTTATTCCTATGGCAGATTTGTTTTTTACCTTAGATCTACCTGAGATCAAAACTTCTGCTATATACTTGAGTATTATATTTAAAAAAGATATTATATATTTATAGTTATCTAAAACGAAGATGGTCAGTTTTTTCTTACTGTCATTGCTCTTGTTAATCAGATTAGTTAAATAAAGAATTGTATTCTTTCTACTATCACAAAAACTTTTAACGTAATTAATTGTCAAAAAAAGTTAATGGAAAAAGAAAAAGCTAACATCGATTAATAATGTTTAGAATTTATACGAAGGAGAACGTATCACTACTGTGACATATAAAAAATAATGAAAATAATTATAAAAATAATAATAATTTTTACTATTTTTTAAGTTAATGAGATTAAGGAAAATATCTCAGCAAATTGAAAAACAAATAATATTTAACTTATTTATTAATTTAAAGAAAGCGGTGATTTTTTCTCGGAGTATATCAAAACACGAGATTTTTGACAGCATATTTGTTTGCATTAATATATATATATATATATATATATATATATAATGTTTATCCAGCCTTTAACCCATTTGTTCGTTCATCTGTATATTCATCTGGTTTATTCCCTAAATACCCAAGAAATTATTTATCATTATCTATGATTAATATCGTAGTCTTTCTCAGAAAACTCGTCGTAATTTTTCTCAAACAAAAACTATTTAGAAATATCTCCAACAAATGTCCTAGTCTTTAAGTAATGTACGAATAAAAATACAACTAAGAAAACTAGCTGAAAAATCAATGAAGATCATTAAAAGAGAAATTGATAAATTAAATAATAATGAGAAGAAAATTCATTTTCACGTTTTTTTTTGTTTTTTTTTTATGCGTTACATTTTCTGGATTTTGAAAAACATGTCAATTTCGTTATAATTCCAACTGCCTTCTACTTCTTCTTTTTCTTCTTCTTCTTCTTCTTCTTCTTCTTCTTCTTCTTCTTCTTATTATTATTATTATTATTATTATTATTATTATTATGTTTATGCCGATTATTATTACTATACTGATTATTTTTATTATTATTACCATTAATATTAATATTTACGAATCAACCATCCGACCGTGCATAGAATACTGTTGTCATATCTGGTCAAGCGTCCCTGCTGTTTATCTGAGTGTTCCTGACATGCTCCAAAGAAGAATTTGTAATGTGATAATTCCCGACTTGGCAGATCGACTCCAGCCACTTTTTCATCGGCGGGTTGTGACTTCCCTCTGTCTCTTTCATTTTCATAGCTTCTGCTCCGACGAACTGGTCACTGGTGCCCCCTCCTCAAGAATTTACTTGTGCAACCAGACTGGCAACAAGGCCCAACCCATTTACAGTTAGATAAACCAAATTCAGCCGACAATCTTACTCTATCAGTTTCTTTTCTCGCACTTCCCTTTCGTATAATTGCTTTCCTGATGGTTAAAACCCGTAAGAATTTAAATGCAATGTCAATTCCCATCTCTTATCCACTTGATTCCAGTCCTTTCTACATCACCTCTTATATCTTGTTTTTCCTTTCTCTCTGCCTTCACAATTGTCTTCACACCTGTGTTCCCATCCTTCTCTTGCCCTTTCTCTGACGTCCCCTATAACTGTTTCGTCTTTCTCTTCACTCTTCTCCTACTTAAAATTTTACTTTTTTATGTAACTCGCTACGCATCAGTAGCGATAATGCCTTGCTTGGAGTAATACGATTAAAAAGATGTTTATTATTATTGTCTGAGAAAGCAGTACGACAAAGAATGACACCTGTGTACAAACATACGAAGGCTAATATGCACATCATAACACCAAAGTTGTTAAGGATATCACCACCTAACAGTACACTATATGACAACACATTTTGACAGAAGTCGCGCATAACTTCGTCGGTAGATTTGAGTTACAAACGCCTCCAGTTCAGAAGAGTCAGTCAGTTCAGTTTCCAGATGTGTAGATGTAACTTTCGAGTAGCTGTGGTTAACTAATCCTTCAAACTTAAACAGACACCTAACCAATAATTCCTCTTCTACCACTCCCAGACGTGAAAAGGGATACACTGCCCATAAACTATTCTCAGAGAGTACGGCTTCCGCTTTACCAGCTCTACTGCCTATATGCTCACGACCATCACTGAGTACATATACCCGGCCCTCGATAAGTCTGACCGCTGCCCTAAATATCTCCAAATCATTTAATAGGGTCTGGCACGACAGCTTTCTGAATGATTGCTTGGTTTGATCTAATCTTTCTTATCAAATTGCCTAATGAAGATCGGCTTGAACGGGAATGCCTCCACATTCTACCACACGAACGCTGGTGTCTCCCGGGGCTCTATCCTCGGCTCGACGCTCTCTCTGATCTTCATAAATGACCTCCCTGACGTGATCGAATCCCAATTAGACATCTACGTTGATGACACTACCATTTACTCCCGCATCAGTAAGAAATCTTGCAGGACGGACAACCATAACCTCGCTGCTGATCTTGAAAAGGACCTCCACACTGTGGTAGACTATGGTAAGAAATGGCTTGTAAATTTCAACGTTTCTAAAACGAATCTGCTGTCTGTTAACCATCACAGGCAGTCTCTCCTGCCTCCCATAAACATGGACCAACGAGACTTCCTGAAAGCAATATACTGCGCCTCCTACTACGTGTCAATCGGTACCTTGTTTAATAATCCGAGTGCTTCAAGAACTGGAATTGTTGTCCTTATCTGCTATCTTTTAGATTTCCACTTCAAGATCGTTGTAGTTTGATAATTTCTTAGCATTTCCAAAGATGTATCCATGTCAGTAAGAATGCCAATTCTATTTTCTGTGATTATTATGTTCTGCTATTAGTATTGATTACTCTACCTGTCTGTATTATAAAGTCACATAAAATTGTTACTAGTCCTATCTCTCTAATCATACCAGTTTCTTGCAGTTTCCATTCCCTAAAAGCTTCATATTTTTCAGTGTAGCTATTGGCTGTTCTATCATGCTGAGTTTTATATTCAGTGAGTGCAAATATAATGTAACTTGATACAAAATAGTCAATATTCACTGTTGTTATTAAGTTGTAGTCATTTGACCTATTGTAATAAAGTTTGAGATTATAAAATTCAAATACAAACATATTTTCATTTAAATTTACAACGCATCTTTAAAAGCTGGGTTGGCATTTATTCTGCTATTATATTTGTCTTCTGATGTTTTCATAATAGTCTTTGACAGATATTTAATGTCTCCACCTTGTTTTTCGAAAGATATAATAACTTGAATTAATTTTTGGAAATATTCCAATGCCTGCATTTAGCCTTTTGTGACAAACAAAAGATATCAGATACATACTTGCTCTTGGTTTATATGCAAGAAGCTGAATGTGGTCAGAAATGTGTTTCACTTTATTCAAAGCCACTAACAACAAAAGATCAGAGTTTAGCGTTTTGTGTTGAACCCAAGAAGAAGAGTGAAAGTTTGCCTAAACGTCTAACATATTAGATTTGTACAAATAAACGGGCTACTAGCCGGTGGGTAAGGATGTGTGTATACGGGTGGGTTTTAGCATCTCTCAATTGCGTCTCTGTCTTCGGGCAGATTACGAGTCAGTTGTGATTCTGTCCGCGGACAATGACGCAGCTGGAGAAAATAAATACAATGGTTTACGGTTCCTAGGTACAGCTGACCGAGGCTTCACCCCACCCTATTACACTATAAAAGATAGATCGATAGGCATACCGATGATAGCTCAACCAACGACTGCAGGGATCTTGACAACTTTTTCCCTTGGCCCGAGTGTACCTGCTTGGGTTCTCCACGTTAAACCCAAAATTTTGTCAGATCCGATCTCAGTGTGGAGACTAGGGTAAATAATACTAAAATGTGTACGTTATCAGAAAAATGAAGCAGATATTCGTAGACTTTTGCGCTTGTTTTTTTTATAGTTAAATGATTTATATTTAGATAGCGCGCTTGCTGTTTATTTTAATTTAACACTCATACCATATATGCGTTGTGGTACAGTGTATATCGACTTGGAACGAGAAATCGGGGAGCCGAGTTCTAATTTCAGTTGAATTCCTGGCATTCACGTACGCGCAAATACCCTTGGAAAAGGTATTAATCCGTCTCTTCCCGCCAGTTGTGTGTTACATAACAGGACAGATTGGGTTCTATAGCCTTGGGTGGTAACCAGTCTACCGCAGAAAGTAATGGAAACCTACTGCTGGATAATCTTCTGCCCAGTTAGTCATGTCTCTTTCAAGATATGATCGCATAAGCATGAATCACGTATGGCACATAACTAACTGACTGATCCTTGCCAGTAACAAAATTCAGTTAACAGTAATTGTCACTGCAGGCTTGCCATTAACGAGCAATGGCGTTAATCAAGGAAAATGTTTTCAGGTAACATGCAAAACTTAAATTTCTCAAAATATATAACTGATTCAAAATGTTGATTAAAAAATTTCGCTGTAAACAAAGAAAGGAATGCTGAACTGTTTTGTTTAATAAATCTGCCTATATAGCAGTGCATGCTGAACAATTTTATGCTGAAGTGTGAAAGAGTTAACAGTAATATGGTTCTGAAGGACGATGCACAGAATACCACAGACTGAACATGTTACTAAAGAGAAAGATTTCCCAAAGATGAGAACCGTAAAACTTTTGTTTAGAATCAGAAAGAGATATTTGAAATTTCAAGAACACATAATAAGAAAAAAGGTTTGGTGAGTTTAAAACTTGTATAATATACTGAAGCCAAATTATTGATTGTTTTTATAGTTTATCAACCATAATTTTTTTTTTTTTAATTTTTCTTTAATTTTTAGAAATTATTTTATTGTAAGACTTTTTAGAGATAATAATGATTTCGTGTTACAAGTATTACTATTTAACCCATAGCTGGAAGATAAGTAGTTACATACATTGCCTAATGGTATCACTGCGTAACTGAACATAACTCGGTTCTCTGAATTAAGATTCCAAATCGTTATCTATTACACTACTGGCATATTCAAGCTAAGAGCACCTGGTATTCACAAGCAGGCTCCCGTCTAGGTACTGAAACCTCAAACAGGTGTTTCAAACTGATATGGTCGTAAAACAAAAGCTAGAGGAGTATGGAAACAGGTAGTAATTTACTAAACGACTTTGTCTAAAACTATAGCAGGACAGGTACAAACATTATTTATAGAGAATCTGGCCCAGCCACACCCTGAAGAACAAGACGTAACGAAGTCAAATAATATGACATCGCTTTAATATTTAAACGGTTTTTTTTACTGAGGGTTGTGTATTTATTCTAATTTTATTGTTGCCAATAGTATAATGATCCCCCCGATGCCATAAGATCACAAGTAGGCATGTACGCTGATGATACCACAGTATACGCTCGCCTCGATCAAAAATCTGTTGATGACAAGACAAACCTCGCGGCTGAGCTTGAAAAGGACCTCCAATCCGTGGTGGATTAGGGTAGGAAATGGCTCGTAAAATTCAATTCTTCCAAAACGAAGCTGCTGTCAACTAACCACCACAGACGACCGCACCTCCCTCCCATTAGTATGGAACAGGCATGCCTCCCAGAGAGTAAAACACTACGCCTGCTTCTTGGCCTGACACTCTCAGCGGACCTCAAGTGGAATGACTACGCCGAATCCATTGCTAAATCCGATGCCATGAAAGTTGGCTCTCTGTGCAGGACACGGAAATTCTTTCCGCCTGAATCTATCCCGCACTTATACAAATGTACCATCCGCCCGTGTTTTGAATACTGTTGCCACATCTGGTCGGGTGCCCCTGCTATTCTCTTCGGGATTCTTGACAAAATACAGCGAAGAATCTGTAATGTGATTGATACCGACTTAGCTGACCGCCTGCAGTCACTCTCTCACCGGCGTGACGTGGCTTCCCTGTGCCACTTCTATAAATACTTTCATGGCTTCTGCTCTGATGAACTTAAATCACTGGTGTCCCCTAGGTGTCAGTTCGCACGAGATACTAAATTGGCAACTAGATCCCACCCTTATACAGTGATACCGATGAAATATAACCGCAATTTCTACTCCAACAGCTTTTCTCGCACTTCCCGCCTGTGGAATTCCCTTCCGCATGCTTGCTTCCCCGACGGCTATAGCCTCCAGGAGTTTAAATGTAAGGTCAATAGACATCTCCTAACACACTAACCCTCCCATTCTCTCCAACTCTCGCCTTATGTACATCCTAACTTGTCTATCGCCCTGTGTAACCCCCTGCGCTATAGTGGCAGTGGAATGCCTTGCATGGGGTGACATGATTAAAAAAAAGTATAAATTGTCTATCATTAAGATATGTCGCCATTTTTAGGGAAATTTTTGCAAGTGTTTTTAGTTATCTCAAAATATATAAAAGAAAGTTAAATGAGTGCAATAATCAAAGTTAAATCTCTTCAACAGATGAAACTACGCTGACACGACAAACCTCTGCATGGCCAATATCTAGAGCCTGCGAATAAAGCTGATATTGATAAACCTAATAGACATCGAATGGTTACGAGCATCTGGATTATAGTCTGAAACTGAAGGCTTTATTCTTGCAGCACAAGACCAGAGAATTTCAATTGCAACTTTCAGGCAAATATAATACATAATAATGTGACAAATACCAGAAACAATAGACCATCTAATCTCAGGAAGTTCTTTAATTGCCCCAAATGAATATAAACATCGTCACGATAGAGTTGCCAATACGCATTGGACGATGTGCAAACATTACGGAAAATATGTAAACAAACACTGGTATGAACATCACCCAGGCCCGGTTACAGAAATAGAAGATGTCACCATTTAATGGGATTACACCATTTACACAGACAGAAAAATTGAAGCAAATAGGCCGGACATTATTGTTAAAAACCAGAAAGAAAAGTCTTGCCTATTAATGGATATGACTTGTCTAGCGGATTTTAACATCGCAACCAAGGAATTCAAAAAACTCTCGAAGTATAAGGACCTAGAAATGGAAAAAGAAAAATGTGAAAATTGAAAACAAGAATCGTGCCAGTGATAGTAGGTGCACTTGGAATGATGAAAAATGGAACAAAACAACACATTGAAAGTATCCCCGGAAACCCCAGCTTAAGAGATATACAAAAAATTGTCTTGTTAAGTACAGCCCACACACTAAGGAGAAGTTTGAATTATGTAACGCTAGGGAAGTTATTGGGACATAGGAAAACATGAAATGTAGCCATAACAACACACCACGACCTGACTCAGAGCTTTCTGAAGATTTAGTAGGTAGCGTGACCATAGCAGAAATAAATTATCATGAATATAACATAATATTAAAGTCACAAGATATTATTAGATTTCTCAGTGCAGACAGATCATGTCCCTGGAGTACGAAGATCTGGCTTTATTGTTAGAGATACAGAGAATAGCAAGAGTCAAATTATTGATTTTGACGTTTCATATGATATAAGAGTGGACTACAAAGAAACTGCAAAATGTTTTTGTTTTTTTTAATATCAGTATTTGTTTAGGGAGCTGAAGGAGCTATTGAACATGAATGTAAAAACGTGAAGCTATGGAATAAGAATGTAAAAATGTGAATCTGTGGAACATGAATGTTAAATTAATTCATGTAGTAATGGGTGGAACACCAACTAGAAAAATGAAAACGCACTGGGGGCGAATTAGAAATGATAGAAACAGAGTAGCCCTCCTGAGATCGGCCATTCTTTACTTAACGCGGATGCTCCGATACGTTCTTGAGTTTTAAATGCCTCAAGAACAGAATTTCCATTGCCTTCATCAATCGGCGGTTGCGAAGAAGAATTATCAGAAAAAATAAAAAGAATAAAAACAAGAATCAGGAGGGAAAAAATAACGTTCTCATTGCTTCTAATCTTGATTGAGTGGAGATGTTAACATGTATATATCAGTCTGGGGGAATTAAGATGACTACAGTAAATATGCCGTTCAGTACCACAGATCTTGTTAGTTGGTTGATAGTTGGGTATGTTTTTACGATGGCACATATTAAACTATTTTAATAACATTAACTGCGTATATAAATGATGTAAAAATGAATGAATGTTTGATTTACTGTTGTGATGGAAATTCCCACACCCCTTATCGATCTATGTGTATTGACTATATAAGTAGCCATATACAGTGAGCACAGAAGATACCTGTGACTTTCATCGGCAATTAGTGGCCAGCTACCAGATTCACTGTCTTGTGTTAGTGTATTCTCTTTACAATAAATCTCTCTTCTTTCATCTACGCACGTGTTGCTGTTCTTTCAATTGTTTGTTTGTAAACTCTTTAAAGGATACATTTACGAAATACATTTATATAAGTCATCTAACGTGTCATTGAGCAATGCAACAATTAAATCGGTATAGCACAGGATTGGTTTAATTTTAGATTTTATGATATAATTCGCAGTTTAATTCTATTTTTTTACTAAGCGTTTATGCGAAACTTATTACTAATTATAGAAATTGAATAATAATTAATTCTCTTAATTATTATCAATTTGACCTTAATGCAAAATTTTATGCTAGTATGTTGTTCGTAAATAATGCAGATCCGTTCAAACAGAGTCTTTCAAAAACTAATGTAATAATTGATCACAAGTAGAAAGTATGACACCTGCGAGCAGATTGATTTCACTGGCTAGGTGCCGATGATCCTTAGATATACATGCATTTCCGTTGAATGGTATATTCACTACCTGTTTAGTCAACTGTTATTCCGTTGCTACTTTCTATATATACATTATTTTGTCTACAATTTTTTATACTATAAAAATATCTTCTTTGCAATCCAATTATGTTTCTTTTTTTATTTTTTAATCATTTCACCCCAAACAAGGCAGTTTTGCTGCCACTGTTGCGCAGGAGGTTACATAGGGGGAAGTTATGAGAAAGAGTGTTAGGTTATAGCGGGTGTCAGGAGGAGGGTAATAGAAGGATGAAAATACTTGTGTGATGGGGTGGGGGATGGAGAAAACAGCTTGAAAGAAAGGATGCTAGTGAGTGAAATAAGAGATGAGTATTGACCTTACATTTAAATTCTTAAAGATTGTAGCTGTCGGGGAAACAAGTATACGGAAGTGAATTCGACAGGCGGGAAATGCGAGAAAAGAAGCTATTAGAGTAGAATTTGCGGTTATATTTTGTCGATTTCACTGTAAAAGGGTTTTCTTTCAGTTTTCTAAAGAAAGAAGAAAAGAGTTTCCATACATGATATAAATATTTTAGACAGATCTTCTATCTTCAATAATATTGACTTGCTAATTCGTTGGAAAAATTAGAAAGACAATGACTTTTAAGTTCTCGCCTGTTTCAGTAACACCCCCCTATAACAACGCTCTCAACTTGAACTTCGCTTCACTTCAAATTCTTAAAAGCATTGCACACACGTTTTGGTTATATAAGCACCATTCATAACAAGCAGAAAATAAATTGCAAAAGAAAGCATCTTCAACACTAGAGTATATTTCCTTCTCTCACACTAAGCAGAAATGTTATTTCGTTTGGCTCGCGGTTGTTTTGTGCAAAAGTAAAATCGATAATTGTTTACCTGACAGACTCGAAAAGAATTTCAGTCACAGATATTGTTTTCCAACTATTTTTTTTTTGTCTTCATTCTCACGATAGATAATTGCGAGCATTCCTAAGCACTGCTAGGCACGAGTTCGTTTTGACAACACGGGATTCGTTAGTTTGTTTTAATGGTGCGCTTCATTTCACATTCAAGTTCGATGATGCTTTAAATCAGTGAACGTCGATCATTACAAAGAGAAAAGCAGTCTTAGAATTTTGTTTTAACTGATGAACGAATGAAATGAGGGTGGATATACCTGGGGAGAAATATTTAAAGTTGAAATTTTTACATAATTTTCCAACATTGCCATGGTTCGAACTGAGTTAAATGCTAGGACTTCGGAAACTGATTTCATCTTGAGACTTGAGCTAGCTTCATTAAGCAAAATAAACAGTTCTAACATTAAGTCAATTCTTTGGCTGAGATGGTTTCATATTTCCTCTTCGTGTTAGTGATCGGATTTTGAGCGAGTTTTGGTTCCTTTAGGTAAGCAGAACGTATTCACTTTGAGGTTTAAATTGATAGGTCTTTTTACTCACATTTCATTGGATTTAGTAATGAAAAGAAAAATAAATGAATAACTCATCGTGAATTGCCCTAAAGATAAATGTAATGTCTAGACACATTCTTGGGTTAAGTAAAGACTAATAGAATAATGATAAACAACTTAATTCTTTTTTTTTATATAATGAACTTTATATAACAAAACAGAATGTCTCAGCTCGCTTGATAATTACCAATGAACGAAGCACAGGTGTCAATACAAGCAAAACTTTTTTCTCTTGTTTTGCCTTTGTTTCAGCATCCTCATTATAGATTAAATAGCAGGACGGGTTGGGTAGCAACCAGTTAACCTCAAAAAGAAATTGCAACCTATTACGAAAAGTCTTCTGCCTAGTCAATTATGTCTCGTTAAAGATATGATCGCCCAAAATGTGTATCAGGTATGGCACTTAACTGACTTATACCTACATGCCTCTGATTATAATAATCAGTATATACGTAATATTACAGCCTGTATCCGGCTTAAGTGAAACACGTTTAATTTTATATTCATAGAAAAGTCAGTATTTGGAACGCTGAATTTTCCAGATAGTAAATTACTTTCCCCGTGGATGACTGGCGCAAACAATCGTTTTCGTCATTTGTTACGACATAGATGGATATAATAAAAAGAACAACTTTGTAGCTTTCTAGGCAGTAGAAGTCGTCTCCGATGTCATTATTTTTATTGTTTATCAGAGTAATCAAGAACCTCTACTGGCAGTAAACCGCCTGCATAGAGACAGTAAACGAATTCAGCAGATAGAAAGGGGCGGGAAACAAAGATGTGTCTTTTCACTGGATATGTTCAACTTTTACAGCAGCGAAACTATTCTGAGAACCCTAGAAGTTATGCCAGGATTCGTTACTAGTGGTCATAATCTGAACAACATAAGATACGCAGATGGTACAGAGCCGATAGCAGACACGAAAAGAAAACCCACAAGACATCTTAAAAAAAGGTAGAACGTCAAAAGAAAGGACAACAGATCAACTCCGAGAAATGACCATCAGCAAACGTAAGAGCCCAAAATACCAATTACTGGTTGGGCATACTAAAATCAAGCAAGTACAAAAATTTAAGCACTTTGGAAGTGTTCTCTGTAATGGCTATTCTTCAATATGGCAATGAATGCAGGAGAATATACTCAATGATTAAGGAAAAACTTGAAGCAAACGAAATGTGGTTCTATATAAGGATGTTGTAGATTTCATGGATCGAGCTTGTAAGCAATGATGAGATTTTGGAAAGGGTGGGAACAAAAGGAAATTACTACTGAGCTTCAGGAAGAGACAGATGAAGCTCTCGGGATATGTGATGAGGAAGAAAGGCTTTGGAAAATCTGATATTTACATATCCGATAGAAGGAAAGAGAGACAGGAAAGCAGCGGATATATCTGAAAGGCCTGAGCAGGTAGAGGACAGAGCCGTGATTGTCTGGGGTAACAGGAGAAAGCATGCTAAGAGTACCAGGGATAGGGATATGGCACATAGAAGACGAATATCAACAAAGGTAATCCGGCTTTACTACTGCATGAGGCTTACCTTTAATATATCGTTTACCCAAGTGCATCGCGAAGGTCTACCGTGCTCTTCTCTTGACGTGGCCAGCAGATCAGGTGAGGTCTAACATGGATATTTATGTGTATCACATTTTCTAAAACGCTATGAGGTAAACCTCACTGTATAGTAGCACCTTTAATCCGACCTTAGAAAGTTTGATGCAACACAAACTTTTTTTTTACAACAAACATTAACCTCCTGCTAAAAAAAATAAAAAACTAAGAACCATTTAAAGTAGATAGTTACTGAGTGAGGGTGATGGCTGCTGAGTGCGGTTGTTGTATAAGCGTACGAGATTCAGGAATTGTTTCTTCGATTTTGACAGCATTAATTTGAGTATAAATAAGTTTAGTATAAATAATTAAATTTAAAGTTTATTCATTATAGCTTATGAAATATTTTTATGTATTTATCTGTTAAAATTATACATGTACCTATTTTCGTTGCTTCTAAAACTTATTTCCTTATAAACAGCTGATCGTTGAAATATAAATGATATATCGAAGCATATCACCTAATTTTGAACATCTTTCAAAATTACACGAAGAAGAATATCACATATAGACATCTTTCTCATGGCTTTCCAAATTAGCTTGATGGGGTTACCGCTTAGAGATATCAGGTGCCGTAGACTTGGATGAAAGGATGATGTAATGGATAAAGACACGGAAATGTAGAACTGAGAGCCGTTCTAATTTTAGTTGAGTTCATTACATACACGTATCCGCTAATACCATTGGGAAAGATATTAACCAACATCTCCTATTTTAACAGTAGATTAATTAGTAGGACTTGTATCAATAAGACATTATCCCCCAAAAATTCTAAAAATATTTTCTGTCTTTAGATAACCTGCAAAGGGTCGGTAAGCTGTAAAAACAAATTAATGAATCAATCATTGATGTTCCATGTTGCCTTAACATGTAATCTTCTTTGTTCTTGTTCTTTCATTTTCACATAAATCTATGAGGATAGAAAGCTTGGAAATTTTTACTCTCAAAAGACTTATTGAAGTCAAGAGGAACAGAAAAAAAATAATGCATATCCTACCTACTGAATTTACGTAAATGGTTACAGAGATTAGAGACATAGCAAAATATAAACTTTGCAGCACAGAAAGTTGTGGAGAGCAATGATTCTCGAAGTCTTGAAAAGATACAGGTCACAAAAGAAGACGTTTACGCGCTATTTTATTTTGCTTGTGCTGTATTCAATTTGTCCTGTGAGTGTTAAATTCTTCTAGCTATCCTTTATCGTATGCCTCTTTTCTATTGTAAATAATTGTCCTTTTAGGTCCAATCTTTCTTTAAACCTTCTCGTTGCTCACGTGGTTCGTTCATATTATTCTCAGCATCCTTCTATAAATCCACATATTTGTCGCTTCGAGTTTCTTAATCAGTAAGGAAATTTGTCCCGTGTTCACTGGCATATAGAAGGGTAAATATGACATAGTCACTCTACACTGCTTTCTTTGTTTGTAACATTTTCCTATCTCATCATACTGGAAGATATATTTCGGTATTCTATTTAAAAAAATGTTTATCGTGATGTCTGGTGATTTTAATCTCATACTGGTTTCTTTTCTTGCATCTTTTAGATGACTATGTTGATAGAATTATTATTCTCTGTTTTGTTATTTATTAGATCAGAACTGTTTTGAAATAGATTTCTTAGTATCAGCTTATTTTCATTTGTTTTCTTACGTCACTCTGTGAAAACAAATCTGGAATAATATTATTTGGAAGATATTATTGAGAAAAATTGTCAATTACGATTCCACTACTATTATTTATTTTCGGGCCGCACTGCTTATTCCCGACTGTAAAATGATATTAATTTCAGAATTACATTAAAAGCAAAAGAAATAAAATTGAAGAAATAGCAGTAAAAATATTAGTAATAATTTACATTTCTTCAGCTAATAATGTATTCAAATAAATATTATAATAACAACGTATTCAAATGTTACCAATAACACTACATATGTAAGTAAATATTAACCCATCGTTCGTTTTGGTTTTTTGTTTTGTTATCTAAAAATTTTAAAAGTAGTTCCTAGTTAACAACTTTTTTTGCTCCCTCGCTCCAACTACTCTCCCGACTTAGTGACGGTGGGTACCACGCTGTATCGTGCAATTGTTGCTCACTTGTAGTGGGAGGCAGATGCCAGGGGACGCTATATTCGGAAATCTTCGGTGACTGACGTACAAGTTAAAGCAAAGATAAAGACTTGTCAGGTGTTTGAGAAACCAAGAATGAGATTGCTGTTTAGATTTGAGCTTTTTTATTCGATAAACTTCATTAAGCTAGCTGGCCAAAGGAAGCACAGATCATCTGTTTCCTTGTAAAGAAATATGCGACATTCATAACCAAGCAATCAGTACTACTCTCGGTTGAAATTTATACAATGTTTTGTAGCAGACAGGAAATTCAGAATTAAAATCAACCTTCGTCTTCACTTTGACAAAAATTCCCAATGATGTGTGAAATCCTGGTTTTTCCAAAATAGAAAAAGAATTGATCATGTGCTTAAAGAAAAAGTCGAAACCGGATTTTGCAAGCCGATGTTAAATTGATTTTCTGAACAATGGAAGCGTGATCCAGTGCGAAAAATCTAAATGCTATAAAAGGTTCCGGTTAACGTCAGTCAGACAGAAACAGCGAGACAAGGCGACACACTAAAATGTAACGGGAGGAGCTTCACGTGACCCGAACATTCGTCCTCTTTCCCCTTCTTTTCTCGTGTGCTGATTCATTTTACTTCTCCATCCAAAAACATTTCTATCAAGCAAACGCTCATACATACATACACACGTACGTATAAACTCTCCCAACAAATTACTAATACGGACATTTTGATACCCTTAACTTTCTCATTGAACTTTTAACTGCTACCTATTCTTGCTATTCTTTCCTTTAATAAATTTATATTTTAACATGAAAAATGTATATTTTTTTCTTTTTACACTATACCTCACATTCCAACCTGCCAACAGCCAACCTTCTGATAATTCTGATGAAGATAATTCTGGCATAAAATCTGTAAGTTATAGAGAGTTTGGTTATGTATAACACCAGGCCAAATAAAAAAACATTAACCATCTCCCCATAGTCTTCAGTTTCTCTTAAAGCTCTTTCCATTACTGATAGGACTTACCTTACCGGCCTTTTATTGGAAGTAATGTAAAACATCACTCTTTTGCTTATGTTGATATTTTATATTTGAATTACACGTTTTTTCCTTTTAGTTGATGCTGATGTTTAATTTCTTCAAATGATGTCGTTTCTGTTACAGTACTATGTCTGTAACTGTGTCTCCGGTTAGGTTCGTTACATCAAGTTGGTAAAGGTAGGAAACCTTTTCTCCTTTCCGCTATAAGGTGAATAGCTGGATAGACTGGGCTCTATAGCCTTGGTTGGTAACCAGTCTACTATAAAAATAAATAGCAAACTAGTCAGTCATGAATCAAAACTGACATGATCGCTGAAGCGTGTATCCCATATGGCGTTTAATTGACTGGCCAGTAGAGATGAGAAGAACAGATACACTTTCAGCCCAGCCCGATGGACAGATGTTGCAGTAAAGCTTACCTTTTCGAGTAGCATTTACTGTTCTCTTAATGAAAGCCGAATATGTCAGAAAACGGTTAATATTACTTTGTATAGTCGTTTGGTGGATGGGAATTATTTCATTATTTTGGTCTGGTGTTTCTGCCTTAATGGCAGACCCAAATAATTTTTTTAATAGACCGACTTTGGTCGCCCATCTCCTAAAGTTTTTTTTTTTATTTTTTAAAAAGATAGTGTGTATTTTTCCCTTTAGCCTAAAAAATAATTTAAAACAAGATGACATAAAACTAAAAAAGAAATCAAATCAAATATAAAATATAGAACAAAATACAAAAATTAAAATAAATCCTAAAGACAAAATCAAGTTCACCATCTAATAAATTTCGACGCAGCAATAAACAATGAAAAAATACAAAAATTAAAACAAACTGTTGTGTAAAGAACAAAAAAATTAAAACAAATTCGACCGAAGCAAAAAATAAAGATGAAACGAAAAAAAAAAGGAATTAATAAAAGATTATTGAAACAAACTTTCGAAATAAAAACTTATCAGATATTTTCCAAAAAGTCATTGTATATGATCGAAAGCTTATCCCACTGAAAGAAAACAACACTGACTCCAACGGAGTTTTTGCGATTCACTAGAGTTCTTTATTTTAGCGTGTACACTCATTTATTTAGTCGCCAGGTGTGTGTTATTTGCTACACAACACAGTTAATTACTCACAGTCTACAATTAATGCGGTTCTTTAAAGTAAGTAGGATTATCTTGTTTATCTCCACTCTCTAGGTTCCATAATATGCATTAGTATATTCAGGATAAACTTACACCTTAATACAACGGAAAGAAAGACCAGAATAACCGAAATAAATGCCAAATAAGCATTGGTCTCAAAAAGCTGTTATATACAGATATGTCATTCAAGGCATTATATACACATATGTCCTTACCTTTCACTATTTGTCTCCCATGGAGAAACCGTCACCTGTATGAATAATGCAACCGGTGTGAAAGGAAGAAATTTATTGTAATATTGACTAGAGAAAAAACGATCAGCCCCGGCGATGTCTTTTACGTTCCTGTTTAGACAATGCGGTTTCTATTCATTCTCCTCACCAGAGCGGGCTATTAGGTTCATCTTCATTGCCGTCTACACAGCAACTGTTGCTTGTCACCGAACGATCTGGTAGCAAAAGGCGAAACAAAATCTAAATAAACAGGAAAATTTCCTTTCAAAGAAGGGAAAAAGTGATGAGCTATATGTAATATCAGTTCTTCTATATAGCAGTGAATGCTGAATATTTTCCTCAGGGGACTTGGCAGTACAGTGATGTGGTTCTATAGAAGGATGCTGAACATGTGAGAAGCAAGGAAGTTTAGAAGAAAATGGAAAGAAAAAGAACACCTTTGAGAAAATAAGATTTGAAGAATTTGACACTTAGAGGACTGGGAAATATCGAGCAAATTACACGAAGAATTTGTGCAAATGCATAACAGAAAAAAGGAGTATGAGGGATAGGAACCGGACAAACATTGGTTAGAGCTGCAAAGAAGAGAAATTTGGAGAAAGCTACAATCGTTAACGCCCCAAAGAGACGCGACATAGAAAAAAAAAGTATCGATCGATGTATATATATTTAAAAATTCAGAGAGTATGAATAGCAGCGATAGAAAATCGCTTTCTTTCACGTGATAATGAAGATGAGACGGTCGTGTGATTTATTGCCTTCATTTTAGATGAAAAGGTGTAAGAGAAAATAGTGCCTGTCTCGCAAAAGTTGCGTCTGTCCAGGCGAACCAAGCCAAACTTCGAATGCCACTCATTAAATGATATCCGTTAAGTTTGATTATCTTTGAGCTTGTGTCGTCGAGCGGTTCCCAGTAATTTTCTACGTCAATATGGATCAGTACGTGATGTGACTTTCAACTAGATTCTTCTCTGCAATCTTATGCCGACACGCGTAGTCCGATAAGAGACGGGTGTCTACTGTGGAAGTTTATCGCATAAGCTCGAGTCAGGTGTGGTAGAGATGGTGGCCGGAGAGAAGCTCTTTGGGGCTGTTAATTGCTAAAAAGATGATGGTCGTTGAGCAGAGAGAAATGTTTGTCGAAAAGGAAGTAATGAGGGGAGTGAAGATGTCAGTAGCGGTTACATTGACAAAAGAGAAAAAGTTCGAGTGAGTGAATATGTGACAAAAGCTAAGAAGATGGGGAAACAGAAGATGTGAAAGCAGTTAAAGTTTTAGCCATTGCTGAGAAAATGGATTACATTCTATCGTGATATATGTATGGAACCCGGAAAACAAAGTTACAAGCTAGTTTTATTAACAATTCTAATCTTGCAAGTATAAAATAACTCTAGTGTATTTGCAAGAGACAGACTACCATATATAACAAAAGCAAACTACAGATACTCGAAGCAATATTCATTAAAGAAAACTTAAGCCGCCAATTAATAGAATCCGCGATGAATACTGTAGTAATGTTTTAAAATGTTTAAAGAAACAACAGTTTTTCCTGCTTTAACACGTGCATGACCATGACATTACAGCAGAAAAATAAAAATTCCATTTTGGATTATGTTCACGTTCTAATGAACGATAAGCAATTTGACAACCGTTATATTTGGAAGCAAGAGAAAAATTTACAGCAACATTAGCAACACAGTTTTGAGGGTTGTTTTTTTTTTGTTACCACAACTCACGCTCCTGAAGATGATCTCGGGAGGAGATTGAAAGTAATTGGAAACAACGAGAAATGAATAATAAAATCATCTGTCAAGGTTACAGCTTATTTCTTACATCGTGGGTTAAATTTGAATGTGGTATCGTAGCAACCAGGTGCACTTCTCGTCTTAAAGAATAACGGTGTCTGTTCTCAACGTTTAGGATATGCAACAAGACAAACGTGTCACCCAAGATTAAAAACAAATTCTATCAAATCCTTGCGAGGAGACTTTTTGCTTCTTCTAAGTTCGAAGAAAGCTACAAACACTTCCACCTATATTAACTTATAAAGTCTATCAGTGAATTAGCAATAATTTTACAGATGAGAGATTTATTCTTATGTTCTAATTAGCTTTCTCAAATATAGCTCTACACCGTTAATATTCTCAGCTTAATTTGCATGTGTTTTATGTAATAATAAAATGCCGTACTTCCCAAGAGTATCTAAATAGATATGAAGGCATGTATTCATATTAATAAAAATCCATTTGTATCAATAGTATTAGATTTAAAACCAAATATCTTTTACATTTGCCAGATTAGAAAATTAACAATACAAAACACTCTTAAAATGTCTTTCTTTTTAAATTTATACATGCCTGCATAAAGGGTCGAGAAGGAGAGATGCTAGCTAAAATAATTAAAGCAACGATTTTAATGGGTTATGAGGAAAACAAAAGTAAATTCATGTGAAAATTATTTAATACAAGTTAAGAAAAAGAAATTCTGTAAAAGGGAAATCATTTGAAAATATCTAATTCAGACAAAAGAGAAATAAACACGTTAATTTTATGTAAACTTCTAGTAACGCTAAGGTTTTTTTTTGTTACATTTCGGTTATTTTCATCAAGAGAATCTGAGAAAGAAAAGTATATAAAGTTACAACGAAGAACCGTAAGTAGGTATTAAAAATATTGTTTATTAAAAAATTTGAAAATGAACTAATTACGGGACATTTGGGGTTTTCTCTGAAATGTCAGTATGTGTCAGGGAACAATATTATCCAATACAGGACATGTCTAATATGTAAAGGAACGTCTGGCAGCCCTATTTTAGAGACATCTTCATAGATTAGTTGACGTTTGCTCATGAGCCAGCTCTCCATACAGGAGGTCGTTCTGCATTCATCTGTCATTGAAATTATCTCTGCCAAATCTTTACAAAAGGACACGCTGATGAATTCAATTCTTATTAAAAATGTTATTAATTATCGTTCCTGCATTCAATTTCTGTCTTCAGAATTTAATGCGTGCATAAATGCATTATTCAGCCTGCGAAATCTAAACAATTCTACTTCCACATTTTCCACTATGCACTCCGTTTTTCAAAACGCATTCGTAGTATGTTTCCGGTGTCGGTGGGGAGGTGGTCGTATTCTTTCTTTGCTGCTCTGTAAATATGGCGAAAAGCTTTTAAAGATGTTATTCTGTGTCTTTCAATTACCACTTTTCCTGCGTTTGCTTGCAACACTCAAAATATTCCTCATCCTCTCGGCATCGCAATTATTATTTCTGCATTGATTGTGCTTTCACACCAGTAGCAAATGGTTGCTTACACGACAGAGCATGTGGCAACAAATATCCTAAGAACCCCAGAAATCTTGTTCGTATTCTCTCTGATTTCAGCAGTTCTGGTATATGGATATCATGGAATTTTCTATGAATTTTAAGTTTATCCCACTTTTATGCTAAGCGCTTTGGGACAGTTGCACAAGCTATTATTATTATTATTATTATTATTATTATTATTATTATGTGCCGTGTCCATTGTAGGTGTTGGCGCCTATGACACCTTTCAACTTCCTATCCTTTAGAACTATCAGCATGTTTGTAGTTTTACTTGCTTTCTTACTTACTGTCCTGCTATCCATTTACAAAAACTCATTAAGTAGGTTAATCGCTGTTCCCTTCTGACTGGTTTGTCCTCAATACTTCCTGTGAGTGTCAAATTCTTCAAGCCTCCTTTTCCCATTATGAGCCGTAGATATTTCAACTGTTTTCATTCTGTATCTTCTTTTGAATATGACTCCGAAGTTTTAAGGGTGATTTGGGGAATTTAAATGTCGTCTTATACTCGGAAATATACTGTTCCTATTTTTAAAGATGTTGAAATTATACTTAGCTTTTTTTCATTTTTTACTTTTATTTATTTTTCTATCATACAGTCGATCATATTCATTTTGCGGGTATTACTTTTAAAATAATAATCAAAGAGAGAATAGAATTTATCTGCAAAATGTTTGGCGACCAAGAATTTACTGCCAAGTACGTGCTTCTACTCTAGCTACTATGGCACAAATTGCAAATGACTTCAATGAAAGGCATGGGGACATAACAATATTCACTATATCAATCCTTGTTGCATGTACTGCAGGCTTGTAAACTACCCGTGCTTACAAATGAATATCGCTGAAATTATTTTCAATGGCTCCTGTATGTCGAAACTGTACTTTGTATCAATAGATGATATCTGCCTGATCCAAATAATTTAAATAAAAGTTTTACAATTTGAAACGCTTGTTTTCTTTAAAGTACGTTATTCAATGTCCATGCTTGGACAGTGTTACTATTGCTTGAAAAGATTTAATGTATTTTTGTCCAAGGATTTTTTCATGTCTTTGATGTCCAAATATGTTTCGCTTTAAAACCATGCGAAGGAACAAAAGAAAAATACATAAAGACGAGTTAAGTGATATTTAGTACCAGAGACATACTCTTTCTGTCTCATGATCAGTCGAGCCTTAAGAACGTATGTACCGGGACGTTGTCATGACGAATTACCGACTCACTACTACTCTAGAATTTAGTCGTTTCCGCCACACACCCTCTTCTCAACGCCCTCAAGTAAAAGTGCAGTTTCACTGTCTGCCCTGAAGGAACAGATTCTTCCACGACCATAAACATCAAAATGTAGTATTTTGTCGGAATAGCATTGTTCTCACCTTCACGCCAGATATCAAGAAGCAGGTGCATCAGAGGTTTGATCCGAAGTTGATCCCATCCAGCAAATACCGAAATATGAAGTACTTTTCTTCAAACTTTCGAAGGTGTTATGTAGATCAGTTTAAACTTATTTCCTCAAAACCTGACATAATTATCTGTGTGAAAGTAAAAGTTTTGCGGAAACACGTTTCAATTTTTAAACTTCAGTTAACATCAGAATTTATCAATTCCAAGTTCAAACAATCACATCTGATATCTCATCTGTGACACGATAACAATTTTCAATGACTGTGTGGTTTACTTTTGACAATTTTGTCATTCGGGCAAGTTAAAGATCAACCAGGTAGTCGGGGCATATCTTCACGTTTGAAATGCAAATAGAATTCATACACGATATTTCTACATGATTGTTTGATTTAATCTAATCGGTCCTATCAAATCGTGAAATGAAGGCCGTTTTAAACAGGCACGCTTCCAGATCATTTCAGACAAATGAGAACGTACCTCAAGTCTCTATCCTAGGACCTACGATTTTTCTAATCTTCATCAATGATCTTCCTGATGTCATCAGTCCCCTAGTTGGCATCTATGCAAATGGCACCACCATTTACGCCCGCCTTAATAAGTAATCTGCTAAAGCTGACAAAGTAAACCTGGCTGCTGCACTTCTAAAGGATCTCCAATCTGTGATTGAATGTGGTAGGAAATGGCCCATAAAGATCAAAGAGTAAATATTAACACACAGAAAACATAGAGTAAAAAATATTTACTCTTTGATAATGGCTTATGTGAGCCGAAAGCTTAGACCCGATAAAAAAATTCAACAATTACTGTGATTTTTTGTTGTCTTTCAACGATATCACCATCAAGTATATCAGACGGTATGAACGGATCCTACACAAAATTAATAAACAAAACTTGTCTATATTATTCAATGAAACCTGCATTAATGAAAAAATGCTGCCAAAATACACACACACAATATATATATATATATATATATA